>JAHLJS010000008.1:46439226-46822699 GCA_038502445.1 Eremochloa ophiuroides | reverse complement strand
GATCAATTGAGTAAGGCCAAGTACTTCTCAAAGATCGATCTCCGATCAGGGTATCATCAGATGAAGATCAGGGAAGAAGATATCCCGAAGACTGCATTTGTCACTAGATATGGACAATATGAGTGCACAGTAGTCTCATTTGGACTCACTAATGCTCCGGCATACTTCATGAACATGATGAACAAGGTCTTCATGAATGAGCTAGACAAGTTTGTGGTGGTATTCATTGATGATATATTGGTTTATTCAGCCACAAAAGAGGAACATGAACATCATCTGAGGACCGTATTGGAGAGGTTGTCTCGCAACCAGCTATACGCCAAATTCTCCAAGTGCGAATTCTGGCTTGAGGAAGTTGCTTTCCTTGGACACGTACTGTCAGGAGAAGGAGTCGCAGTAGACCCAGCCAAAATTGAAGCTGTGAAAGAGTGAGAACAACCCTGTAATGTGTCAGGAATCAGAAGCTTTTTGGGACTTGCAGGATACTATCGCAGATTTATTGAGAATTTCTCCAAGATTGCAAGACCCATGACCAACTTGCTGAAGAAAGAGAACAAGTTTATATGGACTCCTGAATGTGAGAAGAGTTTTCAGACCTTGAAGGAGAAGCTCACTACTACACCTGTACTAGCCCTGCCCGATATTCACAAGGATTTTGTTGTATATTGTGATGCCTCTCGGCAAGGTTTGGGCTGTGTACTAATGCAAGAAGGAAGAGTGATAGCTTATGCCTCAAGACAGTTGAAGGAGCATGAGCAGCGATACCCGACTCATGACCTAGAACTTGCAGCCGTGGTACATGCACTCAAGATTTGGAGACACTATCTGATAAGCAACAAGTGTGACATCTACACTGACCACAAGAGCCTGAAGTACTTCTTCAAACAGGAAGATCTGAATATGAGGCAACGCAGATGGCTGGAACTCATCAAGGACTATGATCTTGAGATCCATTATCACCCAGGAAAGGCTAATGTTGTCGCTGATGCACTTAGCCGCAAAAGCTACTGCCATACCCTCATCACCAACTCTATGCCACCTGAGCTCAGGAGAGAGTTTGACGCGTTCCAGCTCGAGGTAATCTCCTATGGCACGCTAAATGAGCTTCGCGTCGAGTACAATCTCACCTCACGAATCCGTGAAGCACAAAAGAACTGTCCTGAGATAGACTATATCCGTGGTTTGATGAAGCCGGGAAGAGGCCCTGAATACCGAGAAGATGAGCAGGGAGCTGTATGGTACAAAGATAGAATCTGTGTACCGACGGATTCAGCGATACGAGAAGAGATTCTGTCAGAAGGCCATGACTCCAAATATTGCATTCACCCAGGGTCAGCCAAGATGTACCATGATCTAAGGAAGCACTTCTGGTGGGAGAATATGAAGACAGACATTGCAGGGCATGTAGCCCGATGTGATACATGCAATAGAATCAAGGCCGAACATCAGAGACCGGCAGGGTTGCTACAACCAGTTGAGATACCAGAATGGAAGTGGGAGTGCATATCCATGGACTTCATAATAGGACTGCCCCGATCCGAGCATGGATATGATTCTATATGGGTAATAGTGGACCGTCTAACCAAAGTTGCACATTTTATACCGGTCAAAAGGAAGTATAGAGTTGAAAAGCTAGCAGATCTATACGTATCAAACATTTTGAAGTTACATGGGGCGCCTCTGAGTATTATATCTGACCGAGGCTCACAGTTCGTATCACAGTTCTGGAAATCCTTGCACAAGTCCATCGGAACCAAGCTCGACTATAGCACCGCATACCACCCGCAAACGGATGGGCAAACAGAAAGAGTGAACCAGATTCTCGAGGACATGTTACGTGCTTGCGTATTGAGGTACAAGGAAGGATGGGAGAGCTGTCTACCCCACGCCGAGTTCTCATACAACAACAGCTATCAAACAAGCCTCAAGATGTCACCGTTTGAAGCATTGTATGGGAGACCCTGTAGGACCCCACTAATGTGGTCAGAACCAGGTGAGAGGACATTCTTCGGTCCTGCTAAGATTGTGGAAGCAGAAGAAGGTGTTGCCCAAGTAAGAGAGAATTTGAGGATTGCACAGAGTAGGCAAAAGAGCTATGCAGATAGAAGACGTAGGAAGCTTGAGTTCGAGGTTGGGGATTATGTCTACCTCAAGGTATCTCCACTTCGTGGCACTGTCAGATTCCACGTAAAAGGGAAATTGGCACCAAGATATGTTGGGCCATACAAGATCTGTAAAAGGGTTGGAAAGCTTGCTTACAAACTGGAACTACCGGAGGAATTATCTGGAGTACACCCCGTGTTCCATGTCTCGCAATTAAGGAAGTGTTTGAAGCTTCCCGAGGAGCAAGTTCGTACGGATGCATTAGACCTGCAAGACACACTTGAATACAAGGAACATCCAATCAAGATCTTAGCACAGGATACAAAGGAGACTCGAAACAAAACCATTCCGATGTGCAAGGTACAGTGGAGCAATCACACTGAAAGGGAAGCTACGTGGGAGAAAGAATCGGACTTGCGGATTATGTTTCCTTATCTCTTCGATGGGTACGTTAACTCTGAATCTCGAGGTCGAGATCCTAATGAGGGGGGAGGACTGTAACAACCCTAAAAATCCACACAACCTAAAAATCCCAACCAATTAAAATTTTTCATTTATTTATTGTGAAGACCCATTTTTCTTGTGCAAGCATATAGGTTTCATTATGAAATTGGTAAATAAAGGAGTGAAGTTTGCATTTTAATTCCAATCACATAGAATAATAACTTATGCATCACATTTGGGATTTATTGCAATTTATGTTTGTATTTACTCAATATGTTAAATGGGCAATATATGTATATATACACTAAACTGAAAACAGAAAAGGAGAAAGAGTGTTCGGCCAGCCAGTCAGCCCGAGCCCGCCCGACCTTCCTCTCCTCATCTCACCGCGCGCGGCCCACGTCGCGGCTCGGCAGCGCACGCGCGCGACCGGCACACACGCGCTCGCGCTCGCGCTCGCTGCCAACCCGGCCCCGCCTGTCAGCCACTCTCGCCCCCACTGTTCTTCTTCCTCACGAAGGCAACGCGCCTGCCGGGGGTGTCGCGCGAATGGCGTGACCCCGGTCCCACAGCCGACAGCATGGCAGAGCCCTGGACCCCGCTGTCCCCCTCCTGTCCCCTCCTTTCTTGGCCGCCAAGCGAACCCGCGCCATCCGGAGCCCTAGATCCACTCGAGCCACGGCCCTTCGATCGGCCGAGCGCAATCGAGACCGTTCGCCATTGGAGCTGGCCAAGCTCGCCTATAAATTGGAGCACCCCGAAGCCCTACCCTCATTTCCCCTCGCCGCCACCGCAGCACAGACCGGCACACCGCACCAAGCCGAGAGAGAGAGCGTAGGAGAAGGGCGGAGCAGAGGAGGAGAAGCTGCCGGAGCGCCGCCGCCGCGGAGCACGCCGGAGCCGGACACGGAGGAGAAGCCGAGCTGCGGACGAGGAGCGGCACGGCACTGCGATCGCTCTGCACGGCTCCGACTCGCCACTGCACCGCCATCCTAGCTTCACCGACACCACGGTGAGCCATCGCACGCCATGTCCGAACCTTGCCCTGCTTTTGCCATGGCGTTCCACCCTCGGGACGCGCAGGCACGAGCCTATACCGGCTCGGGAAGATCACCTGCACCATGCACTCACTCGACCAGCCAAAACCCCCGGATTACAAGCTTGCTAGACCGAGAACGCAGCATGACGCGTTCTCGGCGGAGTGCGCTCACCACCGACGCGTTCCGACGCCGAATCACCCGTTCCGAGCAATCCGTCTAGCAACCGTATAGGTTAGAGCGTCGTGGAGCACCGCCACGACCCCCTTGAGCTAGCTACGCGGATCTAAGCGCTAGAGGAAGCCTGAATCGCCTTGGCCGCGTGCGCCGCGACCTTACCGGAGCGCCGCCGCGAGCCGTAGCCAAAAGAAGGTCATGCCATGGCTAAGTTCGCCACCAGAGTGTTGTATGCCTCTCTGGCCTCACCAATTTGACAAGACCGCATTCGATTGAACCAATACTTGGTCGTAGCCGCGATGCCGCTTTCCGCCGTCGCGACGACATCGCCGCCGACAGGTTCCGCCTCGCCTAAATCCGTTCCGAGTACCCCCGGACGCCTCGCGCTGCGAAGAAAGGCCGCCGAGGTTCGCCAAGTCTGCCTCGGCACCGCCGCTAGATAGCCGAGCCCTGTCTTGCCGAAATATGGCCATCGCCGCCCTGTCACCGACCGCCACACCGGAGAGACACCGCCGCCTTGAACAGACGCCCTGGAACCCTGCTAGCACCGAATCTCCGATTCGCCCGAGCCTCCCCAGGAGAGCTCGGGAGAGCAGCCCCTTCGGCGCCCAAATTTCCGATTCGCCCGAGCCTCCCCAGGAGAGCTCGGGAGAGCAGCCCCTTCGGCGCCCAAATCTCCGATTCGCCCGAGCCTCCCCAGGAGAGCTCGGGAGAGCAGCCCCCTCGGGCGCCCAAATGTCCGATTCGCCCGAGCCTCCGCAGGAGACCTCGGGAGAACGGCACCCTCGGGCGCACCAAATGTCCGATTCGCCCGAGCCTCCGCAGGAGACCTCGGGAGAACGGCACCCTCGGCACCCAAATGTCCGATTCGCCCGAGCCTCCGCAGGAGACCTCGGGAGAACGGCACCCTCGGGCACCCAAATTTCCGATTCGCCCGAGCCTCCGCAGGAGACCTCGGGAGAACGGCACCCTCGGGCACCCAAATTTCCGATTCGCCCGAGCCTCCGCGGGAGACCTCGGGAGAACGGCACCCTCGGGCGCACCAAATCTCCGATTCGCCCGAGCCTCCCCGGGAGAGCTCGGGAGAGCGGCACCCTCGGCGCCCCGAATCTCCGATTCGCCCGAGCCCCGCCGAGCTACCCCCGACCACCGCCGAGCTCCGCCGAGATACCCCCAACCACAGCCGAGCTACCCCCGACCACCGCCGAGCTCCGCCGAGATACCCCCGACCACCGCAGAGCTCCGCCGAGATACCCCCAACCACAGCCGAGCTACCACCGACCACCGCCGAGCCACGCCGAGCTACGCCAACTCCGGCAACTCTCTGGGAACCAGCATCGAACACCTGGACGACCATCGGGTCTGTGTTCTGTTGAGGCGCCACATGCCGCACTACTGGACCCGCGCGCCACATCCCGAGCTACCCCTGATTAACCGACTAGTTTTCCCATTTTCAGAAAATAGGATAATCTTCGGAAATTCATAACTTATTCATACGATGACCAAAAATTGCGCACCATATATCAAAATTCTCAGGAAAATGAGATCTACAATCTAAGACTATGTTTGAGTGCATTTGGCTCTTTGTTTTATTGGATTTTTCTGAAATACTCTATAGGAGTCGCTGACGCGACTATTTCGTGTTCGATTTCAGAGCCGGAGGAGGATCTGACTAAGGAAGACGACCACGAGTACTTCCAAGAGCTAGGAGACGACTACGAAGGTGCCACGTCCCACCAAATCCTTAGATCCTATTACGCATTGCAAATGACATTGTTGCTATTGCTTTATGATTATGTATGGATTGGTTGCATGGTAGTATATTTGAATTCCCTGCCTTGATAAGACTTTACCCTGCTATCCGCTGTTAGGTTAGCTGCTGCTTATTTTACTGTTACTCTTCCACTACTTACTACTTGCTATATGCTATGTGGTGGAATTGGGACGGTGTATAACTGATTATAACTACTGGGAGAGAGTGCTGCGTGCGTCTTGGGTGCGTGGTAAGGGTTGATGTCGACCAAGTGGGATGTGAGACGAGCCCATGGGGCAAGTCGTGCCGGGGGTGCAACCTGGGCATCCCCAAGCGAGATACCTGTGGCGGGTAAAGTTGTTGAGGAGGTTCCGGGTGGGATAGCCTTGGTGGTTTGAAGCCCGTGGACGGAGGTGCTGTGATGGCACGGGGAGAGTATCCCCTAAGTGGAGATGCCTGCTTGGTCAAACCTAGGATGGACTAGTTTCAGGTTCATGGGAATCCTTTTCTACTCACTCGCTTCTGATGGGCGGGAGACGGCTGGACTACTTGGTAGGACGGTGCCACTACTGCTAGGTTGAAAGGTGATAAGGGTGGGCGGAGACGGTCGATGGGTTCCCGTTCCGTCCTAGATGCACAGTACCACTGGATGGGCCCGGTACTGTGTCTCCCAGTCTCAGCATAACGGTGTAGGATCCGGAATATCCCAGGGCTGAGTGGTAGGGTGGCATCGACCTAGGCAAGCAAGCACCCGGAATTCTGCCTAGGTGTTTGCGCAACACCTATGATGGCTAATCTTGTGAGTAGTGAAACCTCTGCAGAGTGTATGGTTGATCGATCGATACATATGCCAACCTGTTGGCTATGGACCTTTCCTGTGAAGCTTCTACTAGTGTAGTGAGTGTTCTCTTCTCCCCCTGGATGACATTTTTCCGGCAGTGTACCCGTTGTGGTAGTGTGCCGCTGAGATAGGCCCAAGAGGGAGTTGGGCCTGTCGAATGAGAGTGAGGTGTGGGTATGTGAGGTGTGGTGATGGGAAAAGGGATGATGGTGTTAACTGGTGATAAAACTTGACTAATTAAACATTGATTACAGCTGCATAGGAAAACCTCAGCCTATAGGTCTGCTTGTATAGCCTTGCATCCACTTTCCACAAAGCAAATGCTGCATAGGTGGGCTCCGTGGCCAGTACAAATCGTACTGATAAATTTGCTGTCAGGTGACGAGAATGAGTACGACTTCGAGGGAGATGATGACGAGGAATAGGGTCGCGTGCTACACTCAAGTTGGCCGTGAAGGATGAATTGCTTCCGCATCTTCTAAAGCTTCTCTGATTGTTGATTCCGCCAGTGTGGCGATGTAATAAATAATTATGTAAGACTTATTTACCGTTGTATGGATCCTGGTGTCAACTGAGATATGGGTAATTTCATGGATTGTCCCAAGCAATCTGTTGAATTACAATTCGAGCCTGTGGATTTCCCTTCGTGGAAATCGAGGTCGTTTCACTTCTTCTTGCTTATCTTGGGAGCATTACCAACTAAAGATGATGACCTCTTCTGTTGGGAGGTCGAACTTGATCTTAGAGAATGAGATGGAGGAGGAGGAGGAGCAGGAGTCTTCTTCTTTGGTGGTGGGGGAGGGGGAGGTGGAGGAGGAGTCTTCTCCTTTGTCGGTGAAGGAGGAAGAGGAGTCTTCTCCTTTGGCGGTGGTGGAGGAGGAAGAGGAGGAGTCTTCTGCTTTTACCGTGGAGGCGAGGGAGAACTAGGGTCTTCCTGTCCAAACACAGGCGAGTAACCCCTGGGAGGTGGTAATGCCTATGATTCATCGTCATCCTCATCATCTGAAGATGGCTGGTCATCAAGCTTGATGAAACGTTTGCGCCAAGCCACATGAGTGCCCAAGTTATGAACAAGACGCGGCCTATCTTCCTCCACTAGGTAATCAATATGTATCTTATTAAACTTCTTATCCAAGATCTTATTAATGCTGACCCTAGCATACCCAAGTGGCATTGGCTTGCCATGAATGATGTCGTCTCCTCTCGGAAAGGCTTGTCCGACCGTGACCTTGTCTTTTGTCCACTGTTGACGGATGTACAACCTGACATTAATAGGTCCAATGATGTCATCCACCGGATGATGAGCATTGACCTCTTCTTCATCAGGCATAGGGGTAGATCCACAGCTACTGCGACCCTTGAGTACTAGGCTATTCCCTGTCTGGACAGGCTGCGGTTGTGCCGAACACATGGATTGCATAGCTGTCATAACTCGTGCATCAACTTGAGCAGCTATCCGTGCTTCCATGCTATATTCGATTTCCTTTTTCCACCTTTGGAGCTCTTCTTCTCTTTGCAATCTAGCCCTCGTCCGGCTCTTATAGGACGAAGATTCGCCTTCGAAGGCTTTCTCCCAAGGAACGATCCCGGCTCCTCTTGTGCGACCGGGGTGCTCCTTGTTCCCAAGAGCTTGGGTGAGCACGTCATTTTCTCTATCCGACTTGCGGATTCGTCTATTCACTTCGTCAGTTATCGTTGAAATCCTCTGGAGGAGGTCGGTGATGGCGGGTTCACTCTCAGAAGAAAGCCTCCCGGTACTGTCGTACCGTGCCCCCCTTGCGAGAAGGTAGTTGACTGATCTAGGCTGCCAATCACTTGTCTTGATCCTTATGCCACTCTGCTCTAGTTTCTGGACTTCCATTTCCCATTCTGGAATCTTCCTGACATAGCCACGTGATCCTAGGTGATGAGGATCCTTTGCCTTCTGCGAGTTTGCTCTATTTCTTTCGCTTGCAGCTTTGCCCTCTTCGGATAGCTTGTAAGCCTTGAACTCTTCCCAGAAGTCCCTCTGCTTAGCACATTCCCCTCTCTCAAAGTTTGATTGCCTGTCTTCCTTGACTAACATATATAAAGTTCCCTTGAAAGTCTTGAACGAACGACCCATGATTTCCTTGGCCTTCTTCTTGACTGTAGCCTCATCATAGTTGTTAGGGAAAGTGAAATAACCTTTCAACTTGTTCCAAACTAGCTCCTTCTCACTTTCTGGAACCCTCCATGGGTCATCCTCACGACCAGTCCATTTTCTATACTTGATCAGGATAAAATCTCTGACAAGTGCCCCAATGATACTCTTATATGGGCCCAAAGCTTTGAGAGGCTCCACCGGCTCCCCTTCTTGGTCAAACTCAGAGATATGCCAATGTTTACTTGTTTGAGGAAGCTTTGTTGCTCCACGCTTAGTCCTGCTGCTACCCTCACCACTTGGCTCTTCCATCCTACCCTGCTTCAAAATATGTAATTAAGTACCCATCAAAAATATCTATCGTGGTGGGGTACTTCGGCGTTATTACGTATGACCTAAGTTACCTCGTCTCCTTGGTCTAGCTGGAGAAACCGGCTCGGACTCTGGTTTTCATCTTCTTGATTCTCACTGCCACTACCATTAGTCGGATCCTGCGGCTCTCCTGTAATTTAGCGACGCGTGGTGAACTGGCGATGACGAGTCTTGTCTGTGGACATGAATGTCATCAGTGTTTGTATGGCACATGTATGCATAGTAGAAATACAAGCAAATTGGGTTTTTGATGGATTAATACAATGTACACATGACACAACTAGTACATATATTAGAGTAGTGTACTACAAGTACTAATTTAGTAGTCTACATTAACTTCCAAATACATAAAACAATGACCAAAGCTTGACATAAAATGATGGCATCTTTCCAAGGCCAAAAACCAAGGCTCTTGATTTTTATCGCTCTGACGGGTGGCTTATCATCTATCTTCAATTCATCGCCTTTCCCATGGATTTCACCATAGTTGTAGTAAGAAGTTAACGCTTTAGCTTCTGTGTTGTATCTCTTATGCAGAGCACCTGGGTAGCGATTGACTTGAGCATAGCACTCTTCCCAAGTACGGTACACGCCAGGTCTGTGGCCAACATGCACTACATACCAAGTCATTGATGTCTAAAGACGCATAAAATTAATGGCCTTGCAAGATTAGCAATATAGCCCATGCAAATCAAAGTAGAGGAAGCAACATTTCAAAGAACATTTATGCTACTTGCTTTGCATTGAGTTCAGTCAACCTTTGTTGTATACCTTATAAGAGTCTTGTCATGCTTTTAAAACCAAGATCACTTACACACTCCACCCACATTAGCATTACTCCTAGTCTGGGAGCAAGCGCAATCATCTTCCACTTTCATCCAGATCCACCTTAAAAATATTTTCTCCTACACTGGGAGTAAACACCCAAAAATATATACCCCATAGGACAGCCCCTGTTTAATTGCTCTAAGTTCTTATCATTATCTCTCCAATTATTTATATTCAAAGGATGCATGTGGCTATGCAAAAATAGTTGAAAAAAAGTTGAAAAAAAGGGGAGTAAAAGATGGACAAGTGTCCCAGCAATTAAAACAATGGGTACTTAGATGCCCGCCTCCCTGTAAAAAAAAGAAGAAGAATAAAGAATAAAGGTATCCCATGTTTCCCCGCGAAGAGTTCTAAGTTTTAAAAGAGGGAGTTATTTTCAAGGAGCAAAAGTAGAATTAGGATTAGCCACAAAATACCATATATACACCTATCCACCATATTCCATACACATGCACATTTTGGTTTGATTGTATGCCTTGACTCTCTGTGGATCCATTGTTTGACTTTACAACATATGAATTGCAAGTATGCTTATCCTTGTTATTGCCATTCCTATAAGATCCACGACACTCCTTAGTTGTAGGAAGGCATAACATCATTAATGCCTTAAGTGAGATCCATAAATAATACATATACTGAGAAACTTGAGGGTGTCATACAATTAAGCTCTGAGTTTTATTTTGAAAATTTGCAAAACTCCGAATAATACTACTGTGAAGAATTTGAGACATAGTGTTTGACTTGATTGTTCTGTCTTTCGATTGCTCAAGACTAATGCAAAAGCTGTAAAGCTCCATAGTTAAAGGTAAAATAAGTAAGTTCGAGAGTTAGAGCAGTTTTGTCTAATCTGGAGGAGAATTTTTGTTTGAAAGCATGTGTACTTGGAAGGCATGAAAGCATTGTAGCAACTCCTGATCCAAATATATTAGTAATTAGGCTTAGGTTGTTTGCCAAGGGACTGGCAAAAGGTAAGCTTGGGGGAGTTGTTGACGGTGGATAACGTCAACTTTTATTAGAACTTTAGACACGAAAGGACACATGAATACACACTAGTCTAGGGTTTTAACTGACAATTTCCACGAGTTTTGCATATTCTTTATTTTTTAGAGATTATTACATAAAAGCGTAAAAGAGGGATTAAGGCGTAAAAGACACGAAACTTAACCGTGAAGGCAAACATCGTCATCAGGACGTGGGAAGCATTTAGAAGGCACCCGAGCAACCGGGGCCCCGGACCCTTCCAGGTGGGGCCGGCCGGCCCTAGGGTGGGGCCGGCCGGCGCCCCCTGCTAGGGTTTGGCCTCCGCCTTTCGGAGTCTTCTTCCACCGCCTATGAGGAGTCATCTCGGCCCTTGGTTAAGTCGGTTTGATCCTGTGGCGCACGTTCATCCCACCGGGCTATAAATAAAGGGACAGACCCCCCTCCTGGAGGCATCAAGTCATTTGGAGATCAAGCCATCCAGAGACTCTCTAGTTCATAGCTTTAGCCTAGTTAGATTAGAAGTAGTGGAGTTCTAGTTCTTCAGCGGGATCCGGAGCCCCTGGCGTCTGTCTGGAGCACGGAGTTCGGTATAGTTCTAGTTCTTTTCTCTTATTGTATTCAACATTATGATTTGGAAAACATTGTTCTTAATCTTATATATGTTCTTAATTGCAATAGTCATTGTTCACTTTGATTATATGTCTAGTATAGTTAGTTTGATCCTATTGAATTTATGTAATTGCTCATATAGCGTTCATCCAGAGATATCGTGGATGAATGATTGATAGTATGTAGACGTGGTGTTTAGATATCTTGCTTATCTGCGAGTGCACCCTAATGTGTCGGGTCGTGTGGTAGATCACGTAGGAGACAGCTACGTTGAGTCCTCTGTAGTCCACCCCCCCCGTATGTAGGTCTAGCAGAGCACGGTCGCGAAGGAGGTGACCATTGTATCTTAATATCTTCATTAGATGATGCTCCTTTACATTTAATCATGATGTAGGTAGAGCTAAACAATGATTGCTAGATGTAATTGCACTAATCATAGTATTCATTGACGTAGTTATAGAATTACTTTAGATATTAATTCCTTTATCTATCCATTGGCTAGCTATTCTTATGACTAGATGAGCTCTGATATTTACTTATTTATGATGATGACTGATCATATTTATCCTATATATATCTTTACCATGTGACTTATCCCTGCTATGAGTAGGATTATAGTTATGGTTTATCTTTTACATTAGCAGTATAAGTTGTAGATGTAAGTCCTACTAGACCTTCCCAGTGGTATAAATATAAATCGACAACCTGGTATACTCTAGGTAAAATGCTACAATGGTATTATTATCTGTCCGCTTGCAGAATTGTTCTTTAGTTCATATTTTTATATTTATTTCTGCCTAGTCACACGAAATAATAGATTCATTTAATACTTTATTCCTAGCTAATATAATTAGGGATGACAACCTAGTTCAATGCTTAGGGATGTTGGTGAGAGACAAGTGGCTAGTTGCTAATGACAAGTTAATTTAAGTACCATGTGTTTTTAATATTGTTAAATAGTGATGACGTTAAAAATAACAACAGTCCCCCCGGTGTTCATCAACGTGTTAAGAGTGTTACCGCACACATTTTTCGTTATGTGCATTGGATCAAGACAATGACGTACACTCAAAAGTGGCCAGTAAGATAGTTTCCAAAAGATTAACTTTTTCTTCCAGATACTATCAGCAGGCGTTGGTACTGCCCCTTTCCCCTTTCCAACGACTACATCTGTGAGTTTGCTTACTTATTTAAGTATCTGTTTGCCGTCGTGATACTTTGGGGGTCCACGCTTCTTAATAGTCCCACTGAAATCTTTTCTATTCTTGCGGTAAGGGTGATCCTTTCATAGGAACTTACGGTGTCCCATATAGACCATCTTCTTGTTTTCTGGAAGATGTATAGCATCCGTCTTGTCCAAGCACTCGACACACCCAGTGTATCCTTTTGTCTTGTCTCCAGACAAGCAACCTCGCCCTAGTAGGTCGGTGATTGTAGCGATGAGTATAGCTTTTATCGTGACATGTTCTTTTTTGTACTCATCCCAAACATCCTTCACACCCGTCTCCCACATCTGTAGTAGTTCATCGATCACTGGTTCTAGAAGCACATCGATATCATTGCCATGTTGTTTTGGGCCTTGGATTAGTAGTGGCATCTGGATGTATGACCGTTTCATACAAAGCCAAGGTGGAAGGTTGTATATACATAGCGTCACTGGCCAAGTGCTATGATTGCTTCTAACCTGGTCAAACGGATTCATCTCATCTATGCTCAAACCTAACCAAAGATTCCTTACCTCTCCACAGATGTTCTTATAGAACATAGTGTTGATAGTCCTCCAGTCCGACCCATCGGCGGGGTGCCGCAACATTGTATCTTTCTTCCACTCTTCGCCGTGTCAGCGCAACAGCTTCGCTGATTTTGCATTTGCAAACAACCTATGCACTCGCGGAGCTATAGGAAAATACCATACGACCTTTACGGGCCCTCCTCTGGTCTTGCTACCCTCATTTGACGGCCCTTGCTTGTATCGGGGAGCTTTACACTTGGGGCACGTATCCAAGTCTTTTTATTTTTCTCCACGGTACAATATGCAATCGTTGGAACAAGCGTGGATTTTCTCAACCTCGAGGCCGATTGGGCAAATCATTTGCTTGGCCAGATAAGTATTTTCTGGTAACTCGTTACTCTTTGGGAGCAGTTTCTGTATTATACCTAACAAATTATCAAAGTCTTTATCACTCAATCTATTCGTTGATTTGAACTCTAAAAGCATGATGTTGGCTTCCAGTTTGCTTATTGGACAGGTTGGATACAATGATGTTTTTGCATCCTTTCTCATGGTCTCCAGTTTTTTCAACTGTGTAGCACTAAGGAATCCGCCCTGCACATCATGCAGGAGCTGAGAAATGCCATCGTTTTCCTCTGTGTCGTCAGCTAACGTATTTCTAAACACATTGTTATTGGTAGGCACAGGTTCTGTGTAATCATCATTAGGCAGAAACTTGTTTAGGGATATGCTAGGCATGGGAACATCATCATTGTTTTTTTGTCCACCATTTTGACCAACCTCCCCATGCAAAGTCCAAATCATGTAGTCTCTCATGAACCCCCTAGTAATCAAGTGCAATCGTATATGCTCCACGTCGTCCCCATTTTCTCGTATTTTAGCAATCTTTGCAGGGGCAGAATACAGCCTGCGAGTCCCCAGCATTGGTTCTGGCGAACTTGATGAAATCATCGATGCCCGTCAAGTACCGTCGGTCTGTGCATGACAGATCGTACATCCACCTTCGATCCATGCCTTCAGAGAAAAAATAGGCAGGGCAGAGAAAACATAGGAAACTTTTAATAAGCATTTCTCAACAATATTATTTGAAACACAGAACCTTAATGTATTCTTCAAAAAAATTTGAAATTGTTTGCCCTATAAAAATTCAAATCGGTCGTGCTATAAAATTGAAATAGATAGCCCATACAAAATAATTGTTCTACGACATACCGTGTAAAAATGGATTAAAAAACATAAGAACAATTGAGGCTCCATCATAAACAATATTAATTGCACAAAAAATTCTAGAAACAGTAATGTAGCTGCAAACAATGGTTGCCACATAAATTACAATTGACAAAAATAATTATTCTACAACATGCCACATAAAAATAAAGGAACAAATTATAAAATACAACCCCTCTTCTTGATCATGAACAATAATATAGCTCCAATTGAAATTAAAGGTGGCAATGGTTTTAACTAACCTTTTGAATAGTGGATTTACCACAACCTTATGCCTTCCTCAAGATCCAACCTAAATGCATTCTCTAAAATAGAGAAAGTAAACAACTACAATAAGAATCAATCTTCAAACACAAAAGTAATGTAAATCTACACATCCAAAGGAGTGTGCTTATTACTAACCATAAGCTAGAAGATCTTCACCATGTTTGAGCTTCCAAGAGTTTGCTTGAGCAATTCGGTGAAGAGCAGCCGCAACAATGGAGGTCGTGGGGAAGAGCAACCGCAACAATGGAGGGGGAAGAGCAGCCTCGCACTGTTCTGTTCTGTTGGGACAGAGGAGGAGGGAGAGAGCTCGAGCTCGAGCTTATATACTGCAGCAGTATCACTGGCGGTTACAGCCACGAACCGGTAGTGATACATAGCGTCACTGCCGGTTCGTAGCAGGAACCGGCAGTGATACTGCGGAGTAACATCACTGCCGGTTCCAGCCACGAACTGGCAGTGATACCTAGCTTCACTGCCGGTTGGCCCCTACCCTAATCATTTGGGGTTTGAACTGGCCCATCACTGCCGGCCCAAAACAAACCGGCAGAGATGGGCCGGCACTGATATTTGAATCTGTAGTAGTGACACCAATACCCAAACCGAATAGAGCTACTCGGCTTCATGGTCGAAACGACTTGTTCGACCAGCTAAGTGAGAGACGGCTTTCAATCCCGAGCAAGGTCCAACAATGGCACGGTCCTTAATCAACATAGAAGGGAATCAAAATGCATGTAAGGCTTATACCTTGCTGCTTACAATTGAAAGGTCCAAGTTGGCTAGAGGGAGGGGGTGAATAGCCTAAATTAAAATTTTACAAATCACACGAGCACAAGATTAGTACCACAAGAGGCTATAATTACAATACTAGTGCAACTACTAATCTATGCAAGCCACCTATTCAATTCTAGTGTTTCTAATTACATAAGCCACACTAACAACCAAGGCAAGGCTAGCAACATAACTAACAATAGGAAAAAGAAACCTAGCTACTTTGCACAAGGGAAAAGAGATGAGGTTTGGAGGATTATATCTTTGCCTTGAGATGAAGCCTATCACTGGGATAAATACCAAATCCCTCACTCGAAGGTAAGGAAAGCAATATGAACACCAAGATTTATCCTTGGGGTTCACGTGCTTGCCAGCAAGCTACGTCCCCGTTGTGTCGACTTCAACTGATGATCCAGTGGCTAATCGGTATCACACACGGAGCCTACACAAGATACCACAAGGACCTACCACTGAGGAAGTATCTCAATGACATGAGCAATTTACTACTGTTACCTTTGAGCACTCCGCTCTGGGCAAGCACGAACCGCTCCCAATCACCGGTGTGAGCAAGCACAATCACCAAGCTTCTCCACACCTTCTTCCACCTCCAAACCGGCTAGGTGACGACAATCACCAAGAGTAATAAGAATTATTCCGTTACCAAGCCACCAAGTGCTCTAGAATGGAATGGATGATGAACCCTATACTTGGATCACTCTCTCTCAATCAAAATCTCAAGTTGAATCAGGAGGAGAGAGTTGGAGGGAGTGTGTTATGCTCAAGAGTTTGTTAGAAAGTTAGGAATGTCCAAGAGAAGCACCCAAAGTAAACCCACTCCTATTTACAAGCCCCTCACAATATAGAGCTATTTTCTACGGGGCCGTCGGACGGGGGCGTCGGACTAATGCTCAGCGTCCGAGGCTTTCACTCAGCGAATCACAACGTGCCACGACAATCGACCATTTGAATTTTACCGTTGTGGCGAATTCAACCTCAGTTGCTTGTCGGACGAAATCGTCGGACTGAGACATCAGACTAAAGGAACCGAGCGTCCGACGCTTCTAGAGACGTTCTAGAGAGGGAAAAACACGAAATGTTAGTGCTTGTCCAATGGTGTATTTGCATGTAACTGACTCTCTTCAAGGTTAGATTTGTTATGTCTGGTTTCTATTCTATGACAATGGAGGTGGAGGGACTAGCTATTAGGCATGTCGCGTTGATAGCCAACAAGTTCCACCAACTCTACAAGAACAAAAGAGGTGAAGCTTGATAATACAAGAGGCTGATTAATCTGCGTCAGGAACGAACTTGAATCATAGTGAAGAAGACAGTGCAAGAAATTGATGCTTCGTATACCTTGTGTCATGCCTTTTTGACTTGAAATGTGATATATTTACATAGATTATCTTATGATGTGGTGTGGCCTGTAAAAAGAAAAGAAATAAATGTACCAATGGCCAACAGATCAATCGTTTGGTGAGAGCTGGGTACATCACAATTGTCTGGATGTAATACGGCCTCTGATGAATGGTTCAATATCGCCTTCCAAGACTGAGTTCAAGTCTGACAATTGGATGCCTGTATTGAGATCATGGACCAATTTCTGAGGTCCAAATGTGTATCTTCGTGTTTCACAGTTGCACTTATCCTCTATAGCTTGTCTGTTGATCATTTTTATTTCCGATACTCTCAATTCTTTAGCTATTAGAAGGAGCTTTGCTTTCAACCTACTTGTGGCTTTTAGCTTGTTTGCAAAGTAGCTTCTCTCACCTGTTGATAGGATACTTGTTAAATTCCAGTCACAATTCACAGTTGCGACCAGTTCACATTTGCATAAGCGACATTTATTCAGTACCTGAACTTTCAGCAGTGACTCCACTTGGTACATGTTGAACCCTAACGGCAGCACCATTTCTTCTGTCTCGTTTCTTATGTACAGAAGGTGAGGGAGAGGTCTCTATATCATCGTCATCCAAGTGAAGATCAACTGGTCTATCCAAGAAGAGGGGAATTATGTCGACTCTGACTGATAATGCCTGCAAGCTTTGGTAAATATTGGGTTAGCCATTCTGATACTGCACATATGGAAAAAGATTATGACAGAATTCTGCACACACTCCATAACCCAGATTTCCTACCAGACATATTAAAAAATAAAACAGGAAATTTAGCATTGAAATACTAAAGCAGAAAGCATTACCTCGCAATCTACTCTTTGAACCCAGCAGTAAAAGAATCAGACTTATCTAGCATGTTACTTGATGTTCTCACTTACATCAGCATGTTGGTTTGACCATATTCGAAAGTCCTTAAAAAACTATGACGATTTTCATTCAGAATTTCTATATTTAATTGGAATGCTGCAGCTTTGGCCTACCTTTTTGTATTAACTTGTCAACTCCCATGCTAATCTTGGAGAGTAAGCAACATAACTCTATCTATGGTCAATCTATATCCAAAATAGTTCTAGTTGTGGTTATTCTATGCATATTAGTCAACACTTTTGACCTCTCCTGTGTGTTATAGTAGAAAAAGAAAAAAAAAACACTTTCAAGCTTAACTCTGAACATGTGAGGCTCAAGCATTACTTTCTTTGACTTGAGCAATCTATATTGGCTAATCTACCATTTCCGTCCCCGTGGCCGCCAGCGCCGCACCTGCCAGTCAGCTGCCCGCCGCCCGCCAGCGTCCCCAGGTTCCCGACGGCCGCATCCCCGCATGAACGGAGGGGCCGATGTAGCCCTTCACTGAAGCCCTAACCGGTTCAACCCTGGCCGACATGCGGACGCAGCACAGGTGGCGCTGGAGGAGAATCCCTTGAGCCGGCACCGACGCGGCTCGTCCGGGAGATTCCCTTGCGCCAGCGCCGTCGCGGCTGGGCTGCCCCGGTAGAACGCAGTTGCCCTTCCCTGCCAGCGACGTGGTCGTGCCTGCTTCGCGTTGTTCCTCCTTCCTGTGCACAGTCAGCCCTTCGATTCCTGTTTTCTTTGCTGTTCGTGTGCTGTGCCTAGAGTGCCAAAACAAGGAAAAAAATGCCCACGCTGGCCCCGCTAACTTAATGTTCATTCCCTGCTGTATGTAGGGTCAGCATACATAAATTTAGTTTGATGAGAAAATTTTACCTTGCTCACCATCCCTTCTGTTTATGCGGATTGCACAAGGCAGGTATGATTAACACTCCTGCATTGATTTTTGCAATTTTGTTCCTACTTCGAGTGTTAATCTAATCTTCCTACTCCATTAAGAAAATCTATCTCTGAATGAATATATCAGAGTTTTTACCTGTCAACAGAACACAAATTTCATGCCTTTTCAGTTGTATGGGAAGTCAAATGTGAATCCAGTGTTTCTTTTGACAATTCAAATCCATAAGAGGCAGATGCCTTCTTACTAAATATAACCTTTTTATATGAAAAGCAGTGAGTTCCATGTGTTTCTCATTTTTCCTTTACTTTCTGTACCCTTGATTTTAATTGTTTATTTATTTAAATGTCATATGCATATGCAGTTTGGTATTGTCCCTGACATTGAGGATTTCCAAGCAGGGAAACATCTTTGCGTAGGAACCGCTGCTGCTGATCAGATCATCTTTTTCAGTTTCCTGCTTAGCCAGAAGTTTCATAATCAGTGTGCAAGTATCTTTTGCCTGGATAATCTGCTTGCAGATCTCTATGTGCTTAATTGTGTTTATGGCATAAGCATAATTTCACTTACATGTTTGCTTCAGAGTAATCTAGCACATACATTCATACTTTGTTCTATGATATATTTATTCAAGGCCTCTATCGGGTTGTTGGCACTCCAACTGCCTGCGGAGTAGCTTCTTCAATTATTGATAAAGGCCGCAAGCGCAAAGCAACTCATGCAGATCAGCCACATATAGGTATTGTTGTTATTGTCAACATTGGTGATTGCATTTATTTGTTGTCTCAATATTTGCCTTCGATATGCATGTACATAATCATTCATTGGTTTTCCTTTCTGCTATAGCCAGCGGTATCGATGAACAACTAAGCAGCGTTGCTTCATCTACATCGCCTTTAGGAATGGTGATCTCAGAATCCCTGTTGATCCGGCGACAGCTAGGTAATTCCATATTCAAATAGTTGTTCCCCTATGATGCTACCTACTGCTATGTATATTATATCTAATAATTTTCCTTTCTGTGATGTCAAAATTTAAATTTGCACTATCCATAAAGCATTAGTTAGTGTTGACCAAACTAAGCTTCTACCTCCATCCAAAGATATGATAATTTGGCTGCCCGTGCACAGCCTGACATTCCCGGTTAGGCTGTTACTGTAACACTGCGCCTTAGAAAATTTAGCACATAGGTCACATGTGTGGCAAATGACCTGCTAATAATACTTCCCTGTGCATGTGAAAAATGGACCAGCGCATACATAAAAAATCTGCTTCTTTTCCTACCTGTTACATTGCCACTGATTTACCCAAATCGCCAAGCCTCTACCTACAGCTATGGAACACTAGCTCTTTATATGATCAATA
This sequence comes from Eremochloa ophiuroides, assembly GCA_038502445.1. Lineage (NCBI taxonomy): Eukaryota > Viridiplantae > Streptophyta > Magnoliopsida > Poales > Poaceae > Eremochloa > Eremochloa ophiuroides. Next base: position 46,802,929 of record JAHLJS010000008.1, on the reverse strand, counting down.
TGATGCTCTTTTCTATGATCTGTAAAATCCATCCATCTAGGCCTGCCCAAACTATGGAACATCTGCTTTTTCCCTATGATCACTAAAATATTTCTTTCTATAGTCAGTATGACGCCTTTTCCCTATGATTAGTAAGATCCATCCATCTGTGCCTGCCCAAACTGTCATCATACTGACCATTCTCTGTTCTTTGTTTGCAACAGATATGCCAGTATATGCTCATATTTTACGAACCAAACTAGCGACAAGAGGCTGTAAAGTTGAAGCTTTGTCAATGTGAATATTTAAAGGCATGCCAAGTGCTATGAAGACCATCTTTGCTGTTCTATTAGTTCCCCTTTTTACATGGTTCGTACAATCTAATATCTACTTATGTTCTGACATGAAAAAATAATTCCATTATGAAACTCAGATTTGTTAACAGTAAAAATGTAGTCCAAATATGTATGTTTTATAAATAGGTCTGTCGTCTGTATTATCCTCCTAAACCCGACATTTATTAGGTCCATTCGGTACTCTGTGTTTATTCATCATTCTGTGCTCTGCATTGTTTGTGCCTTCTCATGCCTTTTTTTTTTCTTCCTAGCCCGCGCAGTCGCGTAGGGTTCCTGCTAGTATATCTTGTAGAGCAGCAGCAGCTTACTGCTGTGTGAGATTTACTTGAATAGTTTATCATGTATATTAATTTAAACTTTGGCACTCAACAATTCCTGATGAATTCTGACAAAATTAACAAATAACAACATAAATCATAATCACCTGATCAATATCAGAATTTTCAAGGGAGGAATATAGCATTTGATGCATTCCTTTTTCTCCAGAAAGGGTGCCAAACATGTACTCTGATTCAATCTCCATTGCTGCTGATTGGATATGGCCACTAGTGGAAAATATCTTTTCAATCAATCCAACCTTGTAACCTTGCTTCCGTGCCCAACTTGTATACATGCCAAAGACCTTCTCTGCCCACAGCTGCAGCAGACAAATATCAACATTTTTGTGAGTAAATAAATATCATAGTTAGCCATTTCAACAGTATATATCAAAACTTCAAAAGGTTGGATATGAACACATTTCATAGTAAAATACCAACTTCCATCTTGCAGTATGGGAGTATGAAGCACTATAGGCTATTAGCATATTTGAAAGAAATTTTATGAATTAACTGACCATTCAGTTGCTTTATTTTTTACATGGACTTGAGAAGGATACTAATTAACAACAAATTCATGAAGGCAAAAAGGCCAATAATATTATCTATTCAAATTATAAAGGTGAAACTGTAACTAAAGCTACATCACTGTTTCTTATACTATTATTCTATTATCATTACCCTTTGACCATACACATATAGAATGCAACTACAGTTAACTTACCTCAGAAGTAACACCGTTAGATACTGCAGTCACAGTAATGCATGCTCCCTCCTTGTCATACGGACCCTTAAGAAGCTTGTACATCTGGTAGCGATCTAGATACTTGCTAGCATCTACTGAAGATTTGTATGCTTGCTTAAATAGCTCACCATTTATGGCATCCATCTCTGACAGTTGACTAATCAACTTCGCCTCTTCAGCCTGCACAGTATATCAAATGATCATCAGCCATAAAACGGAAGTGCCAATTCAAATTGTAGTTTCTCTGCACAAAATAAAGACAAAAAGAATTGAAACTGTATATTTGCGTTAGTGAAGGGAAGTGACAGAGTACACATGGTTTAGCTTATTTTCTAAAGCCTGTTCACATGCATGAAACATCACACTATAAAAAGCATATTTGTTTCTTGAAATCCTGAGAACAAAAGCTGTTTGTTGAACTCATATTACTGTATAGAAAGCACCTTGAAGCGAAGATCTTTAAGATGGTCGACCACCCTGATAGCATCCGCCAAAGCAGAGAGCGTCTCGTGTGACTTAGCTGGATTATCCCACAAGTTACGTTTCTGCAGTACTTCTTCCTGTTCAATTCTCCGTGCTTCCTCCAACTCCAAAGCATCGGAAGTGGTCGTTTCAACCCGCACAACTGCATCTTCAATCCTCTTTTTCAAGGAGTAAACACCTTCAAACAACAAGCAAACAGTGTATTTAGGAATTTGAGATTTTTGTTTTAAGGAACAGTACTCTGTTCAGCTTGGCTCCGTGCAGTGTTTCCCAACATCTGAACTTTGATGCAAAAGGAGAATTTTGTATTCTATGTTCAGACTGCTTTTTATAAGGGAATCAGAAGAACAAATTAACTTTGTGCCAAGATAATAAAATTTTGGATCTCTGCCAGTTAAGTGGCCAAGACCTACTATTGGTAAGGACGAGCAGTATTATAGACCAACACACCCCAGATTATATACTACAAAAAATTCTAAATCTTCTTTGGTACATTTGTAAAGCTCGAAACTACAAGAGATTTAATACAAAAACTTGGACTCCTTGCCAAGTCCACCATGCTGCATCAGCGGATATTTCTGTTGCACATTTCACTACAACTGCAGGTGATATAAACCAGCAAGGTATCATTATACCATCTGCAGGGAACTACAGAAGGCAAGAACTCCAACCACAACAAAGGATACCCATAGAGTCAACACTGCGTTCACACACCATCATGGCAGAGGCGGCCGCACTGGCTCTAGTGGCACAGGCTTCGGCCTCCATGAATCTGTAGGCGCCAAATTTTCTATCAGATAATCAATCTCTGGTGAACTTCCTCAACAGCACAGACTACTCTTCTCCACCAGACTGGAGATGCGAAACTTTCACCAACCGCTTCATCAGTTGTAATGAAGGAAGACAGCATAGGACACTCAAGATCCACAGGGACCTCAACAAAACCGCTCACCTGCTGGCTAGACAAGCGTATATATCAACTTCCTCCAGCAATACAATTGTAACACCGAATGTTTGTTGCTCTTTTGTCTTCTAGGGAGCACAAATAAGTGTGTCCACTCAGGAACGCACTCATAGCTGTAAACTGGGAACCTCTACAGCTGATTGCAGCTAGATGCTGCTAATAAAGTATGTTTGCTGTCAAAAAAAAAAAAGTACTGTATTTTGCTACCCTCTCGTCTCTCAGCTCCTCCACTCCAATTGACCCCGCATTGTACACTAGGCACCACAAATTTCAACGACTGCTTCCGCATGCTCCGAGGGATGATGAGGCACTTAAAGCTGCGAGAGGCCGGACGTACCAAGTTCCTTATAGGAGGCAGCGCCGTCGCCGCGGCCGTCTGTCGGGAGGGCGGCGGCGCGGACGGCGAAGCGGCCCGTGCGGAGGCCGGACGCGGACGCGGACGCTCGTGCGCACGCTGCCGGCGAGGTCGCCGCTGCCATTGCAGCGGCGAGACAGCGAGAGCAAGGTGGCGGCCGGCGGGAGGCGCACGCGAGGAGAAGGTGGGGTGGGGTGAGGGTGTTGGCTTAAGTGGAGAGGTCGGTGAGGCTGTGCGGCGGAGGGAAGGGCAGCCTGGCGCGGTGTGGCTCACACGCGCCTCATCCGCGGCCCAATCGCCGTCGCCGCTCGCCAAGTTGGGTGTGGCGCTGCTGTGCTGGGGATAGCAGACACCCTGGTTTAGCGAAGGTATATTTTTTTCTCCCTCAACTATAAAACTGATTATTAAATCAACCCCCTCAATTTTTAAAACAATGCATGTTACCTTCCCAGCTCCATTATAAGCGGCTTTGAAGACATTTTTATCTTTTTCTTTTTAATTTATTTTAGCTAAATCTTTAAAAAATCAAAGTAAATAAAAGATCATAAAATAAAATAAAATTTTGTTAGATTCCACATGAGTAAATCTACAAATAAATATATAATATGATATGCTTTAATACAAATTTTTTTAGAATAATTCATAATTACAACTTTATAATTTAATTGTGATGAAATTTTTATAGTGGCCTAATTATTGTGTGTTTAAACTATAGTAAAAAAATTCATACTCATTGGATAAAATCTAAAATTAGTTATAACTAAATCTAAATAAAAATATAACTAAATTTAAAATTAGTTATAGATTTATTTAGGTTTAACAAACATAAACTCAAAAGAACTATATAAATAAGTTATACATGGTTCAATGAGTATGAAATTTTTGCTATAGTTCAAACATACAATAATTAGACTACCATAAAAATGTTACCATCATTGGAACATAGAAGGTGCAATTATGAAATATTTCAATTAATTATAGAAAACATATATGTAAATCTAAAAAATTTTGTGCTCAAGCATGTCAAATTATATGTTCACTCATGAGGAGTCAAACAAAAATTTTATTGTCCATTTTATAATTTTTTTATGATTTACTATTATTTTCAAAAATTCAACGGAAATATTTTTTTTGCAAAGTGAAATAAATAAGATAAAAAAGACAAAACTGTCTTTAAAACCATTAATAATCGAATCAGGACGTGAAATGTACGGCTTAAAAAATTGAGGCAGATGATTTATCCTGTTTTGTGGTTTAGGATAGAAAAACACTTTCATAAATAGGAGAAATTGAATGGTTTGGTTCGGTGTGGTGTGGTACGGGTCGGGTCGGTTGCCATCGGATGCGGCAAAGAGTGAGGAGATTGGCGTACAGGTTGTGAAGCAAGCTCCGCACCTGCATGAAACTCAACGCGTGCAGCATGGTGTCGCCGCCGCTGCCACCATCGACCTCGCTGCTGTCGCTGCCCGTCGCCTGCAGCCTCTGGTCTCGCTACCGCAGCCGTCATCGGCCCCGCTGTCGCCAGCATCACCGAACCCCCACTACGCCACCAGCCCTTGGCTCACGTGCCTCCACAGGGGCGGCTTGGCCAGCCGTCCTTCCCAGCTCGTTTCTACAAATGAAATATTTGTAGAAGCGGCTGGCCAACCGCTCCTATAAATTGATTTGTAGGGGCCAACTAAAAAAAATCTTTAAAAATAGTAAAATATTGTTTTTTAAATCCGAAGAGGCCTTCACCGGTTGACAACATGTTGTGAGCTCCCAACCTGCAAGTCACGCATTTTTTCGAGTGAAAATCACGCATTTTGCGTCCATGGGATTCGAACCCGCAACCTCTCGCTCACGCGGAGCCTCCTCTACTACTGCACCTCACACTCATTTGTGACTATATTCTATTTCGGTTCCCCACATATTATACTAAACCAAGTGTAAATTAATTGTTTGAGGCCCTAAACCAATTTAAATAAAAAAGTTATCAACTGCAAAGTTGAATAACTTTTCGAGATCTACAATTTTTACTTAGGGAGTTTCTCCATCTGAGGTCGTTTACAAAATTTGAATTTCAAATTTGAGAAATTCGTACGTAGTTTTGTATGACAAGATAATTTCAAATCAAAAAGTTGTCAACTACAAAGTTTCATAACCTTTTGAGATCTACAACTTTCGTTTAGGTCATTTCTCCATCTGAGGTCGTTTATAAAATTTGAATTTCAAATTTATAAAATTCAAACATAGTTTTACATGAAAAGATGATTTCAAATAAAAAGTTGTTAACTATAAAGTTTCATAACTTTTTAATATCTACAACTTTTGTTTACGTCATTTCTTTATCTATCCGAGGTCGTTTGAAAAAATTGAATTTCAAATTTCAGAAATTCAAATATAGTTTTGCATGACAAGATGATTTCAAATAAAAAAGTTGTCAACTACAAAGTTTCATAACTTTTTGAGATCTACAACTTTCGTTTTGGTTGTTTTTCCATCCGAGATCGTTTGAAAAATTCAAATTTTAGTACTTCATTTTAAATATTCGGCATCCATTTGTAAGGGCGGCTCAATATAGAGTCGTCCTTACAAATCGATTTATAGGAACGATTCTATATTGAGCCGCCCCTACAGATAAACATCATTTGTGGGAGCGGTTTGTAATACAAACCGTCCTTATAAATCGATTTGTAGGGGCGGCTGGATATTGAGCCACCCTTACAAATAGAGAACCATTTATAAGGGTGGCTCATTATAAAACCGCCCTTACAAAAGAAAGGGTGGCATCCCTGCAAATCGTTTTTTTACGTAGTGCCCGACAGCACCGTCTCGCCATCCTCCGTGGAATCGGATAGCCTCCCCTCTCCTCATCTCCTTTCCTGTTCATAATCGCTTTGGCATTCTTCTTTCCTATTCGGTGATGACCATGCACATGCGGACCTTCTCTGGATGCTTGCTTCGGCAGGTGTTGCTGCAGACGCGAACTGGATTGGCTCGGCAGGAGCACCATAATGAAAAGGAATGTGTTTAAAATGATTTCAAACTCTGGTTTTAGAACCGGTTTGGATTATTTTGGTGTCAAACAATATTTGGGTTTGGTTTGGATTGGATTTGGAGGGAGGAGCAACGGGGAGGAGCCAGGTAGTGTGGTTTCACGTGCATAAGTCATACGGATTGGTGCAGTTGGGGTCTGATTTTAGTCCATTAGAGCATCGTCAACGACCACTGGTGGAGCTACCCTAGGGGCGTGGGGGGGTGGCCGTCCTAGCTACCGACGGCGTCACCATGGATCCCTTCTTCATTTCTGGGCTGCTGAGCGCCTCACCGAGAGCTTCTTCAACGGCTGCCAAGCGAAGGTTGAAGACAGGCACGCGATGGCAATTGGTGACCTTCTTCCTGGGCTGTGTAATGCTCATGGTCATGGCCCATGTATGATATGTAATTGTGTATGTGTTAGTGGCAGCCCACCAATACGTTTTTTTCCTTCACATTTCTTTCCTGGCTTCCTGCTCGCCCTCTCGGTCTAGACGGACTCACGGACAGGCGCACACACGTGCGCGCAGCTGCACGGGAGCGGGCGAGTGAAAGGTTCTTGTTTGGTTTTGATAATTGAGTGATAATTTAGGTGGGCTAATATGTGTTTGAGTGATGATTACACAGGTGATTAGTCCACAGATACATATGTGTGAGCAACTATGCCATGGAGGTAGAAATAGCTAGGGATCACTGCTTAGCTCACACATGTGGCATGAAGGAGCTTATTGTATATGAAACATGACATGTAGTCATGTGGCTAGATGGAGAAGATCAAGACAGAGGCTTGGCTTGATGGACTCGTTGTAAGGGCAAAGGGCAAATTGAAGGCTTTGAAGCCATTGGTACCGAATGTTGAAAGGCTTAAGCAAGACCTGGTACCGGAGGCCAAAGCAAGGGTGAAGAGCAAGTGATGTCAATGATCAATGGACTAAAATCCACGTGATGATATGAAGTGGATCATATCATTGTTGAGGTGTTGGTGCATGTGTTGCATCGGCATCGACCAAGGTGTTGGAGAAGGTGATGAAGACGGTGATCGGAATGAAAAGCGCAAGGCAAAGGTATAACCATAGGGAATTTTCATTTCACCAGTCTAAAGTTGAATAGAGAAGTGCTTGACCGGATTTAGGATAGATGGCCGTACTATCAAGAGGGGCAAACTTGTTTGCATATCGGTTATGTAGTGCCACACGGAGTAATCTAACTTTGCATTGCTAGGATCGAGTGGCATGACAAGAAAGAGTGAAAAACTCTTTGAAAAATATTTGTGAAAATGCTAACTCACATGCACAAGGTTGTGGAACACTTTGGAGTACGCACATTTGCAAAAGGATGGAAGTTTTGAGCTCGCGGGAAGCTTAGTCAGATCTTGGATGGACAAATGCTTTTATCCTTTGAGTTTTGGATCAATCAATCATATGGGTTGTATAGCCCTCTGAATAAGCTTTCCAAAATGTCCAAGATCATCGAAATCGGAGTTCGGAGCTAAGAGATATCGTCGTTTTAGTGACCAGAGGTCTGCACAGGACGCTGCACCGGATGCGAAAAAAAGAGCACCGGACGCACTGCTATTACTGTAGCAGCGTCCGGTGCATTTAGTATTGTTCGGGCTGCGAAAGAGCACCGGATGCTCCCGGCGTCTAGTGGGTGTGCACCGGACGCGTCTGGTGCGACCCTGGAACTCTCGGGTGTTGCGTAACGGCTAGTTTGGTTGGCGTTTTGAGCACCGGACAACCACCGCGCGTCCGGTGTGAACTTGCAGTGGGTCCGGTGCGTACGCAGAGTGCCCAAAGAAGGGAGTAACGGCTCTATTTGTTTAGGGGCTATAAATTAGAGGTGAGGGCCGGCCAAGAGCAGTTGTTGAGCACCTTCGGAATGTGTTTCTCTTGCTTGTGCTTGGCTTGCTGCCCTCCTACTCACTTGTGCTAATTGACATCGCATTCGAGAGTGAGAGATCGATCATTAGTGCGTTGCATCGTGAGGATTGCTTCGAGTGGCACTAGGTGATCGAGTTGCAAGCCGGTGGTGCCTGTTACTCTTGGAGGTCGCCACCTCCTAGATGGCTTGGTGGCGAGAGGCTCCGTGGAAGTAAGCAAGGAGATTGTGCGTGGCTCCGGAGCAAGATTGTGAGGGGTTGGAGCTCACCCCGTGGGAGATCGCGAAGAGCATCGCTAGTAGAGCGAGACGTGAAGAGCGACAAGTGGTCCGGCCGAGTCAAGTGTTAGAGCTTGTGGTAAGCACTCCACGTGGGAGAGTGTGACTTACGGGTCACCACTAGCAAGAGGACCGGCGGCAACCTTTGAGTTTGTCTCAATGGAGGACGTAGCTTGTGGCGACAAGTGAACCTCCGGGAAATAAATCACCGCGTCAACATCTTCCCATCCTTCGCGGTGGTTTGCTCCCTTCTACACAAGTCTTTTACTTTGTGCATTACTTTACTTGTGTAGTTGTAGTTGCTCTTATGAGATCGGTTAGCTTGTGTAGCTTGCCACTCATGTTCTTAGTTTGTGTAGCTTAGAACTAGTGTCTTACTTAGTTTGTGCAGCTAAGCAAGTTGCGCTCCTTGATTAGGATTGTGTATCCTTGTCATTGAGCACGTAGTGAGCTTAGGTGCTTAGTGCGCTTTTGCTTGCTAGTTGGTAGGAGTTTCCCCGTCGCTTCAAGTACTAGTGCTTAGGTTTGTGTGACCTTACGATAGAACGGTTTAGTAAGCTCAAGCTAAACTTGCACGTTTGTTTCTTGCTAGGATCTTTGACAAGGTGCTTAAAGTTATAGCTAGAGGGGTGAATCGTTGCTAGAACCGAATAGGTTTTATTCCGCTGTGATTAGTTGTTAAAAGGGACCATTCACTCCCCTCTAGTCCGCCATCTCGACCCTTCACATGGTATCAGAGAATGGTCTCTCATTTGAGGTCTTAACCGACCCGAGAGGATGGCGACTTATGGGCTAGATGTTGAGTGTCCACATATTTTTGACGGCACACACTTTGCACGTAGGAGAAATTGGATGGAATACAATATTAAGTTTATTTTTTCTCAAATGTGGTGGATGGTAGATGTAGGTTTTTCTCATGCGGTTGATCGAAAGAACACAAGCAAAGTGCAAGAGAAATGATTACATCTAGATTACCAAGCAATTAACATGTATTATAGATCTTTGGATGATAACATTTTTGGAGAGATCATGGACTTTGATATGTCCCATGAGATTTGGGCATTTCTCATTGAGAAGTATGGCAAGCTCTCCGATGATGATGATCAAGCCAAAGAGCAAAAGCTTGGTGATCAAGAGCACCTTCACAACTCCGTGATTGTGAAAAGTTGCTCCTCCGCTTCGTCAAGAGCACTTGACAAGAGAGTTGATGAAGCCACAAGTGATGCACATGATGATTCTACCTCAAGCTCACTTGATGACGACTACGAGAGTGATGCATCAACAAGCTCATCATCCTCATCACATAGCTACACGTCACTCGGTGGCGGCAAGGTATCACTTGGTAATGTGATTGTTGATTGTGATGATCTAAATTTTGAGTTTGTATGCAAACTAATCAATGCTTTAAGAAATGAGATGAATAAAACAAAAAATTTGACAAATAAAAACTCATTTCTAAAGCACACTTGTGAACAACAAAAGCATCTACTTTATGTCATGAGTTGTTCACATGAGGAGCTAAAATTGACTCATGAGGAGCTTAGTGTTGCACATGAGAACTTGGTAAAAGACCATGATTTTCTCACTAAGGAGTTTTCTAATGAAAAACCTAAAACTAGTGAGAGCTCATCACTTGGGTCAAATGATCAATAATATGTTGCTACTAACCCTTGTGATGTAAGAATGAAGAGTGTATCCACCTCTTGTGATGATTTAGTTTCTTTGCCTTGTTCTTCATATATAGATGCTTGTTCTTCTTCATTGTCTTGTGAGACTAACCTTTTGAAGGAGAACAATGAGTTTAAACAAGAAGTGAAGAACTTGAGCAACAAGATAGCAAGGTGGAACAACTCAAGTGCCGCCCTCAACCATATGTTGGAGAACACAAGAATGGTGGGCGACATGAGTGGTCTTGGCTTCAAATCAAGCAAAGTTAACATTTCACGTGGCATTCACTTTAACAAGAGTAAGATCAAAGGCAAGAGATTGGGCAAGAGGTCATATGAAAGAGAGATGAAGAAGCTAGAGCAAGAATGGCTTGCTCATTTCACGTGCTTTGTATGCCATGAGATGGGCCACTTAGCTTCATCATGCCCCAACCAAGAGAAGCTCAAGTTGAAGAAGAAAGAAGAGAGGCTCACATACTCACAAAGCCTATACACAAGATTTGTGAAGCCTCAAGTCAACACACCCCAAGCTCAAGTCAACAAGAAGATAAGAAGGGGTAGTGGAAGAGGAAGGCATCCAACTCACATCCACGATGCCAAGTTGATGATGAGCAAGAATCAAGTGAAGAAAGATTTGGCTCACATCAAGTGCTTTGAGTGTGAAGAAATGGGTCACTTTGCCTCAAAGTGTCCTAACAAGCTTGAGAAGAAGGCTCAAACAACCAATGTGAGGCAAGGCAATAAGAAGCACCAAATGAGCAAGAAAGATAAGGCTCAAGCAAAGCGAAAGTGCTACTCATGCCGGGAAAAGGGACACATGGCAAATTCATGTCCCCTAGGTAAAACTTTTAAGCCCATTTCAATTAATGCAAATTCTATGCTCAGAAAGGATGACAATGGTACCTCATCGGTTTCTATTGCAAAACATCCCGCTATCCATACTAAGGCAATGCCTAAGTATGTTGCTCCTAACTTGAAAGGACCCAAACTAGTTTAGGTACCATCAAAAAGTGGATGAATGTGTGTAGGTACCACGGCATTGGTGGCTTGATTCAATTGGCATTCATATTGGTCATCATATATTGAGTCAAGTCATGAAGCTTAGTGCATATCCAAACCAATGCCAAGTAAAAAAAATGAAGTCCAAGTGCTTAATTCATACAAGTGCAAAAGTTCAAGTTGTGGGTGATCTTTCGGCTAATTATTTAATGACTTGCAAACATTTGAGTTGAATCTTGCAAATGGATGATCATGAACTATCAAGGTATATCATTTGTTGATCTAATACATTTGGATGCATATGAGTTGATTAAATTAGATAAATATGCATATGTTGCTTGCTATGAGATGACTGAATAGAATAATAGTTTAGTAATCAAATTTGAGTAGATTCAGTTGGATATGATCATGAGATGACATTTAGTAAGTGGATTGAATGGATATATGTCTTGTGAAAGTATTCAAGCTAGTTGATCTCAAATTTGATTCAATTTGTTGAAGAATAACTCAATTGGTAAAATCTATCCAAAATCTGAAATCTAAGCTAGCTGAGAAGAAAGCCATGTTTGAGTGATCAACACTATTTGGATTGGATTGAAATTTGGTATGCATGCTTTAGACTTATGGTATAAGTTGCTGTGAAAGTCTCATGAGTATTGAATAAGGATTGCTTTGGTTTTGGAGTAGTTCTTGTCAACACATGTGCAACAGTTTTCAGTATGTGGCAGTGTGGAGGAAAATGATGGCTGGTAGTTCATATTTGGTCAAATGAAGCTCAAATTTTTGTGGCTGCTAGTAGACTCATAGAAGGTTATTTTCACAAAATTTCATGGTAATTGGACAAGTACATTGACAGTTATGGCTTATTATTTGAAGTGTGCAGAATCTGTCCACAAGAGAGAATTATTAGAAATATTTGGTATCTCTTGCATTGAAAGGCTCTCAAGTTGGAATTATGATTACAAGTGGTTAAGTGTCTCATTTGTTTGGTTTTGGATCATGAAGATTGGCTCTCAAAGTGAAGATCAAGACCAAGCAATGAAGAAGAAAAAAGGACTTAAAAAATGAATTCAAGTTGATCATTATGATAAGTTCTTAGATCAATGAAGTAAAAGCAATTCAAGTGAGTATTGAAGTTATTTTTTCGGAGAGAGGCCACTTCTCCCAATTGTTGGGGGCATGCCGCCTTATGTAGGTAAACCAAGTGTGTGATGCTTGGATGGCAAACATAAAAGTGGTGATCCGAAGAATCATTAGAAATACTTAGTTGAAGCAAATCAAAAGAGTTAATCTTGAGAGCAAGCAACAACCAAATGAAAAGAATTCATATACATACACATGGTATTCATGCTTATTCAAGTGGTACTCTCATATGCAAGCTTGATCAAGAAAAGATGCAAGTCAACCACAATTTGAAGCTAGCACTTGATCATATATGGTTCTCAAATTCATATGGGTGAAGAATGGAATTCATGATGATGATTGGTCTTCACCAAGCTCTTCAAATATACTTTATCTTGCTATTATTGGAGATTAATTGAAATTGACTATCCTCTACTCCGAGATAGTAAAGGTATCATTGTATGGCATATGCATCCATATTTTGCTATGGACTTGATTAGAGCATATAGTCATACATAGATGAGCAGTTATGAAAAATAAAATAATTTTGAGTTCATATGATGCCAGTATTGCTTCTATGTCTTGTTTGATCTAGTGGCTAAATATGACTTGTTCATGAACATGTGAACCTAGTGTTTGAACTAGTTAAATGAGCAAAAAGGATCTAATTCAATATAGGCAAGATAATCCCAAGTGGCGTGAAGAAGTTTATCTTTGGTTCAAACCGAGTTAGATTACTTATACAAGTTTGCTAGTTTGAACCAATCGAGAAAGAAGCTCATGACAACAAGTTAATTTCAAGAAGCACAAGACAACAGTGAAAATGGAAACCAAATTACTCACTCACTAGTAGCATGCACATGATCCAACAAGTGGTATCACTATTCTTTATGTAGTATTACTACACAAGATGTATGTCTACAAGTGGTTGAACTTCAAGTGGTACTATGATCTTCATGACGGCATCCATGCAAGTGGTATAAGTCCAACCCAAATGGTACTCACAAGTGATGTCTAGATCAATTATACAAGTGGTATCCAACAAATGTGCAAGTGATCCTCAACCTTAAGTGATCATCAAGTGAAGAAGAAGACTTCCAACAAGGTGTACATCAAAAATGCAAGTGTCTACCCTCCACATCCCTGCCACACACACCTTTGTCACAATAGAGCATGACCTTTTATGGAAATTGATGACAAAGGGGAGAGATTGGACAAAGATATGAAATCAAGAGTGTGGGGAGAGATTGGACAAGAAAGATATGAGGAGAGATATTGGATTACATGATCAAGGGGGAGAGATGACATATCAAGATGGATGGAAGTACGCGATGAACCATCATATGCCGATGATGGGAGAGCAATAGGCCAACAAGAAGGATGATCTACAAGATTGAAAATTATAAGGGGATCAAAATTCTTGGACAAGAGAGAAGCACATAAGTAGGGGGAGCAAGCTCATGGACATAGTTGATTGCATTTGAAATGTGCATATTCATATTCTTGCTTGCATTTACATATAGTTTATTTACATGTGGTATCCTTACTTGTATGGTGTATGCTAGTACATGTTTGATTGATGATTTGAAAACTAGCATGGATAGGTTGTTAGCTAGACTTGTGTTTTTCAAGTATTTATTAGAACCTTGCTTATAATGTTGATCTCACGGGGTATCTAGTATTTTTTCTTGTCTAGCTAATCATGATGCTAAGGATGGACTTAATTATGGTGCAACTTCAATTGGCTTCAAGCAAATTGGTATCGAGCAATTGGTATCACGCTACAAAGGTTTATTCTATGCATCTTAACATCACTTAGTAGTGTTACCACTCCCACAAATTCCATATCTATGCATGTGTGAGAATTTGAAACCAAACCATTTGAGCACACATGTAGGGAGAGTTAGCACTACCAAGTTGAGTTTTATGAAGCTTATCCAAGTCTAAAGATTTGAGCTTAAAGATGGATAAGTAACATAAAATCTAAACCCAAGTTAGTGGTTTGCACTTGTGTGAAAAGCTAACTTGGTCAATGAGCTTAATTTCCATATATTTGTAGAGTTGTCATCAATTACCAAAAAGGGGGAGATTGAAAGGTTCTTGTTTGGTTTTGGTAATTGAGTGAAAACTTGGGTGGACTAATATGTGTTTAAGTGATGATTACACAGGTGATTAGTTCACAGGTACATATGTGTGAGCAACTATGCCATGGAGGTCGAAATGGCTAGGGATCGTTGCTTAGCTCACACATGTGGCATGAAGGAGCTTATTGCATATGAAACATGGCATGGAGTCATGTGGGTAGATGGAGAAGATCAAGACGGAGGCTTGGCTTGATGGACTTGTTGCGAGGGCAAAGGACAAGTTGGAGGCTTTGAAGCCGTTGGTACCGAATGTCGAGAGGCTTAAGCAAGACTTGGTGCCGGAGGCCGAAGCAAGGGTAAAGAGCAAGTGATGTCAAGGATCGATGGACTAAAAGCCACGCGATAATATGAAGTGGATCATATCATTGTTGAGGTGTTGGTGCATGTGTTGCATCGGCATCGACCAAGGTGTTGGAGAATGTGATGAAGACGGTGATCGGAATGAAAAGAGCAAGGCAAAGGTATAACCATAGGGAATTTTCATTTCACTGGTCTAAAGTTGAGTAGAGAAGTGCTTGACCGGATTTAGGATAGATGGCCATACTATCAAAAGGGGCAAACTTGTTTGCATATCGGTCATCTAGTACCACACGGAGTAATCTAACTTTGCATTACTAGGATCGAGTGGCATGACAAGAAAGAGTGAAAAACCCTTTGAAAAATATTTGTGAAAATGCTAACTCACATGCACAAGATTGTGGAACACTTTGGAGTTCGCACATTTGCAAAAGGATGGAAGTTTTAAGCTCGCGGGAAGTTTGGTCAGATCTTGGATGGATAAATGCTTTGATCTTTTGAGTTTTGGATTAAGCAATCATGTGGGTTGTGTAGCCCTCTGAATAAGCTTTCCAAAATGTCCAAGATCATCGAAATCGGAGTTCGGAGCTAAGAGATATCACCGTTTTAGTGAGCGGAGGTCTCCACAGGACGCTGCACCAGACGTGGGAAAAAGAGCATCGGACGCGCGGCTGTTACTGTAGCAGCGTCCGGTGCATTTTGTGTTGTTCAGGCTGCGAAAGAGCACCGGTCGCTCCCGGCGTCTGGTGAGCGTCCGGTGCACACCCTGGAACTCTCGGGTGCTGCGTAATGACTAGTTTGGTTGGCGTTTTGAGCACCGGACAACCACCGCGCGTCCGGTGCGTAAGCAGAGTGCCCAAAGAAGGGGGGTAACGGCTCTATTTATTTGGGGGCTATAAATTAGAGGTGAGGGCCAGCCAAGAACAGTTGTTGAGCACCTTTGGAATGTGTTTCCATTACTTGTGCTTGTCTTGCTGCCTTTCTAATCACTTGTACTAATTGACATCGCATTCGAAAGTGACAGATCGATCGCGAGTGTGTTGCATCGTGAGGATTGCTTCGAGTGGCACTAGGTGATCGCGTTGCAAGCCGGTGATGCTTGTTACTCTTTGAGGTTGCCACCTCCTAGACGGCTTGGTGGCGAGAGGCTTCGTGGAAGCAAGCAAGGAGATTGTGTGTGGCTCCGGAGCAAGATTGTGAGGGGTTGGAGCTCACCCCGCGGGAGATCGCGAAGAGCATCGCTAGTAGAGCGAGACATGAAGAGCGACAAGTGGTCCGGTCGAGTCAAGTGCTAGAGCTTGTGGTAAGCACTCCACGTGGGAGAGTGTGACTTGCGGGTCACCACTAGCAAGAGGATCGGCGGCAACCTTTGAGTTTGTCTCAACGGAGGACGTAGCTTGTGGCGACAAGTGAACCTCCGGGAAATAAATCACCGTGTTAACATCTTCCCATCCTTCGCGGTGATTTGCTCCCCTCTACATAATTCTTTTACTTTGTGCATTACTTTACTTGTGTAGTTATAGTTGCTCTTGTGAGATCGGTTAGCTTGTGTAGCTTGTCACTCATGTTCTTAACTTGTGTAGCTTGTCACTCATGTTCTTAACTTGTGTAGCTTAGAACTAGTGTCTTACTTAGTTTGTGTAGCTAAATAAGTTGCGATCCTTGATTATGATTGTGTATCTTTGTCATTGAGTATGTAGTGAGCTTAGGTGCTTAGTGCGCTTTTGCTTGCTAGGTGGTAGGAGTTTCCCCGTTGCTTCAAGTACTAGTGATTAGGTTTGTGTGACCTTACGCTAGAACAGTTTAGGAAAGCTCAAACTAGGCTTGCACCTTCGTTTCTTGTTAGGATCTTTGACAAGGTGCTTAGAATTATAGTTAGAAGGGTGAATCGTTGTTAGAACTGAATAGATTTTATTCCGCTGCGATTAGTTGTTAAAAAGAACTATTCACCCCCTCTAGTCCGCCATCTCGACCCTTCAGCGAGCGGTAGCGCCAGTTAGGGTTAGCGGCGTCCGGCGTGGGTGGCGGGCGGCGCGCGAGCAGCGAGCCGGCCCCAGCGCAGCAGCGGATCGGTGGCGGGCAGAGGCGCGATTGCAGGCTGCTGGCTGCCTCGCCGCGCCGCGGAGCGGGCGGGGCGGGCGGACGGCGGAGGCGTGGCTGCCGGCGAGCGCAGCTGCGCAGGGGAAGTGCCGGTGTGCCGCGCACGCAGACATGAGCGCATCCCCCCCGCCTGCTGCCCAGCGGCCGCGTGGAGTGGGCACGCCACCGGCATCTGGCGGCAAGCCAGAGGGCGGAGCACTGGAGCAGTGTTGTGACGCCAAGCAGGCTACGTCCTATGGGCAAGCGACAATGGAGGGAGGAGGAGCTGAGGAGCAGCGCGAGGTACAGCAACTCGTCCGAGCTAAAAAAAGGTTCTGGCTCTGTCATTGTGGCTCACCAATAACTAATCCTCAACATAGTGGTCCTCTCCCCCGCAGATGGCCGGCTTGGCCGGTGGCTTTCATGACTGCGACGGTGAGGAAAGAAGTAATAGTTACAATGGGTGCCAGCAATTGGAGGAGTTGCATCTTCCCCTTTAATTTAGATTGGAGCACGTACAGCAACAAAGGAGAGAAAGGAAGGGAGACGCTTGGATGGCCTATCGCCAGATCCGACTAAACTGCGAACAAAAGGAAGCGGCGGCGACGTACTGGGAAGAGACGGCGAAAGGTTTGCTGCAGAAAATAAATAGCCAACGAAAATAATCCTTGTGGGGCCAATTTTAAATGTTTAAGAGTAAACTATGGGGAACTATGGGAGAGGCTCTTTTTTCCTTCTCATACAATTTTTGGGAGTTAGCAAATACAATACACACCATATAATCAATCTAACGTAAAGACCAACGCTTACTAAACGTAGAGTTTTTACTTGATCACGAGAGCCTGAACCAGTATAAATCGATTGTCTTCGCGTTAACCGCCGAGTTCTGAAGTTCGCCGAATCCAGAACAAGTGTCCCGGGTACCCCCATGGCAGGCTACCAGTGGTAGAACATCGATAGCTGGCGCTTAGGCAGGCCCCATCTAATATAGTAGCGGAAGGCCTTTCCTCAAAGGTTGGATACTAGAATCTATTATTTTGAGAAATGCTATCTATTGCCCGGTTATTTCTATTTCTTCAAGCAACCGGCGTCCGATAGGGTTTGGGTTCTGTCTTCTGTCCGTTCGATGGAGATGCCGACTGACATGCGAGCTCGCACACACAGGCGTTAATATTTTTGGTCGCACGCTCGACGTTATCCCCGTCATTTCCGTCTTTCCCATTTCATTTCTCTTCGTCTTCTTTCTGCGGGGTGACTCGTCGCTCCCCTCGTCGTCGAGTCGGCGGTGCTACCGGCGACGACTCCCTGCGCCCCTCGGGCGGTGATTCTTCGTCTTCTTTCTCCGGTCTCTCTCGAGTCGACTGGAGGGTGGCTTGAGGCGACTCGTCACTCCCCGCGTCGTCGAGTCAGCGGTGCTGCTGGCAGCGACTCCCTGCACCCCTCGGGCGGTGAGTCTTCTATCCCCGAGTTGCGGCTCGTCACGCTCCGTGTGATAGCTACTATTCTCCGCTTTTGGTTTTGTTGCTGATGTGATTTTGTTTGTGTTTTCCTCGCATCGGTGATTCACTGCCTGCAGCTGAGTTCCGTGTAGGTTTCCTCGCCAAATCCCGAGCGGGTCTTCGTCCGGGTGATTTGTAGTTAGGGTTTGGCCAAATAAGTAATCTCTCGTGCCCAACTGTGTTTGTTTATGATTTTTAGTGCGTAGCAATGTTTCTGCTCGTCCTTGTCTGTTTTTTGTTTTGGTAGATCTGGTTGAGACCTGTTGGGTCCGGGTTGATATATGTGCATTGTTGTTGGATGTGTGCTTATCCGGGTCATATATGGTTGGTCTCGGTTTTCTTAGAGGAAATTATGATGTAGTTGTTGATTTTTGGCCTGATATGTGTTGTACATGTGTGTGGTGATTTGGATTCGTGATTACAGAGATGGAAGATGCCGCGTTAGGTGTATGTTAGCTTTCCTCATCTGCATTACATATGTTGGGTGTTTTGTTTTAGTTTACTATTTGTAGTTCAGTATTGGGTTAATGTACTCGCAATCATGCTAGAATTGATGTTCTTGTTCTTTTTTTGCTTTACCGTTGCCTTAGCATTTAATCTTCATTTATAACCGAGTTAAGTATGATGTTTTATTTTGGTTTCAATTTATTGAATTTAGTTCAGCTTAGATCCAGTCTCTGAGGGTTCATTTTAGTTTCAGTTAATTGAATCTAGTTCAGCTTAGATTTAGTGTATGAGCATTTATGTGACTATGATCGTGTAACTAGACAGAGATACATTGCCTGTATAAATTACAGTTAATGTGCTATGATGCACACTAGATTTTTTTTTCTTTTTTTGGCTGCTTTGAGGTACTTCCTTTGAGGCCCTTTTTATGCTATAGAGAGGTAAATTGTCTTATGTGTTGGATTTGTTTTAAGCTAAGCTAGGCGAGGCTTCCTTCTACTCCGTTGCTAGGTTCTTCTCTCGGTTGTTTTTCTGTGCATCTGCCTTCCTTGATGTTGTCTTGCTCATCCTCTTTGACTTGGCTTCTCTGGGGAACCTATGATGAGTAAAGGAAAGAGATTCATTATACAAAATTGTATTTACTTCAATAAATATGTGTGTAGGTCCATTGCTGGTTTTTTTTGTTTAGGTCTTTTTTCTATTTGGCTTTATTTTTGTTGTATGAGGCCTTGTTTACTCAGTCAAGGTTGTTGTCCTTTTTTTCTGATTGGTATGAGCCCTTTTTTATTCAGTGTAGGTTGTTGTGCTTATTTTCTTTTATGTTTTATGAGGGCTTTTTTATTCAGTCAAGTTTTTATTTGTTTCTTCTAGTTGTTTGTTCTTTTAGTTTTATTGGGAAGTTTTTCTGAGTCAAGCTGTTTGGTGGGTTTTTTTGTTTTTTATGAGGCCTTTTTTCTTCTTGAGTGTGTGTGTGTTTCAGGGTTGTGTGTGTGTGAGAGAGAGAGAGAGAGAGTGTCTGTGTGTGTGTGTTTCATGGTTCTATGTGTGTTTTCATGGTTCTCTCTCTCTCTCTCTGTTGTCTGTGTGTGTGTGTGTGTTTTTCTGTGTTAGTGTGTGTCTGTGTCACACACTTCTATTTTTGTGATTGTGTGTGTGTGTGTGTGTGTGAGAGAGAGAGAGAGAGAGGGAGAGTTTCAGTGAGAATGTCGTTGGGAGTCACGTTTGCTGTGTTGTGTTCATTTACCCTGAGTTTACTGTCTTTTGATGAGGTGAGGACTAGCACCCTAAGCCACTCATCAGCGGCAAGGATGACTTAACTAACAACTTTGCTTGTGGTCACTATACCAGTAAGTAATATGGATCTTTAGTTTACACCTGTGTATTTTGTATGATTAGTTTCTATTATATTCTGTTTTAGACTGTTGGCGAGGTGCCTGGTGACAAGACCATTGGGGGAGGTGATGATGCTTTTCAGCGAGTTTTGGTGCTGGGAAGCATGCCCCCCCGTGTTGTGTTCGTTGACCTTGATCCCAACGTCATCGATTAGGTGAGGATTTGCACCCTGTTTTATGTGTCTTTATTTTTGTTTGATGTTTGTTCCAGATGCCCAGTCACAAGACCATTGGGTGAGGTGATGATGGTTTTGAGCCCTTCTTCAGTGATACTGGCGCTGGGAAGGCCACTGTCGGTGATGAGGTGATGACAGGCACACTGAGCAGCTCATCAATGGCAAGGAGGATGCATCTATCAGCTTAGTAAGTAATCTAGATCTTCAGTTTTTATTTGTCTTGGATATTCACTTGGTAATGAATATCTTTGGAGCTCATCAGTGGCAAGGAGAATATCTTTATCTATTTTTTATTGTGTTCTGCCCAGTGACAAGAGCATTGGGCGAGGTGATGATGCTTTCAACCTCTTATTCAATGAGTTTGGCGCTGGGAAACCCACTGTCATCGATGACGTGAGGACTAGCACCCTCTGTGAATATGTGTTGCCTGATGAGTGGATGTTTAGTTTTTTAACAAAGAGATTTTAGAAACTGCATTGTCTCTATCTAATCTGTGTGTTTGTCTCTATTTTTGTTTGATGTTTTTGCCTGATGCCCGTTGACAAGACCATTTGGGAAGGTGATGATACTTTCAACCACTTGATGAGATTTTTCAAGGATAGTCCCTAGGTATGCTTCTTTTGGGGGATGTGTGCTATAGTTTTTTCCTGACGATGGTGAGTGTATATTTTCGCACTAATTGATTTTTATGTTTTTTTGTGAAATTGCGGACACATAGTATCTTACAGCTTATTGTAGCCAAGATTCACAAATGTTAGCTATTTTATTGTTGCTAGGATTGTTACGAAATCAGCCAGATTAGTTTTTTTTTATGTGTGTTGCCGGTGATGCTTAAGATAGCTCATCATAATGTGTAGCTTGTTTTCATCCTGTCAGTAATCTAAACATTTTTTGTGTAATTATTTTTGGTAAAATGTTGACCTGTTTGGCAGAACGCTTATCCTGGTTCAGAATAATAACCTACTGTCCTTGTTGTTTGTGTTGAATATTTTGCCTCATGATTTTTTGTGGTTGTCTGTTCCTTTTAGTAATGAATAGTTGTTTTGATACAACAAACCAATCATATTTTCAGTCATCAACATCCGGTTGTTTTCATCTCTTTTTGAACAACCGGCTGTTTCAAATGGCTGAAACAATTGGTTGTTTGTGGGGACTGAAACAACTGGTTGTCTATTAGACAGACTCATTATTTTTTATGTTCCATTTGTAACCACATAATTAATGGGATTAGAAAGTATCAATAGACACGCCAGCGCTCGGACGTCTGGCACGCGAGCCGTCCGGACGCGCATCAGACCGCGCCCATCCCCGGTCTCGCATCCCGCCAGGCTGGCAACTTGCCCGTCCTCTGGAGTAGACCACGCTCGCCGTCGCCCGTCAATCCAGGGCGTGCGCTTCGCCCACCGTCTCGGGAGCGCGGCAGAATCGGCGACCCAGTGGCAAAATCGGTCATGGTGCGACGCTCCCCCTCTTTATCCCACCTGGCGGCCATCCCCAACAGTGCCCTATTCGCCTCTCCTCATGTCTCATCTACTCTACAACATGAAATCCCCAGGCGTCCTCCACCACTGTTTATTCAGGGTGGCGAGGAAGATCTGTGGTTATAAGGTCATAATGAGGGCTATAGTTGTGTCTAAGGTGGATTGGAGTCTCGTGTTGCAGTGGCCAAGGGCAAGGCGGTGGTGGATTTGAACTCTTCTTCTTCTAGACATCAAGTAACATGTACATCTTCTCGCAATTTTTCTGTTGTTTTGTACCGTTCCTATTCTGATCATTGCTTGTTGGATATATATTTAGGTAACAAAAAAGATGGAGAACTTTTAGAGTTGCTCTAAGAAGCCGCTTTGATGTCCATTGCACGGTATATTAGCTTCAATAGTAAACAGTCTGACACATTACTTTTCTGCAAACAACTCTTATTTTCTCCATTGGCGCTTTCCATATCTTGGTGTCAACTTATGCAAAATCTTCACATCTTTCTTAGTTGATTTCTTTGAGTTGAAATTGTTTAGCCTTCAATGTCAAACAAAGAAATCCCAACCCACATTAGAGATGACACTGCAAGATTAAAGTTCACATAAGCCAAATTTACAGATCCTTGGGAATAATATCTCATGATGGGTCTGCATTAGACATACCAATGACAAATGGTCTCCTTCTGAAGCTACGTATACAATCGGTATGAAAAATATACTTTACATATAGTGCATCTTTACTTTTCTAAACATTGTAGGATCATAAACCCAACCATTTGTAGAATAATCTCTTTACATTCCAAGACCTAAGAGAAACGTCGTCAACTAACTCAGAGGGGTTCAGCTGGCCTAGCATATGGATGGACTACCGTGCATTCACCTATTTAGAAATAAGGAAAACCTAGTGTATCCAAAATGTTTGTCCTTTGGCAGATGGAGATGTTATTGAAACACTATACAATTCAAAATCTACTTATATAAAAAAAATACAATACTATATGCAATTAAAGTGTTAGAGTGTTGATGTGGAACACCAAATGTGAGAGACAAGCAGAGACTAGGGGGAGAAAGTGAAATGAGTAAACGGCCACCCTCCCCTTTTATAGGGAAAGTGTGAAAGGATGTTTTCACTATTTCCTATACTTGGGATTGTATTTACAAAAGAGTCTTTACAGGCTACAAATGAAACCTAAACATTGTCTTAGAAGCCTCCAAGCTATGCAACCAGTCAATATTGTTATGCATTCCTCCTTTTATTTTTATGCAGGAGATGTATACGTTTTGTATTTCACAATTTATTTTTATTTAGGAAAATTTGTCATGGTGATGTCAAGCTAATGGTTTCACGCAGAGACCTAGCATAACATACCCATTTGTATGTGTGGAAATTTTGTTCCTATATTGATAATTTGCAGATCAAATTTGATTTGGATTATAAGTCCTAATGGACTTTATATTCTTAATCGAAACACAAATTGCAACATACATCTGTGTACAAATCAAGTCACTCCATGACTTAAGATAGTCAAGTCGATTGTGATACAACTAACTAAATGCATGAGTTCCTTCCACATAAGAGTTACTCATATTATGATGATTGCACCTATGTGTTCATAATAAAATTCTCATTGGATTTTATACATCTCATATGACACATATCAAAACATGTAGTCATCATATAATATGGAATTTGAGATGAAATATTTGGGTGAAACCAAATCATGCTTAAGTGCATAGCTTGAGCACACACATCAATCTTCCAATATTCAATTGATATTGTATACCAATGTCCAAATAATAATGGACAATCAACACCAATGGTCATTCAATCCTTAAACATGGAACAATATCCATTCAGACCTTGGGATGATAACATTAGTGCCACCAAAGCGTTTTCCTGCATGTCACAACAGGCCTGATATTGCATTTGCAGATACTTACTATAGCTTCAAATAGCGAAACTTCTATATGGCACAAAGGATCTTGATTTATTATTATGTAAATTAAGATATGACCATGTGGAGTATCAAAAGGACTAGCTATTTAATTCCTATAATGCTAGACTACATACTTATGTCATAGTGGTAAACTTCTCATGGGAGTCATCATACTTGACTCTAATGGCTACTTCCACTCCTCGTTCTAAAGTATTACATGAACTGTATGACTTCATTGAACGGTTACTTTTGATTCCATCGAAGCCCGGCCATTATCTTCAAAGATAATGCAACTTGATTTGCTTGGATGTAAACAGGTTCCATAAGAGCAATATCACCATATTGCCTTCTAGAAATGTTATATTCTCACCATAGTGGGAACGAAAACATCTTGCAAACTAAATCAATTGGTAAGCTCACGAGATTTATTCACAAAGTTCCTACCAATTTCCATGTTTCACAATTTGTTGGTATGCTATGACTTTGAGAGTTGCAAGGTTCAAGGGGAGATTCCCCTTGAAACTATAACCTGCCCAAAACATCATATTATACTCTTTTCCTCACACAGGTTTCTCATAGAAGGCTTTTAATGAGGCAATATCAATACAAGTTCATATGTCATATCTCTTATTTTCCCCACCGGGGTTTTATATGGGGTATATAAGACATAACTTATGTCACATCTTTTGTCCCCCCCAAGGGGTTTTTGAGAAGATATCAAGAACATATATTGTCCTCTAGACTGTACATGAATTTTCTCCTGAAAAAGGTTTCTTATGCAAGTTTACAATGAGGCAATAATCATTATATGCTATACGTTCTGCTTTTTCTCCCACAGGGTTTTAAGTAGTTTTAGTGGCATATCTTCTAGTATTCTTCCTCTTTTTGTCCTACAAGAATTTTTGGAGGAACAATACATTATTCATTGATCTCAAGGAGGACTCGATCAAGGGGGAATATTACAAATATCTCGATACATATTTGGAATGATCTCATCCTAACAACTGTTACGATGGGATTCCTCCCACACGGTCTAACAACAAAGGTATCGAAGGGAATATCTGCCACTTCCCGTACTGGTGATATCACCACGTTATGTGCAGGGAACCTCCCCACGATCTCCTGGGTATGTATGATGTGGGTGTCATGTTTACTTGACGGGGGAGTTTCCTCCCCCATTCCCTCTATATAAATACCGACTATAATCAATGAAAGAATGAAGCACTTCATTTCATTCTATGTCTCTCTATGTCGTTTACATTCTTGTGATTACTCACAACATAGGCAAGTGGGGGTCCCGGTGGTCGCGTCAGCATGATCAGGCGAGGTGGGGGTTCGTGGTGGTCATGTCTGCGTGGGCAGGCAAAGTTGGGGTTCGGTGGTCACGTCAAGGATTGCGTCAACGCGAGCAGACGAATTGGGTGTTGCAGCGTGTCGTGGGGCAGGGTGTGCTGGTCCCGCTGCGTGGTGGCGGCAGTTGGGTGTCGCGGTGGTGTGGGCATGCGAGGTGGGGGTCATGGGAGGTGCAGGTCACGATGATGGCAGCATGGGTGGCATGAGGATGTTGGGTGTAGTCCATCGTGGCATTTTTTTACT
This sequence comes from Eremochloa ophiuroides, assembly GCA_038502445.1. NCBI lineage: Eukaryota > Viridiplantae > Streptophyta > Magnoliopsida > Poales > Poaceae > Eremochloa > Eremochloa ophiuroides. Next base: position 46,777,726 of record JAHLJS010000008.1, on the reverse strand, counting down.
TTTTTTTCTGGACGTTCATGGGATTCAAACCCTATCTCGCGAGCGCCGAATTGGTCACCGAGGGGGATGTCCTTTTTTTGGATGTTTGTGGGATTCAAATCCTGTCTCGCGGGCTTTGGATTGATCACCGAGTGGGGATAAGTGATGAAACTTTTGATAGAAACAATCCTAACCATAGGATCGAGATGAAGCCTATGAGGAAGGATTAGAAGCCATAGATTTTAATGATGTTGGAATTTTTGGTGTATTTTCTTTGCTGCACAATGTTGGGATGTCTTAGTGAAGCTTGATTTTCTGGATGTAGTTAGAATAGTTTACAATGTTCCATTTTAGTAAACAGTGGATAGCGGGTTGGTAGTGGATTAATGTCGATGTAGCGGATTACCCAATAGCGGGCGATGGCGGGCGATTTTATGGACGATGAGTTCCAATAGCAGTACCTGATAATCTCACATAATTTTGAATATAACCATGAATAATAAGTATAAATAGACATTTAATTGCACTCAATGAACTAATGTCTCACATACTTAAATTTAAAAATAAACATGGTGTTCCACGCATTAAATCGTTATATTAAGAGTTGTAAAGAAACATATTATGGCTTAGGAGTTATAAAAAATAATTCGCAAAACTAAACTCGTCGTCGTCTGAAGCAACAATATCATCAGCCTCATGGTCACTTGAACCATCTCCATCTTCATAAGAGATGTTCTCTTCATCATCATCTTCATTTTTAGAACAATTAAATTCTTTCTAGTCATCTTCTACACCAAACAAGTGCAATTGCAGGTTGCTACGCGCAATTACCGCCACAATATCGGTCTGCTATTTAGAATTGCTGTTGCAAAGTTTCAAACTATAAAGTTTAGCACTACAGCTATTGTGGTCGTAATTGTGGCTGGTACCGCCGCTATTTATTACCTTATATGGATCTATGGAAATTATAACGTCGCGTGTGGGGGATCTAGACTGTGTTGTGCACAGCGGCGACGCGCTCGGAGCCTGGCCTGCCTCTCTTTTTGAGTGAGCCCACGTACAACATGTACGGTAGTGTCAAAGTAAGGACAATGGAGGCCTGTGTATTAGAGACTTACACAAATTTTAATCATTCAAACAACATACAATATTATCACTAACAAAAACCCTCTCCTCACCTCTGTAATCAAGTCTAAATACTACCACAACTGTTCTTTTTGGAATGCTAACAACTCCGGGCCAAGGTCAGCCTTTTGGTCCTCAGTAATACAGGTTCGTAAGGAGCTCATCACCAATTGTATGTTCCAGCTACACGCGGGTAACACCTCAATCTGGTCTGCTCCTTGGTGCAAAAACTAAAAACCACTCACACCAATCTCATCTTACCAGTCACTATATCCCCTCTCCCTTTCATTGCCTCAGATCTCTGGCTTCCCAACACTAGAAACTGGAACCTCCCTCTCCTTAACAACATTTTTGAGCCCCACTTTATTCCGAACATTATTTCTACACCCACTGTTCCAGCCAATGAAAGTGATATCCTCCATTGGATGCCTGAAAAATGGTATATGCACCTCCAAAGCAATGTACCAACACCTAGCTTCCAATAACATTGTCCAACTACCCCCAACTAGCGCTCGTAGTATTATCCCTCAAGCTAAAAATATCCTCAGAAGAACATGCAAATCCAGTTCCCTTTCCCCAACCATCAAAGCCTTTACCTGGAGAATGATCTGCAGGGCTCTTGCCACTGCAGACAGAGCAGCTCGTTACTCCAACCACACAAACAATCTTTGTGACACCTGTGGTAACATTAAGGATGATGCACACCTTTTCTTCCACCGCACCCTCCCCAAAGCGGTTTGGTTCTTCTTCAACCCTCTCATACGTTCTGCACATTTACCTTAAGAACAAATATAATAAATGATAATACTGATGACACTATTTTTACAACTATCTTGTTTACTCTTTGGTACATTTGGAAGGCTCGAAATGACTTCCACTTCAACATGAAAGATTGGACTCCCTTGCCAGTTCACAATGCACTCAAGGCCCATCTAAGGACGCACATTCAATCCATAGCACCAGCTAAGTCCACTCTACCAAACAATGCACAGAGCACTCATCCACAACTGGCTCAAGGTATATATGTCCAACTTCAGTATGCAGGATAATCACAACAGAATCCACCACTTTGTCACACTGGCAACTTTGGAAGGTAGCAGATGCTATGTAGATGCATCGACAGCACCTAATCACACAGACCATGCCCACAGAAGGGAAGGATTAGGGGTATTCATTCTTAACTTTCAGGTACAACTGGTACAGATGCTCCACATCAAAGCGTAGCTTCAAGATTGCTTCTCAGTGTTTATGGCAGAAGTAGCTGCCCTAGCTCTTGGAGACACACTCATGCAAGCCATCCAGATCAACTCTTGCAACTTCCTTTCGGATTGTAGCCAGCTGGCCCGGTTCATCAATCTCAAGAACTTCACAAATCCTCCAGATTGGAGGATGAAACCTTTTACTCAACTCTTTGCTAACAGGATAACTGGAGAATTCCTGAGGACCTATAAGCTCAATAGAAGCTAGAACATTACGTCACACTCCCTAGCTCGCTAGGCTTATGCATCTTCAGTACAGGATCTTCACATTAGTTGTCATCATTCTACCTGTACTTCTATTTGCTCCCTCTTGCAAGCTCTATTCAATGTAGACTTGAATGGTGTACAAATAACTTTAGCATCTTGCTACTAACAATATACATGTTTGATGTAAAACATACAGAGGCCACCCACTAAAAAGCCTTAGTTTGGTTTTAGTAATTGATGAAACCTAGTCACTAAGAATAATTGCTAAGTGTGTGTAGCATAAAAAGGGTTAATGGAGATGACATGGTGCTCAAGTGGAGATCAAGTGATGGCTCTGTGAAAAGGAAAGGAATAAGAAGCTAGAGGCTAAGGTAAAAAGATAAGAGCTTTTTGTTTCGGTGGTCAAGGCATTTAGTGAGTGTGATCACATTTAGTTTAGATGGCCGAACTATTAAGAGGGGAATTGCTTCGTGACTCGGTCATCAAGTGCTCTAGGGTTGCATTCTTTTCATACACTTGAAAACTAACCTAGAGAGATTAACTCTGCCTTGCAAATGTGTTCAAAACTTGCTAACATGCGTGCCTAAGAGTGTGAAACACTTAGATGTTAGCCTATGAGAGCAAGGACGGTGAGAAAGACTTGGGAAGGCGCTCAGAGGAGCACCGGTCGCTGGGGGCATCCGGTGTGCATTTAACCTTTCTAGAACCTTATTGGAACCGCACCAGACGCTAGAACAGTAACTCCAGCGCGTCCGGTACTCTCAAACTCGCGTCCGGTGTAATCTGTGTGAACCTGACTCAGAGAGAACATCAGACACTAAGAGTGTTAAGTGACCTAACAGGGAACGCGTTCGGTACATCCCGGAGCTCTTTGGAACCTCTCCGGACGTATACCGGATGGACGGCGGAGCGTCTGGTGTGACGTTTTCGCGTCCAGCGCAAACTTGAACAGCGCACGAGCGGTGCTAACCATTGGGATCCGACGATTGGAGTTTGAAGCAAACGACACGTGGCGTCGATCCGAGCACCGGACACGTAACATCCGGTGTGAGCGTCCGGTGCACCCGTAAATAGAGAAAAATGGCTACTTTTTTAGAGGGCGCTATAAATAGGATTGTGGTTGCGCATTTTGATCTTCCTAAGCCTCTTGTGAGCCTAACACACTCCCTCCAACTCTCTCCTTTTGATTCAACTTGAGATTTTGATTGAGAGAGAGTGATTCAAGTGTTGTGATCATCATCTTGCATATCTAGAAGCACTTGGTGGCTTGGTGGCAGAGTAATTCTTATTACTCTTGGTGATTGCCGTCATCTAGCCGGTTTGGAGGTGGACAAGGTGTGGAGAAGCTTGGTGATTGTGCTTGCTCACATCAGTGTATTGTGAGGGGTTCGTGCCTACCCCGAGCAAGGTAACTTAGTGAATTGCTCGTGTCATTGAGTCACTTCCTCTGTAGTAGGTCCTTGTGGTTTCTTGTGTAGGCTTGGTGTGTGATAGCGATTATCCACCGGACCACTGGTCGAAGTCGACACAACGGGGACGTAGCGTGCCGGCAAGCACGTGAAGCCCGGGGATAAATCTTTGTGTTCATATTGATTTTCTCACCTTCAGTGAGCGATTGTGATTATACCGATGATTGGCTTCATCTTAAGGCAAAGGTATAACTCCCAAAGCTCTTATCTTTACCTTGTGCAAAGTAGTTAGCTCTCTAGCTTGTTTAGCCTTGTGTTGTCGCTTTGCCTCTTGCTAGTTAGTTTGTGTGGTTTAGTGCATAGAAACACTAGACTTGTGTAGGTGGCTTGTTTAGATTAGTTGTTGCTCTAGTATTGCAATTTTAGCCTCTTGTGGTACTAATCTCTTGGTTGAGTACTTTGTAGAATTTTTAGTTAGGCTATCCACTCCCCTCTAGCCAAGTCAGGCCTTTCACCTACTAGCGTATTTATTTTCATGAGAGTTGTAGCTGGACATCCATAGTGTCCCGTATCTGTCCTTATTTTTCTTCTCCTGTAGTGTGTCGTTGTTTTTAGTTTGCTAGGTGTTCTCTGGTTTTGTTTCTTTTTGTGGTTCTGGATTTTTGTCGGTCTGTTATTTTTTTTATGTTTGGTCCATCTTCTTTCTTTATGGGGAAGTGTGTCAGCCCGGACGTCCGGACGGAGGGGTTGGTCCGGACGCCCGCGCAGCACCCACCTACCGCTTTACTGTGCGCATGCATTTTATTGTTGCTGTCACTTAAAAATGTTGTAGCTCTTAAAATAAATATCCAAATTGAAATCTGATTGCACCATAATGTTTCTTATAATAAACTCTTCAAAACAAGATCCCAAATGAATATATTTTAATAACTTTTATTTTTTACGTTTAATATATTTTTGCAACATCCTTAGAAAACACCTGCAACATAATTCTGGAACTACTGAAACACTAGATACGTACATATGCAACATACATGTTTCACCCTTTCTTCTAGACAACGTAGAGCAGAGGGCAATGACCGATTCCGGCCAATTGGCGATGGAGGAGATAGACGAAGACTGATGGGAGGTTACGCCGGTCAAGCCGACAAGCCGAGATGGAGGGTGGCCGCTATGAAGCACGGAAGGAGGCAAGGAAGTTAAGCGCGTGAAAGACCCTAGTTTGGTTTTGGTAATTGATGAAACCTAGTTACTAATCTAGGTGCTAAGTATGTGTAGCCAAGAGTAGATTAGTGATAAGGAGGAAGATGACATGAGCTAAAGTGAAGATCAAGATGAAAGGATCAAGGAGAAAGAAAAGGACTTAAAGAAGAAAAGTTAGAGGCTAAGGTATATCTAAATATGGATTTTCTTTTAGTGATCAAGACTCCAAGTGGGAGTGATCACATTTAGAATAGATAGCCGACTATCAAGGGGAGAACTAAGCTATTGGATTACTTTCAAGTGCTCTTGGTTGCATCTCATGTGCATTGATCTAAACAACCTAGAGAATCTCTTTGAAAACCCTTGAAAAATGTTTGCAAAATGCTAACACACTGTGCACAAGTGTTGAAGACCTTGAGTGTTAGCACATAGAAGCAAGGGGTGAAAAACTATCTTGAAAGGGGCAGTTTCCAGAGCGTCGGACTGGTTGTAGACGTAGCGTCGGACCATTGGTTCGGTCCGACGCCTGTTCAGTTGTGAGCGTCGGACGCTCGTCTACCAAGCGTTGGACCATTGTCGTCTTCAGTCCGATGGTACCGTGCAGCGGCAAAGTGATGCGTGGCACGCTGACAAACGTCGGACGCTTGAGAAAAGTCCGACGGCGAGCGTCGGACGGAGTCCGACGATGTTTTCATGTTTTGGAACCTCTCTGGAAACGTCGGACTCTTGAGTTCGTTAGTCCGACGACCCCTCTGCGGATAGTCCGACGGTTCCTGGCTTGCACTGTGGACAGGGCGTCGGACGCTTAACTTTGGTCCGACGGCCTCAGTCCGACGGTTTGAAAAAGAGCGCGAATCAGTTACCGTTGAGATCGGACGAACGGCGTTTAAACCTGTTGACACGTGGCGCGCATCCGAGCGTCGGACGCTGGTGTTTAGTCGTAGAAAATCGTGGTTAACGGCTGTTTTGGAGTGGGTAACGGCTAGATTTGGACTTAGGTGTATTTATACTCCCTCCCTGGTCACTTGGTGACACTCTTGCACATTTGAATCATTGTCACACTCTTTGTTGCATTCTAGCCTCCCACTCTCTCACTAGTTCATCATCTTGATCATCCTTAGTGAGATTGAGTGAACCTCAAGTGCATTTTTGCTTGTGATTTGCATTTTAGAGCACTTGAGAGCAAGCTTTGGTTCAGTTCTTATTCTCTTGGGACATTTCCGTGTCCCTAGACGGCTTGGAGGAGAAGAAGGTGTGGAGGAGCTTGGTGATTGTGCTTGCCCACACCCGGCAATTGTGAGGGGTTCTTGTGCCTTCCCCGAGCGGGGTGCTCAAAGGTAACTCTAGTGGATTGCTCGTGTCTTTGAGTTACTTCCTCCGTGGTAGGTTCTTGTGGCGCCTAGTGTAGGCTCGGTGTGTGATACCGATTAGCCACCGAACCACCGGTTGAAGTCGACACAACGAGGACGTAGCGTGCCGGCAAGCACTGAACCTCAGGGATAAATCTTTGTGTTCATATTGCTTTCCTCATCTTCGAGTGAGTGACTTGATCTTTATCCTGGTGATTAATTTCATCTCAAGGCAAAGGTATAATCGACAATCATCTCTTTCTTATCCTTGTGCAATGTAGCTTGTTCTCTTGTCTTGAGTAGTTGTGTTGTCGTTTAGCTTTTGCTAACTTGCTTGTGCGGCTTAGAACTAAGGATTAACTAGAATTGTATAGGTGGCTTGCCTAGGTTAGTAGTTGCTCTAGCATTGTACATTTCGCCATATTTGTTTCTATCCTCTTGGCCTAAGTACTTTGTAGAAATTTTATTAGGCTATTCACCCCCTCTCTAGCCATACTAGGACCTTTCAAGTGGTATCAGAGCCGTGGTCACCGTTTAGTCAAGGCTTAACATCCTTAGGTGCATTGAAATGGATCATATCATGTTCAATCATGTTGGGGGCAAACCACCTCACTTTGATGGCACAAACTCATTTGATTATTGGAAGAGAAAGATGAGGATGTATCTTGCCTCAATTCATGAGAAGGTGTGGGAGGTCACCGAGAAGGAATACATTGTGCTTGATCCCGCAAGCCCCACACCTAGAGAGCAAGAGAACAACCAATGTAACACAATGGCTCTCAACACCATTTACAATGGCATTGACTCAAAGGTGTTTGAACAAATCAAGGATTTGGATAGAGCAAGTGAAGTATGGGCAAGATTAGAGCAAACCTATGAGGGCACTTCAACCGTAAAGAGTGCCAAGTTGTACATGCTCAAGGACAAGCTCTCAAACTTCAAGATGGATGATGGAGAAAGCATTCCGGAAATGTTCTATAGGCTTCAAGTGATTGTCAATGATCTCAAGGCCTTAGGTGAGAAAACAAGTGATGAGGACTTCTCTCACAAGTTTCTCATGTGCTTGCCCAAGAGGTTCAAGACCTTGAGAACTATCATCTTCCGAGGCGGCTTGAAGGGTGTCACTCCAAATGAGGTTCTTGGTGATGTGATGACCGAGGATCAATACAATGAGAAGAGTGATAGCGAAGAAATGAAGAAGGATGATGACAAGAGCAAGAAGACTGTGGCATTCAAGTCCACCACCTCTTCTTCCAAGAACAAAGGCAAGGGCAAGAAAGTACAATCTAGTGATGATGATGCATCTAGCCTTGATAGTGATGATGAGGCATTAACTCTCTTTGTGCGCAAGTTTGGAAGATTTACGAAGAAGAAGGGCTATGGTACTAGAAAGAGAAGAGATAACTTCAAAGATTAGAATGTAGTAAGGAAGTGCTATAATTGCAAGAGCACGGATCATCTTGTGGCGGATTGTCCTAATGCTAGTGATGATGGAGATGATTACAAGAAGAAAGGCAAGAAGGACAAGGTGGAAAAGAAGGAGAAAAAGAAGTTCAACTTCTCCAAAAAGAAGGGTGGATCCTATGTGGTGACATGGGATAGTGATGCTTTTTCTGATGATGATGACTCTAGTGATGATGATGAGAGGAAAACATCCAAGAAGAAGGCCATGGCTTCTATTGCTATCAACAAGAAGTCTTCATCATTTGATTCATCATGCTTCATGGCTAAGACCACTAAGGTAAAATACGATGACTCAAGTGATGATGAAAAAGATGATAATGATAGTGATAGTGATGATGATGAGCCTAGTATAGCACAACTCATGGACATGTTAGAGCAAGCCGAAAATCTTATTAGCTCTAAGTCTAAAAAGTGCAAAGAATTGTCCAAGAAATTAAAAACTCTTGAACAATCCTTTGATGATCTAAGTGCTTCTCATGAGTGTCTAAAGGAAGACTATGAGGATCTCAAACTAGCTCAAACCAAGCTTGAGGAAGCTCACTCCTCACTCTTAGAGCTAAACAAGGTAGAGGATGTTGCTATAACATGTGATGTTGGTGTAACTTGTGATCTAATGAATGAATCAACTAATGAAACACTTGTTGCAACCACACCTATAACACTAGTTCTTCATCATCATCCACTTCTACTTCTACTTTCACTACTAGTGTTGATCCAACACTAAAAGTTAAAAATGAGAAATTGAAGAAGGAAGTGGACAAGCTAACCCGCGCATTAGGCAATGCCTATGGTGGGGATGCCCGCTTGCTACAATGCTTGGGTAGCCAAAGATATAGTAACTCTAAGGAGGGACTTGGCTATACTCCCAAGAAAAGTAAGGCGGCCTTTGTAACTCCAAAGCCTAGCTTTGTGAGGAGCAATGGTCAGTTTTGCTACAAGTGCAAGCAAGTTGGACATATTGAGGCAAATTGCATCACTAACAACAAGAACAAGCAAATAAAATTTGCAAGTGCTAAATGTATTAGACTTGATTCTTGTTACATGCTTACCAAGGGTGAGAAAGGTGTCAAAGTCAAATACATTGGTACACCTAAAGAGAGCCTAAGGTTGAAGGCTATATGGGTACCAAAGGCTTTGGTTGCTAACCTCCAAGGACCCAAACAAGTATGGGTACCTAAAAGACATTGATTTGTTTTGTAGGTAAATTACAAAGCCGGAGGGAGGCATTGGGTTCTTGATAGTGGGTGTTCTCAACACATGATCGGTGATTCAAGAATGTTCAATCAAATCAATTCTAGTGGCAATGAGTATGATAGTATCACATTTGGGGACAATAGCAAAGGCAAGGTCAAGGTCTTGGAAAGATTGCAATATCAAATGATCTAAGCATCTCCAATGTGCTATTAGTTGAGAGTTTGAATTTCAACCTATGGTCGGTGGCTCAACTTTGTGATCTTGGTTTCAAATGCATCTTTAGTGTTGATGATGTGGAAATCATTAGTGTGGATGGATCAAATTTGATATTCAAGGGATTTAGATATGAGAATCTCTATCTAGTGGACTTTGGTGCTAGAGAATCACAATTGTCAACATGCTTACTCTCTAAGTCAAGCATGGGTTGGTTATGGCATAGAAGGCTTAGTCATGTTGGAATGAAGCAATTGAACAAACTTGTGAAGCATGACTTGGTTAGAGGTCTTAAAGATGCTGAATTTGAGAAGGACAAGTTATGTAGTGCATGTCAAGCTGGAAAACAAGTAGGCAACACTCATCCTAAGAAGAGCATGATGAGCACATGCAAACCATTTGAGTTATTGCACATGGACTTGTTTGGACCAACTACATATACAAGCATTGGCGGCAACAAGTATGGTTTGGTGATAGTGGATAACTTCTCAAGATATACATGGGTTTTCTTTATGTTTGACAAAAGTGATGTTTATGGTATCTTCAAATCATTTGTCAAGAGAAGTTGCAATGAATTTGAAACAACCATCAAAAGGGTGAGAAGTGATAATGGTAGTGAGTTCAAGAACACAAGAGTTGATGAGCTTTGTGATGACTTAGGAATCAAACATCAATTCTCGGCTAAGTACACACCTCAATCAAATGGCCTAGTTGAAAGAAAGAATAGAACTCTCATTGATATGGCAAGATCTATGCTTAGTGAGTATAATGTAAGTCAGTCTTTTTGGGCCGAAGCAATCAACACGGCATGTTACTATTCCAATAGACTCTATTGCCATCCTATGTTGGAGAAGACTCCATATGAGATCTTGAATGGAAGAAAGCCAAATATTGCATATTTTCGGGTGTTTAGTTGTAAGTGCTACATATTGAAGAAAGGAGCTAGATTGAGCAAATTTGAGAAGAAATGTGATGAGGGATTCTTGCTTCGTTACTCCACCACGAGTAAAGCTTATAGAGTATGGAACTTGGAAAGTGGTCAACTTGAGGAAGTTCATGATGTTGAATTTGATGAAACCAATGGGTCTCAAGATCAAAATGAGAATCTAGATGATGTGAGTGGACCTCAATTGGCAAAGGCTATGCAAGAAATGGATATTGGTGATATAAGGCCGACTCAAGCGGTTGACATAGAAGATGACAAAGATCAAGTGCAAGTTCCTTCAAATGATCAAGCTAGTGACTCTCAAGTGCAAAATCAAGATCAAGCTAGTTCCTCTCAAGCAAATCAATCAAATGCACAATCAAGCTCAAGCAATCAAGCTCAAGTGCTTCAACCCACAAACATTGCAAGAGATCATCCTTTGGATCAAATTGTTGGTAATATTCAAAAGGGTGTGCAAATAAGATCAAGACTAGCATCATTTTGTGCTCACTATTCATTTGTGTCATTTGAAGAGCCGGAGAACATTGAGAAGGCATTAAAAGATAGTGATTGGGTAAATGCTATGCATGAAGAGCTCAAGAATTTTGAAAGAAATAAAGTTTGGGAATTGGTAGAGAGACCAAAGAACTACAATGTTATTGGCACCAAATGGGTATTTAGAAACAAGCAAGATCAAGATGGTGTTGTAATAAGGAACAAGGCAAGATTAGTGGCACAAGGGTACACTCAAGTAGAGGGATTGGACTTTGGTGAAACCTATGCTCCGGTTGCAAGATTGGAAGCAATAAGAATCCTTCTAGCATATGCTTGTGCTCACAACATCAAGCTCTACCAAATGGATATAAAAAGTGCATTTCTCAATGGATTCATCAATGAGTTAGTATATGTTGAACAACCACCCGGTTTTGAAGATGAGAAGAAACCAAATTATGTGTACAAGCTAAGAAAAGCACTCTATGGTTTGAAACAAGCACCAAGGGCATGATATGAGAGGCTAAGGAATTTTCTCCTCTCTAATGGTTTCAAGATGGGCAAGGTTGACACCACTCTATTAACCAAGAAGGTTGATGATGACTTGATGATCATGCAAATCTATGTTGATGACATTATCTTTGGATCAACTAGTCAAGCCTTGTGTGCGGAGTTTGAAAAGATTATGGCTAAAGAATTTGAGATGTCTATGATGGGTGAACTCACATACTTCCTTGGACTTCAAATTAAGCAAATGAAGAATGGCACATTTATAAGTCAAGGCAAATACACAAGAGACATGATCAAGAAGTTTGGAATGTAAGATGCAAAACTAATAAGCACTCCCATGGGGACTAGTGGAAGCATGGATGAAGATAAAAGTGGCAATATGGTTGATCAAAAGGCATATCGGTCTCTAATTGGAAGTTTGCTCTATGTCACCGCATCAAGGCCGGATGTCATGTTTAGTGTGTGCATGTGTACTAGATATCAAGCATCTCCTAGAGAGAGTCACATGAAGGCCGCAAAGAGGATATTGAGATATTTGAAGCACACTCAAGATATTAGATTATGGTATCCCAAGAGTGCAAAATTTGAGTTGATTAGATATGCCGATGCGGACTATGCCGGTTGCAAGATAAATAGAAAGAGTACATCGGGCACATGTCAATTCTTGGGAAGATCTCTTGTCTCATGGTCATCAAAGAAGCAAAATAGCATATCACTCTCCACCACCGAAGCCGAATATATTAATGCGGGGAGTTGTTGTACTCAAATCCTATGGATGACGGCAATTTTGAAGGATTATGGAATCAATTTCAAAAAAGTGCCATTGTTTTATGACAATGAGAGCGCTATCAAGTTAACTCAAAATCCTGTTCAACATCAAAGAACCAAGCATATTGATGTGAGGCACCATTTTATCTGGGATCATCAACAAAAGGGTGACATTGACATTCAAAGCATTAGAACCGATGATCAATTAGACGACATACTCACCAAGCCACTAGATGAGAAAAGGTTTTGCAAGTTGAGAAATGAGTTGAACATTCTAGACTTCTCAAATATGAGTTGAGATCACCCCCACACATATGACATGCCTCTACTCCGACAAAGCAAAGTAAAATTGTTTGACATAACATCATACTTGCTAGAACATGTTTAGAGCATATAGACATATTCACCTCTTAGGATCATTCATGGAAATTAAAATATTTTTGATGGATATATGCTACCACTATTGCCTTGTTTGATTGTATGATCTAGTGGTAACATATGACATGCATGTGTGCTTAATCCCCTAGTGTTCAATCTAGTTCATTAGCTCAAGGTGTATAACTTAACATGGGCAAGATAACCCTTAGTGGCGTGAAGAAGCTTGTCATTGGATCAAACTTAGTTATATATCCTAGGTAAGTGCACTAAATTGAGCCAAAGTGAAAAATCAACTCTCTTTCCACAATCAAATGAACTTGACTAACTATCTCTACTCCACTTAACCTTTTTGAGCAATTGTTGACAAAGGGGGAGAGAAAGTTAAAAAAGAAAGAGAAGGAGCGATGAACCATCATTAGGCCAATGATGGGAGAGCAATAGGCCAAAGGAAAGGGGTAATTAAAATTTTGAAGCACACAAGTTGTAACACCCAAAAATTTGCATCAATTTAAAATAGGGGAAAACAATTTAATTATGATATTGCATAATCATTTAATTTAGGGAAATAATAATTTTTCACAAATATAAAATCAACCTAGGGTTTAACCACATGTATGATGCATTCATGCTGGAGCATATTTCTTTGTACTGTTGGAGTTTATTTGAATTTTTCAAATATCCAAAAGTTCACTTCAAAATTTATTTGGAAATTGGAAAAGGAATAGCAAACCCCTCCTCCCCTCCTTTCTGGCCCGAAGGCCCAATTGGCCTGCCCTTTTTTTTTCCCCATTCGGCCTGCCCCCTTCCCCCGCAGTTTTGGGCCAAGGCCGGCCCAACCTGGCAGCCAGTGTAGCACCCTCCTCTTTCTTCCTCTGAGGTTGACAAGCCGGGCCCACGCGTTAGCTTCCCCCTTCCTCCTTCCACCTCTGGCAGAGCCGAGAGCAGAGCATCGCAGCGGCCAAGCGCGTGCGTGCGGGGCTTCCCTCTGCAGCCGACGGCCCAACCCCAGCGCCCTGTCCCACTGCCTTGCGGGGCCCAGCGGTCAGCTTCCCTCCCCTGTCCCCTCCGATAGCCCGCACAAAGTCCGCCACGGGGAGAAACGGACGAAGCCGACTTCATCGGAGCATCGGACTCCGTTTCAATCCGCTATTAACCCATTCCCTCTCGTGCCGCGAGACTATATAGGTCCCTAGAGACCCCAGTCCGCCGCCACGCAACCCTAGCCGCCTCTCCTCGCTCGCCTCGCAGCAAACAGAGCCGCCGCCGACCGAGTTCATCCGCCGCCGTCGAACTCTTGCCTCCGAAGGTTTCCCGTCGAATTAGACCGGTCCCAGAGCTTCGTATCGATGTAAGGAAACTCACCGTGTAGCTATTTTATTGTTTTGCCCTTCCCCGAGTCGCCAGCCACCTCGCTGCCGCCATGCCGCCGCCGCCGAGCGCGCTGCTTCCCCCCCAAGCCACGACCGCTCCAACCGATGCCCTAGATCGGTTTTACATTGAGTTTTGCACCTCCCACCGCTTTCCCCGAGCCGAACCGACCACTACAGCACCGGTTCGCCATCTCCGGCGAACTCCTAGCCATGGCGCCGCCGTGCCGGCCTGTTTCCGGCCGGAGCGCCACCGGCACCTCTCCCGATCCAATCTCATCCATTCAATATGAATCGGACGGCTCCTATTCGCCGATACCCTTTCGGCCTGCCGTTTTGTGAAAAACCCCCTGCTGTTCTTAATGTTATAACCCGCACTCCCTAGCGCCTCCAGCCGGTTACGTTTTGTCCTTTCAAAAGCGTATTTCCTCTCGGTATTCGGTAAAATACGCTTTCCAGTTTAAAAGGCGTAGTTTATTTCGGTTTAATTGAAAATGTGTTTTCAGATTGGTAATTAAAACCGTTTCATCCATAATTTCCACGTTTTAGCTCCGATTCGAGCGATTCAAATTGCGTTAGATTAGTAATTTTATAATCTATCTGATAGCACCACTGTTTCATATAATACTCACTGTAAAATTTTGAGATTATATTTAACGTATTATTTATCTATTATAAACCTTATTTAATTCATAACTTCACCGTTTTAAGCCCGATTTGCGCGTTCTTTATATCGATGTGATCATAGCGACGTGTAGATTTGTTTTATAACCTTTTTAATTTATTTTCTCTCTGTTAGTGTACTGTTCTGATGAAAACTCTTGTTTGTATGCATGATTGCTCCTGTATGCGTGTGTGTTGTTAAGATGGATCGAGTATAGACGGTGAGCTTTACGTGGGTGATCAAGATCAGTACTTCGATAACTCGGATCACCTGGAGTTTGCTGATCAAGGCAAGTATTAGTGTGGACCATCCGTGTTGTCCTATTCACCAAATAAATAATTACATTTGTATGTGTCTTCCTTGTTAACCATAGTTATTTCCTAGTATTGTTACCCTGTTCCTTGTCACCTATGGGATTATGCATATGGTAATTGTTGCTAGTGCGCTTTTGGGAATCATGATCATGTAAACTGGATTAATTAATTATGCAATATGATTAAAGGATGCCTTTTTAGCAACATGGAACTAGGGGATTCGAGCATAGTTTTGTGATGCTCAAAATCCTTCACCCTTGGTAATGATCTGTAAGTATGACACCGGGATTGACAGTGCAACTATGAGGGCTACATGGCTCTGGTTTTAGTCAAGTATGGATCCTTTTTCTAACTTGTTAGAGGTTACCGAAAGGCGTGATGGGGCCTGCCGACTCGGGTATAGTGCGGCTCCTGTCCGAGTGTGTATAATCTGCGTGACCTTGTGCCACGAAGAAGGGGGCTCTACATCTACTTGCCGGGTCCCTAGCGGCCCTAACTTGTTAGGCGAAGTTCTTTGAAAGACTTCATAGTGAAACCCTGCTCACTCACCTTGGTAGTGTTATGGGAGTAATTAACCCGAGCAACTGGGAATCACGGCTCATAGTGAAAGTGCACAACCTCTGCAGAGTGTAAAACTGGTATACTAGCCGAGCTCACGGTCACGAGCGGCCTTGGACGTCTTATGGAGTAGTTATTTTTTGGGGTGATGCTTACTTGTTGCTAAATCTATTTATTGCTACTCATTAATTATGTTTACTATGATCATGAGAATGGGCTTATTCACTTGTTGCTATCCAACTGCATAAAAGATGATTAATTAAAAGCAACCTGCTGTTAAACCCGTGTCAACCCTTTTGAGCCTCATGAACCCATGCTAGTCTTGTTGAGTACGACATGTACAAACGCTTGTTTATTTTTCATTACTAGGTTAAAAATCCCGGATGGGTAACAGATGGTGATAGTGATGAGGACTACCCCGAGGACTATTAGACTTGTGCTTCACCAGTCGACGTCCCTGTGCTATGGAGCTACAGCGAGAGATATCTTTATTTTCCGCCGTGTAATGACTTGATATTATTCGCTATGTAATAAACATTGGTTATGGTACAGTTTATACAATTTGTTGGCTTATGTGTGTGACTGATCTCTGGGCGCACATAAGTTTATGCATCCCATTTTATCCTTAAAATTGGGTGTGACACAAGTAGGGGGAGCAATCACATATGCAAGTTGTTGCATTTGGATGTGCATTAATCATATGATTGCTCATTGCATTTGTATTTACTTTCTTATACATGCTTGTGTGGCGTATTGCTAGTAGTAGGATTTGAATGATGATTTGAACAACCAGCATGTGTAGGGGTAACTAGTTGGCCGTATTTCTTCAAGTGGCAACTAGAGCTTGCTTATAATGTGATCTCATGGTATGCTCGAGTATTTGTGACCTTCTAGTTACTAAGGTGCTAAGGATGGTGTACATGGCAACTCCGATGGTATCACGCTTCAAAGGTCCATTCTATACACAATTAGCATAATCTTGGTAGAATTACTCTCTATTCAATACATATGTGCTAGCTTTCAATCCAAACTCGATGCACGTATGTAGGGGCAGCCAATACTACCAAAATAGAACTTATGATGGTTGTCCAAATTCTTTCAAGATCTACTCATGGACAAGCATGATAAGTTCAAAATCTTAATGCATATTTCTTTTGTAAATGGGTTATCATCAATTACCAAAAAGGGAGAGATTGAAAGACCCTAGTTTGGTTTTGGTAATTGATGAAACCTAGTTACTAATCTAAGTGCTAAGTATGTGTAGCCAAGAGTAGATTAGTGATAAGGAGGAAGATGACATGAGCTAAAGTGAAGATCAAGATGAAATGATCAAGAAGAAAGAAAAGGACTTAAAGAAGGAAAGCTAGAGGCTAAGGTATATCTAAATAGAGATTTTCTTTTAGTGATCAAGACTCCAAGTGGGAGTGATCACATTTAGGATAGATAGCCGACTATCAAGGGGAGAACTAAGCTATTGGATTACTTTCAAGTGCTCTACGTTGCATCTCATGTGCATTGATCTAATCAACCTAGAGAATCTCTTTGAAAACCCTTGAAAAATGTTTACAAAATGCTAACACACTGTGCACAAGTGTTGAAGACCTTGAGTGTTAGCACATAGAAGCAAGGGGTGAAAAACTATCTTGAAAGGGGCTGTTTCCAGAGCGTCGGACTGGTTGTAGACGTAGCGTCGGACCATTGGTTCGGTCCGACGCCTGTTCAGTTGTAAGCGTCGGACGCTCGTCCACCGAGCGTCGGACCATTGTCGTCTTCAGTCTGACGGTACCGTGCAGTGGCAAAGTGACGCGTGGCACGCTGAGGAACGTCGGAAGCTTGAGAAAAGTCCGACGGCGAGCGTCGGACGGAGTCTGACGATGTTTTCATGTTTTGGAACCTCTCTGGAAACGTCAGACTTTTGAGTTCGTTAGTCCGACGACCCCTCTGCGGATAGTCCGACGGTTCCTGGCTTGCACTGTGGACAGGGCGTCGGACGCTTAACTTTGGTCCGACGGCCTCAGTCCGACGGTTTGAAAAAGAGCGCGAATCAGTTACCGTTGAGATCGGACGAACGGCGTTTAAACCTGTTGACACGTGGCGCGCATCCGAGCGTCGAACGCTGGCGTTTAGTCGTAGAAAATCGTGGTTAACGGCTGTTTTGGAGTGGATAACGGCTAGATTTGGACTTAGGTGTATTTATACTCCCTCCCTGGTCACTTGGTGACACTCTTGCACATTTGGATCATTGTCACACTCTTTGTTGCATTTTAGCCTCCCACTCTCTCACTAGTTCATCATCTTGATCATCCTTAGTGAGATTGAGTGAACCTCAAGTGCATATTTGCTTGTGATTTGCATTCTAGAGCACTTGAGAGCAAGCCTTGGTTCAGTTCTTATTCTCTTGGGATATTGCCGTGTCCCTAGACGGCTTGGAGGAGAAGAAGGTGTGGAGGAACTTGGTGATTGTGCTTGCCCACACGCGGCGATTGTGAGGGGTTCTTGTGCCTTCCCCGAGCGGGGTGCTCAAAGGTAACTCTAGTGGATTGCTCGTGTCTTTGAGTTACTTCCTCCGTGGTAGGTTCTTGTGGCGCCTAGTGTAGGCTCGGTGTGTGATACCGATTAGCCACCGAACCACCGGATGAAGTCGACACAACGAGGACGTAGCGTGCCGGCAAGCATGTGAATCTCGGCGATAAATCTTTGTGTTCATATTGCTTTCCTCATCTTCGGGTGAGTGACTTGATCTTTATCCCGGTGATTGATTTCATCTCAAGGTAAAGGTATAATCGACAATCATCTCTTTCTTATCCTTGTGAAAAGTAGCTTGTTCTCTTGTCTTGAGTAGTTGTGTTGTCGTTTAGCTTTTGCTAGTTTGCTTGTGTGGCTTAGAACTAAGGATTAATTAGAATTGTGTAGGTGGCTTGCCTAGGTTAGTAGTTGCTCTAGCATTACACATTTCGCCATATTTGTTTCTAACATCTTGGTCTAAGTACTTTGTAGAAATTTTATTAGGCTATTCATCCCCTCTCTAGCCATACTAGGAGCTTTCAGCGCGTAGGCAGAGGGGTGATGATAGTTGCTGGGAAGATGCGCGGTCGTGGTGACTAGTGTGGAGGAGGGTCATTGCCGGTGGCGGACCTCTCGATCCGACCGATGGGTATGAAACATACAACTGAAACACTAACTGCAACACCAGATCTACTTTTGAAACATCTAAATAAAACGCTTGAAACATATATATCAAACTAGTGAAACACTCGAAATATATGTATGAAACATTTAAAAAACACCTAAAAACCTTAGATAAAACAGTCAACAATACATATAATAACATATGAAACATTTACAAATATTTATTTAGAAAACAAGATGAAACATTAGAAACATACATTTAAAATATACGTCCGATAAAAGTTGAAGCAGTTTGCAACATGAATCTGAAAAAAATACTGGTAACATAAAAAATAAGAAAAACAAAAAGAAAAAGAAACAAGGTAAAGGAAAAAAATAAAAAAGGAAAAAAGAAAAATAAAAGGAAAAATGAAAGAGAAAACAGAAGAAAAAACGAAAAAAAAACGGCGCACACCGGACGCCCGGGCGGGCGGCGCGCGCGGAGTTGCGTCCGGCCGGCCGGACGCCTAGAGGGAATCATTACCGTTCTTTATGTGGTTATTCTCTTTTTTCAAGGTTATATGTTCGTTTCTGATTTCCTTTTTCAGCGTTTTTGGAAGATAGATGATGAGACAATTGATTAAACCTCTCAAGATGTAGATACTTCTTGCCAAACTTGGCTTGCACCAACTATTGTGCCATGAATGCATATATCCACAATTAGGTCTTCTCCTTGCGTGCGACTCTTCTTAATCGCCAAGAGTACTATCAGGGCTCACCCGTTGAGCTACGACCTTTGTGCCACGTGCCGTCATAGGAGCAGTGCCCACTTAGCAACCACAAGAACCATGCCCGGCGCCGTGGCAGTCTAGGTCTGCATGGTGGGGCTATCGTGCCATTGGTCTAGGCTGTCTAACTGTGACTGGGTGAGGCTATATAAGCGTGCTAGTGTGGTGCCTTGTCATAGCCGTTTTGTCCAAGCGTGGCTCTATTAACTGTGGCTATATTGCCGGTAGCATAATAAAATGTAACCCCGTTGCAACGTACGGACATATTTGTTAGTAAAAAAAGCATCGAATAAATGTTTATACGACCATTTACTTAAAAGTCACTTATTTTGAATGTCAATTTTTTGAATTCTCAAACCTCCGAAATCCGTAGGTCTATGCAACACACTCCACCTGGTGAGCCTGTACTTCTTTTGTGTGTTCATCATATTGCCAAAAGAACTGGGACGACAATAATCAAGTTTTGGAGGACACCTCTATTAAAAAAAGAAAATCATGTGCATGGCTAAAATAGTTAATGCTGAGTTGATCAAAACTAGTCTTCCTCCTACCTAGAGGAGAGTCTTCCTTTCCAACTAGAAAGCTTTTACTGGAATTTCACTTCAGTTGTTGTCCAATCTCTTTTAGATAACTTTTTATGGTGAATAGGAATACTCATTTATTTTAGGGGAAATTATTTCCTCGGTCCTGAAAAAAGTTCGACTTAGTTTCTTGGCCCTGTTTTCATCGAACTTTGTTATTTGGCCCTAAAATAAAATTTGCTTATTTTCTTGGCCCTTTCGTCCACTTTGAAAGATCATAACTCTTCAATATGACATCGGATGAAGATGATTTTTATATGAAAATTGTAGGTCTCGACGAGATCTACAACTTTATAGTTTTGAGTTTTTTCATTTGAGAAAGTTCAGATGTCCAAAAACATTAAAATATTATTTTAATATTTTTGGGTATCTGAACTTACTCAAATGAAAAAACTTTACCTATAAAGTTGTAGATCTCGTCGAGACCTACAATTATCATATAAAAATCATCTTTATCCGATGTCGTATCGAAAAGTTATGATCTTTCAAACTAGACGGAAGGGCCAAGAAAATAAGCAAATTTCGTTTTAAGACCAAATAACAAAGTTCGAGGAAAATATGGCCAAGAAACTAAGTTGGACTTTTTTCAAGACCGAGGAAATAATTTTCTCTTTATTTTAATGGGAGACCCCCTTCTTGCAACCAAAGATCTAGCAAATTCATGCTTACACTGCTTACACTCCATAGCTTGGTCGTAGCTAAACTCAGATTGGAGAATTTTATTTTTAATCCCCACAATTGTGCAAAGGTACTTAATTAAAACTAGTTTAAGATCCATGGCTTCGGTTAAACTATGTTCCATAAAAAGGATACTATCATCTGCATACAGTAGAATTGATATACCGTCCTCCTAAGTGTGGAATAACACCACAAAAAGATTTGTTCGCCTAGACCTTTCAATTAAAAAGGCTAACAGATCCATCACTAAACTAAAAAGGAATTGTGATAGAGGATCACTTTTTTTATATAGCAAAGATAGAGGATCGATCACCTTGGCGTAGTCTGCAGCCTGCAGCCCGCTGTCTGCTGTTAGTTACATTTTGGGCCACTCATGGACTCAGCCCACTTCACTCTGCTTCCGCAAAAGAGAGGCTGTGAAGCCCACCCAACTCGAGTCCACGCAGCCCGTGATTATATTCCCGAGGAAACCCCAATATTTTTTTTCTTAAATTCCTGTATGCGTACAATGTGGGCCTGGTTAGTTGGGGAAAATATGGTGAAAAGTACAATGTAGCACGCGGAGAATCTTTTTCAATAAGTGTCCAATCATGTTTCAAGAAAATCAAGTAAAAAGTACAAACATGCAACAGTTGCTACTTTATTTAATACTCTATACACATGTAAAATATAATTGATGTGATAAGGAAAGAGAAAAAATTTTGTGAACTGAATAGAGCCTGAGCCAGCGGTGACACCACCCTGCTGCTGAACGGTGACGAGACGAGGCCCGCCGTGGACTTAGGGATGTTCCTCAAAGCTTTCAGTCTGCGTACATGCATCATCATTTTGAAAAAAAGAAAAAAGAAAAGAAAAGAAACAATACATTATCACAGTCTTGGCAAAGACAGCAGG
Source organism: Eremochloa ophiuroides (assembly GCA_038502445.1). Lineage (NCBI taxonomy): Eukaryota > Viridiplantae > Streptophyta > Magnoliopsida > Poales > Poaceae > Eremochloa > Eremochloa ophiuroides. The sequence goes on along the minus strand of JAHLJS010000008.1, from coordinate 46,756,299 downwards.
CGCCAATGTTATTATCCGACCAGGTCGGACAGCAACCGGCCTTCGACCACCCCTCTCCTACTGTTTATCTTCCCTAGGTGGCGCCCGCACCCGCGCCTCCGCTCGCTGCCCGCATATGCGCCCGCGCCACGCTCGCTGCCCGCGCCCGCGCCTAAGCTCGCCCGCCGCCACCGTCGCCGCCATCTCCGGCAGCTTCTCCGGCGGGTACAAAAGGCGGTGGGGTTGCAGGCGGGCGGTTTGGGGCTCTGGCGGCCGGAAAGGTCGGGGCGGAGGCGTCGCTGGCGAAGGTGGCCATGGTGGCGGTAGGGAAGGGGAAGAAGGGTGGCGCCACGGCGAGCTAGGGCCGCAGCCCTAGTGCGCCGGAGCTTCGGCGAGCCCTAAAGCGCCGCGGCGTGGGCGGTGGTGGCGGTGGGGGCGAGGAGAGGAAGATGAACAGTAAGGCGTGGGGGGTGATCGGAGCGCTGCTGCTGTGTGACCAGGTCGAACGGTAACACGACCCGACAGCAGGTGCCTAACCCGATTTCGCATGCCTGATTGTGTCAGCTGATCATTTCTTCCGTGCCTCGTGCCCTCGTCGAGTCGTCGCAAATCAATGGGCATTGGAACCAACGCAGCAGCAGCAGTAGGGCCAAGTGATCAATTTGCACGGACCACGGCTGCCAGCACACATCATCAGCCCATCAGGCATGATGAACAAGTAGCGGCCCCTTGGTCGTCCCACTGTCCGCCCCATCCTAGTGTCATACTCGTAGGAGCCAGGCAGCCGCGCCGGCTCACCGGCCGGACGAGGTGATATAAAAAAAAGGTAGCAAAGCATGTGACAGGTCAGGCGATGGGTCGACATACGTGTCACAAGTTTCGTGTCTCCTCCGGCCGATCTGGAAGTACTACGTAAGTACCGTAATTAAGACGGAAACAGCACCGAAAACGACTGGGCACACACCGTTGGTTTAGCAATCGAAATCCATCCGCACGAACTGATTAGATGAGGTCAGTCAGTTCAGTGGGGTTCTTTTCATTTGCTTTCACTTCCTTGGTAAGTAGGAGTAGTACGTAAAAGTACTTACCTGATCGGGAGTCACGCCTGACGCCTGTTATCATTTTGACTCTTGAGCTTATACTAGTAGTATTTTCCAATACGTACGGAGTACGGGACTAGTAGTACGTGTACATACGCAGGCATGCACACAACGTGAATGGTCCAGTCAGTACTAGTGCGTGAAAAGCGTGCGTGCTGAGCTTTTGGGCAGAAAAGTAGTACTGTAACGCCGAATTATGGCCCCAAATTAAGTCTCGAGTATGCTAGCTGCTGCTAGACCGGAGTTTGCGGACGATTGAGACGACAATGCCTGCCGGCTGTAGAGTGACAAGTCAGACAAAAACACATGAATCGCGCCGGCGGTCGGCCCAGCTGGTCAGCCGCGCGCACATGCACATGCATTGCCACGGGCGGCGCGCCGGGCCGGCGACGGACCGGGAGGACCGGAGGCCACCGCGCGCAAGACACCCACAAGCAAACGCCTGCGTTGATGTGACGACGGAGCGGCGGCGGCGGGCACCCGGCTGTACGTCGGCCGCCCGCCGGGTCTCCTGCCGAAAGCGCGCGCCGCGCCGGACACGCACAAGCAAACGCCATACCAGCCAGCGCACAGCACAGATCGAGCAGCACCTGTGCAACGTGTAACATTTTCAAGAATGGTCCGGGGCTGGCTTGGCTTACGCACGCGCCCGGCGTTGCGGAAATAAATAAACTTCCAATCCAATAGTGATAATGTCTGAGATCAAAGCGTACCTAACATAACGACCTGTCTATCTAATTAATCCCAAGAATACTATACGCTAAGTACACACATGCCGTGTCCGTGCTAACTAGCTAGCAGCATGCTCGATCGATACATGCAGGGCGTGTTTGATATGGGCCAAATTCCCCCGGCCAGGCCCGCGAGGAATAAGGCCCGGTGTTTGATTTACTTGGCCCAGGATTGGAGTCAGGCCACGGCGATGAAAAACCCTTCTCTCTCCTGGCTCTGGCCGCACGCTCCTCCCTCGCGTTTCCTCTTGGCCTGGCTCTGGCGGCGCGCGCGCGGGCGATTCGGCGGCATGGCGGGAGGCCGCGGCGGGCTCGCGCGGGAATGGAGAAAGTTCCGCGCGCTCCCTTGCCCGCCAAAATCCGCCGCCTATATCAACCCCCCTCCTCCCCCCGCTCAGTTCTTCTGCTCCACTTCCCACTCTACTCCCGTTGAGGTACCGGCGGCGGTGGTGAGCTCGGTTGCCGGCGCGTGGTGGTCTTCCCCGGGCTTGATCTCCGTTCCCCCGGTGTGGATCTGCATCCAGGCGGCGCGGCTCCCTCCGTTGTTGGGCTCCGGCGAGGCCGTCTGCTTCTGTCTTCTTCTTCTTCTTCTTCTCCGAGTTGCTTCGGTGGTGCTTCACCGAGCAGATCTGCTGCTTCTTCCCCACCTCTCTTCGATTCGACCTGCTTCGGCTCCCTCCGGCTGACCCGAGGTGAAATCAATTGGTTTTCCCCATTGTTTGCGGTCTAGGGTTTCATGATGCGCTTACATCTGTGGTTTGCTTGATGTTGTTGTTCTTGCTTTCGGACTAGGGTTAGTTCTTGCGGTCAGATCTGTGCTATGGTTGATGCTATGTAGTTACTTTATCTTGAATCATGATTACTCTTGTCCATTTCGATCTGTTTTTATGCCACTTTTTTCGCAGTACCTTTACTGTTAATGCTTATGTTGTTACTCTGTTGGCTTGGTTGATGATGACTGGTCGATGATGACTAGCTTCTGAGCACTGGGAGGCATTGTTATTAATGCAGCCGTGTTTTTTTTATCAAAGCATACACTGTCATGTAGAGGCCAGCCAGGGTCTACAAAATTGTTTTATACATTTCTGAATGCATGTAGATGGATGCAAATGCTCAGCATTTGGTGATGGCTAGGAAGGCTGCTGGGATGGTTGCCGTGATGGTTTGTTTTGTGGTCACTAGGCTTAGGCAGATTACTAAAGATGAGTCAATCCCTTATGGGCCTAGGACTCATGCTGAGAGGCATAGGCAGAGGACACTACAGATGATGTATAATTACAATGATGCTAAATGCATAGCAATGCTGCGCATGAGAAGGGTTCCTTTTTTTTTCTTTATGCAACCTGCTTAGAAGTAGAGGCCTTGTACCTGAGACACTTGGATGCCCTGTTGAGGAGCAGGTGGCAATGTTTTTGCATGTGGTTGGTCACAACCAGAGGTTTAGGGTGGTCCACCAATCCTTCCAGAGGCCCATTGAGACTGTCAGTAGAATCTTTCACCAAGTCTTGTATGCTGTTGGTGAGCTAAGGGCTGAGATGATCAAACCTCCTTCCACTGCCACACACCCTAAGATTATGGGTAACCACAGATGGTTCCCTTTTTTGAAGGTACTTGCTTATCATGTACATTTCCCTTGGCTACCATTACCATCACATGTTACACTTTTCCTTATGCACTTTGGCTGGTTTGTGTAGAATTGTATTGGTGCCATTGATGGCACCCATGTGTTGGCAAGGGTGCCTAGACACATGCAGCAAGCCTTTAGGGGTAGGAAATCAAGCCCTACACAGAATGTGATGGCTGCAGTGAGCTTTGACCTAAAGTTCACATATGTTCTAGCTGGCTGGGAGGGCTCAGCCCATGATGCACTAATCCTGGCTGATGCCATTCAGAGAGATGATGGGTTCTCTGTCCCGCAAGGTAACTGCACTAGCTAGTGTAAGCAGTTATGTCCACCCAGTACACATTTTGACACTACTTGTTCACCAATTGTAGGTAAACTGTACCTGGTAGATGCTGGATATGCATGCAGAACTGGCTTCTTACCTCCCTACAGGGGGGTGAGGTATCACTTGAGTGAGTTTGGCAATAGAAACCACCCCACAAATGCAAAGGAGCTATTCAACCTTAGGCACTCTTCACTCAGGGTGGTAGTGGAGAGGGCCTTTGGTGCACTTAAGGGCAGATTCAGAATTGTAGACAACAAACCTTTCCACAAGTACAAGACCCAAGTGAAGCTTGTGCTTGCTTGCTGCATACTGCATAACTGGATCATTGGCTTCGGCATTGATGAGATTGTTCCAGTAGAGGAGGGTTTTGAGGGTGCCCAGCCTGAAGAAGATGAGGGAGATGTGCCTCTTGAGGAACCTGCTATGGTTAATGTGAGGGATGAGATTTGCAATGCTATGTGGGCTGCTAGGGGGACATCTAGGACTTGATTTTGTAGCATTTCATGGATGTGTAGACTAATTTGGTAGACCCTGGATATGGAACTAATGTGGTGTAAGGCTTATGAACTATTTATATGCTATGTCTGAGACCAATGATGGTTCAACTGCTATTTGTGTTCTATTGCTTCTTTGGTTTGTACCTGCTGTTTCTTGGTTTCCTACTGCTTCTTGTGGTATACTTCATCTTCTATATGGTCACATTCCTAGGATGGCTGCTATGAGTTCTGATGTGGGAGCTGGTGTGGGAGCTGGTGTGGGAGTTGGTGTTGGAGCTGGTGTGGGAGCTGTGGGAGCACCTGATGTTGTAGACCTGGTTGGTGATGCAGTTGATGGTGATGCTGCTGCTGCTGGAGGGCAGCAAGGGCCTATGAGGTGGAACAATAATACTTCTGGCTTTGTCCTAAGGAGGATGGCCCAGATTGTGTCTGATGGTTCTAGGACTGACAAGACCTACAAGGATAAGGATGTCAATGCTGTAGCTTAGGCTCTTAGGAAGTACAGTGGGCTGGCTGTTAGTCCTACCCAAGTGTACTATCACTTGAGAAAGTGGAAACAAAAGTGGTCTAAGATTGCCAAGTTGAAGGACCTTAGTGCGGCCACATTTGATAAGGATGTTAATGCCATAATGCTTGAACAGGACCACTATCTTGGTCATTGCAAGGTACAAAGGAGATAGTTCTCATTACTTGTGTCTTTCTCCACTTCTATCTTCACTGGTCACTTAACTCATCTCCACTGCAGGACCAACCTAAGGATGCTGAATTTCTAAACACTCCCATCAGGTTCTTTACTGAGATGGAATCCATCTTTGGTAGCACCTTGGCAACTGGTAGGTTTGCCTTAGGGTCCAGTCAGCCTTTGGGGGTCAACAATGCTGATAGTGTGGCAGCAAAGCTAGAGGGTCAGGACTTCTCTTGCCCTGCCTTTGAAGGCAAAACCACCTTTGAGCTTGGTGAGGGTAGCAAGGCTACTCCTACTGTGACAAGCACTGCTGGTCAGAAGAGGAAGATGGTCAACTTTAGTGATGAGGAGATCTTGATGATGACCAACATGACAGATGCTGTGAATAATGTGGCAAATGCTATGCTGAAAACTGGTGCTGCCCATGTTGATCCAGACCTCTACCTTGCTGTCATGGAGATGACTGAGTTCTCTACTGAGGCCTTGATTGTTGCCTATACCCACCTGCTGGAGAACAAGGCTGTTGCCACTGGTTTTGTCAACATGTCAACCCCCCACAGGGGCATATGGCTTAGGACCTACCTAGCAAAGAACTACTACATGTAGTTCTGTCCTGGGTGGGCAAACTGTCATGGAGGGGGTTAACTGTAGAGAAGTGTAGTTCCTCCACCCCCTCACCCACTCTCCTCTCTTTTGGGTTTCATTTTGGCTAGCAACTGTGCATGGTAGATGGCTGACCAGCACCTGTCCTTTTGAGTTTGCTTAGTAGGAGGGTGGCTAACTATAGAGATGGCATGTGTGACTTGCTATTGGTACTTTTGCTCACTATGTGTGGGCTGAACTCATTTGAACTCAAACCTGTTGTATTCATAAGCATCCTTTGTTGGTTGCTTGGGTGATTCAGTTATGATGTGCATGTTGGCAGGTTTCTATTCCTGTGATCATTTGTTTTTTGCCTCAGCAGTTATGGTTATGTTATGTGCTTGGACTGGTTCATGTTTTCACCTATATGAGATGTTGTGATGGTATTGATGAGTAATGGCCGATGATGCAAACTGGAAATGTAGAGATGAGGTAGCTGCATCCTTTTATTTGCATTTACTTGTTGGTTTTCTTTCATGTCTGTTGGTTGCTTGGATCTTTTTACTTATGCTAAGCTTCTTACTGCTCTTTCATTCCAATATGCTGCTGAGATGATGTTGGTAAGATGGAGAAATGGAGAAATGGCTGAGATGATGTTGGTAAGATTGAGAAATGGCCGATGATGTTTGTTTCTTTTACAAGTGATGAGGTAGCTGCATATTGTTTCTATTGATCTGTTTTCTTGATTTTGTCATGGCTGTCATGGTCATGTGGGACTGGACCAGTCCCTTGCAACACTGGTTCTATGCCAAGTGATGGCAGGGACAGGTCTAGGGAACATGTACATGACCTTCATGAGTGAAACGACCTCGATTTCCGCGAAGGGAAATCCACAGGCTCGAATTGTAATTCAACATATTGCTTGGGACAATCCATGAAATTACCCATATCTCAGTTGACACCAGGATCCATACAACGGTAATTAAGTCTTACATAAACATTTATTACATCGCCACATTGGCGGAATCATCATTCAGAGAAGGTTTAGAAGATGCGGAAACGATTCATCCTTCACGGCCAACTTGAGTGTAGCACGTGACCCTATTCCTCGTCATCATCTCCCTCGAAGTCGTACTCATTCTCGTCACCTGATAGCAAATTTATCAGTACGATTTGTACTGGCCACGGAGCCCACCTATGCAGCATTTGCTTTGTGGAAAGTGGATGCAAGGCTATACAAACAGACCTATAGGCTGAGGTTTTCCTATGCAGCTGTAATCAATGTTTAATTAGTCAAGTTTTATCACCAGTTAACACCATTATCCCTTTTCCCATCACCACACCTCACATACCCACACCTCACTCTCATTCGATAGGCCCAACTCCCTCTCGGGCCTATCTCAGCGGCACACTACCACAACGGGTACACTGCCGGAAAAATGTTATCCAGGGGGAGAAAAGAATATGCTCTCATCTAATAGTGGTTGCAGAAACATTCGGAAAGGTCCATAGCCATCGAGTTGGCTTATGTATCGATCGATCAACCATACACTCTGCAGAGGTTTTACTACTCACAAGATTAGCCATCATCGATGCTGTACAATCATCTAGGCAGAATTCCGGGTGCTTGCTTGCCTAGGTCGGTACCACCCTACCACTCAGCCCTGGGATATTCCGGATCCAACACCGTCATGCTGAGACTAGGAGACGCAGTACCGGGCCCCATCAGTGGTACTGCGCATCTAGAACGGTACGGGAATCTGCCATCCGTCACCGTCCACCCTTATCACCTCTCAACCTAGCAGTAGTGGCACCGCCCAACCAAGTAGTCCAGCCGTCTCCCGCCCATCAGAAGCGAGTGAGTAGCAAGGGAATCCAGATGTTTCCGGTCACTAGTCAGATCCTAGGTTGTGACCAAGCAGGCATCTCCACTTAGGGGATACTCTCCCCGTGCCATCACGGCACCTCCGCTCATGGGACTTCAATGCACATCCCGGAACCACCTCATAAGTCATTACCCGCCACAGGTATCTCTCGTGGGGATGCCCAGGTTGCACCCCCGGCACGACTTGCCCCACGGGCTTGTCTCACATCCCACTTGGTCGACATCAACCCTTACCACGCACCCAAGACGCACGTAGCACTCTCTCCCAGTGGTTATAATCAGTTATGCACCGTCCCAATTCCACCACATAGCATATAGCATGTAGTAAGTAGTGGAAGAGTAACAGTAAATTAAGCAGCAGCTAACCTAGCAGCGGATAGCAGGGTAAAGTCTTATCAAGGCAGGGAATTCAAATATACTACCATGCAACCAATCCATACATAATCATAAAGCAATAGCAACAATGTCATTTGCAATGCGTAAATAGGATCTAAGGATTTGGTGGGACGTGGCACCTTCGTAGTCGTCTCCTAGCTCCTGAAAGTACTCGTGGTCGTCTTCCTTAGTCAGATCCTCCTCCGGCTCTGAAATCGAACACGAAATAGTCGCGTCAGCGACTCCTATAGAGTATTTCAGAAAAATCCAATAAAATAAAGAGCCAAATGCACACAAACATAGTCTTAGATTGTAGATCTCATTTTTCTGAGAATTTTGATATATGGTGCGCAATTTTTGGACATTGAATGAATAAGTTATGAATTTTTGAAGATTATCCTATTTTCTGAAAATGGAAAAATTGGTCGGTTAATCAGGGGCAGCTCGGGATTAGTCCACGTGGCGCGCGGGTCCAGTAGTGCGGCATGTGGCGCCTCATCAGAACACAGACCCGATGGTCGCCCACCAGGTGTTCGATGCTGGTTCCCAGAGAGTTGCTGGCGTCGGCGTAGCTCGGCGTACCTCTGCGGAACTCGGCGGAGCTCGGCGGTGGTCGGGGGTAGCTCGGCGGAGCTCGGCGTAGCTCGGCGGTGGTCGGGGGTAGCTCGGCGGTGGTCGGGGGTAGCTCGGCGGAGCTCGGCGGTGGTCGGGGGTAGCTCGGCGGAGCTCGGCGTAGCTCGGCATAGCTCGGCGTAGCTCGGCGTAGCTCGACGGAGCTCGGCGGGGCTCGGCGTAGCTCGGCGGGGCTCGGCGGAGCTCGGGATACCTCGGCGTTCCTCGGCGTACCTCGGCGTTCCTCGGCGAATCGGACATTCGGGCACCGAGGGTGCCGCTCTCCCAAGCTCTCACGGGGAGGCTCGGGCGAATCAGAGATTTGGTGCGCCGAGGGTGCCACTCTCCCAAGCTCTCCCGGGGAGGCTCGGGCGAATCGGAGATTTGGTGCTAGCAGGGTTCCAGGGCGTCTGTTCAAGGCGGCGGTGTCTCTCCGGTGCGGCGGACGATGACAGGGCGGCGATGACCATATTTCGGCAAGACAGGGCTCGGCTTTCCCCAATTGGCGTGCTCAGGCAGTCGTCCGACCAGATGGTGGCGGGTTAGAGTCGTGGTATGGCCTCCTTCTCTCCCTCGGCATACGGCGGTTCTCCGACGAGGTGGAGGCGCACGTAGCCAAGGCGACAGACATGATTCGGGGCTCGGCTATCTACGCGGCGGTGCTGAGGCAGACTTGGCGAACCTCGTCGTCCTCTCTCCGCAGCGCGAGGCGATCGGGGGTACTCGAAACGGATTTAGGCGAGGCGGATCGTGTCGGCGGTCATCACGTTTCCCCGAGAACGCACCTCGCGGTGTTCCGGGCTATGGAGGTTCGATCTTCCGCAACTAAGCTTGTCCGAGGTGGTCGGTGAGTTGGTGGTCACGCTAGCGGGTCGCGGTATTGAGATGCTCCAGTCATCGGCGGCGATGTCGCCGCGACTGGGAGGTTCCGGCGGGGCTAAGGAGGTCTTCTAGGAGATGTATACGCCTCCAGGGTCTATGGCGATGGTATACCAACTACCAATTTTGGCTACCAAGATTCCCAAGGTGCTCGGTTGTGGCGGCGGCGTGTCGCCGGCGGCGGCTGACGACGGCAAGGTGATTACGGTCTCGTTTTGGCATAACCGGACGTGGTTCAGTCAAATTGGCGTGACTAAATGGGCATACGTCCGCTTAGTGGTGAACTAGTGACAGGGCAAGGCCTCCTTTTGGCTCCGGTCCGCGGCGGCGCTCCGGCGAGTTCACGGCGCACTGCGGACGAGGCTTCCTCTAGCGCTTAGATCCGCGTAGCTAGCTCAAGGGGTCGTGGCGGTGCTCCACGACGCTCTAACCTATACGGGTGCTAGTCGGATTGCTCGGAACGGGTGATTCGGCGTCGGAACGCGTCGGTGGTGAGCGCGCTCCGCTGAGAACGCGTCGTGCTGCGTTCTCGGTCTAGCAAGCTTGTAGTCCGAGGGTTTCGGCCGGTCGCATGAGTGCATGGTGCAGGTGATCTTCCTGAGCCGGTAAAGGCTCGTGCCTGCGCGTCCCGTGGGCGGAACACCATGGCAAAAGTAGGGCGAGGTTCGGACATAGCGTGCGGTGGCTCACCGTGGTGTCGGTGAAGCTAGGATGGCAATGCAGTGGCGAGTCGGAGCCGTGCAGAGCGATCGCAGTGCCGTGCCGCTCCTCGTCCGCAGCTCGGGCTTCTCCTCCATGTCCGGCTCCGGCGTGCTCCGCGGCGGCGGCGCTCCGGCAGCTTCTCCTCCTCTGCCCCGCCCTTCTCCTACGCTCTCTCTCTCTCGGTTTGGTGCAGTGTGCCGGTCTGTGCCGTGGTGGCGGCGAGGGGAAATGAGGGTAGGGCTTCGGGGTGAGCTCCTTTTTATAGGCGAGCTTGGCCAGCTCCAATGGCGAACGGTCCTGATCACGCTCGACCGATCGAAGGGCCGTGGCTCGAGTGGATCTAGGGCTCCGGATGGGCGCGGGTTCGCTTGGCGGCCAAGAAAGGAGGGGACAGGAGGGGGACAGCTCTGCGGGGCGTGACGCTGTCGGCTGTGGGACCGGGGTCACGCGAATTGCATGCACTCGTCCCCGTCGCCTCTGCGAGGAAGAAGAACAGTGGGGGGGCGAGAGCGGCTGACAGGCGGGGCCGGGTGGTCAGCGGCTGTGGGGAAGCGGGTGAAACGGTCACGCGCGTGCGGTCGGCATCGCGCGTGCGCGCGGTGTTGGGCCGGCCCAGTGCGGGGAGGCGGGGTGGAGCGCGCGTGCGGGTGAGGTGAGGAGAAGAAGGCCGGGCTGGTTTGGGCTGGCCTAACTCTCTCTCCTTTTTCTATTTTCATTTTAGTGTATATATACATATATTGCCCATTTTAAATATTGAGTAAATACAAACATAAATTGCAATAAATCCCAAATGTGATGCATAAGTTATTATTCTATGTGAATGGAATTAAAATGCAAGCTATACTCCTTTATTACCAAATTCATAATGAAACCTATATGCTTGCACAAGAAAAATAGGTTTTCACAATAAATAAATGAAAAATTTTAATTGGTTGGGATTTTTAGGTTGTGTGGATTTTTAGGGTTGTTACAGTCCTCCCCCTCATTAGGATCTCGACCTCGAGATTCAGAGATAACATACCCATCGAAGAGGTAAGGAAACATAATCCGCAAGTCCGATTCTTTCTCCCACGTAGCTTCCCTTTCAGTGTGATTGCTCCATTGTACCTTGCACATCGGAATGGTTTTGTTTCGAGTCTCCTTTGTATTCTGTGCCAAGATATTGATCGGATGTTCCTTGTATTCAAGTGTGTCTTGCAGGTCTAATGCATCCGTAGGAACTTGCTCCTCGGGAAGATTCAAACACTTCCTTAATTGCGAGACATGGAACACGGGGTGTACTCCAGATAATTCCTTCGGTAGTTCCAGCTTGTAAGCAAGCTTTCCAACCCTTTTACAGATCTTGTATGGCCCAACATATCTTGGTGCCAATTTCCCTTTTATGTGGAATCTGACGGTGCCACGAAGTGGAGATACCTTGAGGTAGACATAATCCCCAACCTTGAACTCAAGCTCTCTACGTCTTCTATCTGCATAGCTCTTTTGCCTACTCTATGCAATTCTCAAATTTTCTCTGACCTGTGCTATGCCTTCCTCTGCTTCTACAATCTTAGCAGGGCCAAAGAAGGCCCTCTCTCCGGGTTCTGACCACATTAGCGGGGTCCTGCAGGGTCTCCCATACAATGCCTCAAACGGTGACATCTTGAGGCTTGTTTGGTAGCTGTTGTTGTACGAGAATTCAGCGTGGGGTAAGCAGCTTTCCCAACTGGTCTTGTATTTTATCACACAAGCTCGGAGCATATCTTCGAGAATTTGGTTCACTCTTTCTGTTTGACCGTCAGTTTGTGGGTGATAAGCCATGCTATAGTCCAGCTTGGTTTCGATGGATTTGTGCAAGGCCTGCCAGAATCGAGACGTGAATTGTGAGCCTCGATCAGATATTATGCTTGTGGGTGCCCCGTGTAGTCTCAGAATGTGGGTTATGTATAAATTCGCCAGCCGTTCGGCCTCATAGCCAATGCTGATGGGAATGAAGTGAGCGACTTTGGTCAAACGGTCAACTATCACCCAAATTGAATCGTGTTTCTTCTCGGTGCGGGGTAACCCAACGATAAAATCCATCGAAATGCATTCCCATTTCCATTCTGAAATTGCGAGGGGTTGTAGTAGGCCGGCTGGTCGTTGATGTTCGGCCTTGATTCTGCTGCAAGTGTCACATCGGGCTACATGCCCTGCAATGTCTGCCTTCATATTCTCCCACCAGAAGTGCTTCCTTAGATCATGGTACATCTTGGCTGACCCTGGGTGAATGCAATATTTGGAGTCATGCCCTTCTGACAGAATCTCTTCTCGTATCGCTGAATCCGTCGGTACGCAGATTTTATCTTCGTACCATACAGTTCCCTGCTCATCTTCTCGGTATTCGGGGCCTCTTCCCAGCTTCATCAAACCACGGATATAGTCTATCTCAGGACAGTTCTTTTGCGCTTCACGGATCCGTGAGGTGAGATTGTACTCGACGCGAAGCTCATTTAGCATGCCATAGGAGATTACCTCGAGCTGGAACGCGTCAAACTCTCTCCTGAGCTCAGACGGCATAGACTTGGTGATGAGGGTATGGCAGTAGCTTTTGCGGCTAAGTGCATCAGCGACTACGTTAGCCTTCCCTGGGTGGTAATGGATCTCAAGATCATAGTCCTTGATGAGTTCTAGCCATCTGCGCTGCCTCATATTCAGATCTTCCTGTGTGAAGAAGTACTTCAGGCTCTTGTGGTCGGTGTATATGTCACACTTGTTGCTTATTAGATAGTGTCTCCAAATCTTGAGTGCATGTACCACGGCTGCAAGTTCCAGGTCATGAGTCGGGTATCGCTGCTCATGTTCCTTTAACTGTCTTGAGGCATAAGCTATCACTCTTCCTTCTTGCATTAGTACACAGCCCAAACCTTGCCGAGAGGCGTCACAATATACAACAAAATCTTTGTGAATGTCGGGTAGGGCTAGTACAGGTGTAGTAGTGAGCTTCTCCTTCAAGGTCTGGAAACTCTTCTCACATTCAGGAGTCCATATAAACTTGTTCTCTTTCTTCAGCAAGTTGGTCATGGGTCTTGCAATCTTGGAGAAATTCTCAATAAATCTGCGATAGTATCCTGCAAGTCCCAAAAAGCTTCTGATTTCTGACACATTACAGGGTTGTTCCCACTCTTTCACAGCTTCAATCTTGGCTGGGTCTACCGCGACTCCTTCTCCTGACAGTACGTGTCCAAGGAAAGCAACTTCCTCAAGCCAGAATTCGCACTTGGAGAATTTGGCGTATAGCTGGTTGCGAGACAACCTCTCCAATACGGTCCTTAGATGATGTTCATGTTCCTCTTTTGTGGCTGAATAAACCAATATATCATCAATGAATACCACCACAAACTTGTCTAGCTCTTTCATGAAGATCTTGTTCATCATGTTCATGAAGTATGCTGGAGCATTAGTGAGTCCAAATGAGACTACTGTGCACTCATACTGTCCATATCTAGTGACAAATGCAGTCTTCGGGATATCCTCTTCCCTGATCTTCATCTGATGGTACCCTGATCGGAGATCGATCTTCGAGAAGTACTTGGCCTTACTCAGTTGATCTAACAGATCATCGATGCGGGGCAGTGGGTACTTATTCTTGACTGTGACCGCATTCAGATTCCAGTAGTCAATGCACATCCTCATCGTGCCATCCTTCTTCTTGACAAACAAAACGGGAGATCCCCAGGGCGAAGCACTAGGCCTAATGAAGCCCTTCTCCAATAATTCTCCCAGCTGCTTCTTGAGTTCCTTCAACTCATCAGCCGACATTCTGTAGGGTCTTTTGGCAATCGGTGCAGTCCCTGGCATCAGCTCTATAACAAACTCCACATCTCTATCTGGTGGCATTCCTGGCAACTTCTCTGGAAATACGTCATTGAATTCACAGACTACTGGCACATCTCTGAATGTCAGCTCCATTTTATCTGCCTTAGTCTCCAGAGCACATAGGAGGGCTTGGATTCTCCTGGTTTGGGGTATACATCGGACGGCTGTTCCCCAAGGGTGGGTTACCTGAACATATCTAGGTGAACAAGATATCACTCCCCGGTGTTTGGTTAGCCAGTCCATGCCTAAGATGACATCTAAGCTATTGGAGGGTAGTAGGGTTAGGTCAGCTCGAAAGTCAAGTCCCTCGATTGTGATTATCACTCCCCTACATATGTGAACGCTTCTGAAGGTTCCTAAGGGCGAGCTAGTTAGGATGGGGTTTTCTCTCGGGGTTACAGGTATGTTATGCTTACGTGCAGTAATTATCTTGTAGTGGTTTAAGTAGGAGTTAGATGTTTTCAACGATTTAAATGAATTAAAACATTTTTCATGCTATCCTACACTCAACCAAAGAAGCATAGAGAACCATAAGAAGCATAAGATCCAAATGTCACTCATCACATGGTTATTATTACATAAAGGATGTTCCTAGCTGCTAAGAAGATCGTGCTATGCGCAGATAGCCAATGACAGGACAACTCATGGTATCACTAGTCTAAGGGTTACGCAGGGTCCCATAAGTTACTGGTGCATAAGGTCAATAGCCATTTGATCGGGATCTCAATAGTGCCATCGTGCAGTGGACGAAGTGGTGGTCCAAGGCTGGTCATCTGCAAAAAATTTTCAAGAAACGGATTAGCAGGTCCTTGTATTAGATAAGCCATTGCATAAAAAGTGAATGCAAGGTCGGTAATATAACCGAAAGAGAGTCTGGCTTCCTATTCTAACGTCCATTCTCTATGGGTCTCGTCCTACAGTCAAGTATGGCTCTGATACCAACTGAAACGACCTCGATTTCCGTGAAGGAAAATCCACAGGCTCGAATTGTAATTCAACAGATTGCTTGGGACAATCCATGAAATTACCCATATCTCAGTTGACACCAGGATCCATACAACGGTAATTAAGTCTTACATAAACATTTATTACATCGCCACATTGGCGGAATCATCATTCAGAGAAGGTTTAGAAGATGCGAAAATGATTCATCCTTCACGGCCAACTTGAGTGTAGCACGTGACCCTATTCCTCGTCATCATCTCCCTCGAAGTCGTACTCATTCTCGTCACCTGACAGCAAATTTATCAGTACGATTTGTACTGGCCACGGAGCCCACCTATGCAGCATTTGCTTTGTGGAAAGTGGATGCAAGGCTATACAAGCAGACCTATAGGCTGAGGTTTTCCTATGCAGCTGTAATCAATGTTTAATTAGTCAAGTTTTATCACCAGTTAACACCATTATCCCTTTTCTCATCACCACACCTCACATACCCACACCTCACTCTCATTCGACAGGCCCAACTCCTTCTCGGGCCTATCTCAGCGGCACACTACCACAACGGGTACACTGCCGGAAAAATATTATCCAGGAGGAGAAAAGAATATGCTCTCATCTAATAGTGGTTGCAGAAACATTCGGAAAGGTCCATAGCCATCGAGTTGGCTTATGTATCGATCGATCAACCATACACTCTGCAGAGGTTTTACTACTCACAAGATTAGCCATCATCGATGCTGTACAATCATCTAGGCAGAATTTCGGGTGCTTGCTTGCCTAGGTCGGTACCACCCTACCACTCAGCCCTGGGATATTCCGGATCCAACACCGTCATGCTGAGACTGGGAGACGCAGTACCGGGCCCCATCAGTGGTACTGCGCATCTAGAACGGTACGGGAATCTACCATCCGTCACCGTCCACCCTTATCACCTCTCAACTTAGCAGTAGTGGCACCGCCCTACCAAGTAGTCCAACCGTCTCCCGCCCATCAGAAGCGAGTGAGTAGCAAGGGAATCCAGATGTTTCCGGTCACTAGTCAGATCCTAGGTTGTGACCAAGCAGGCATCTCCACTTAGGGGATACTCTCCCCGTGCCATCACGGCACCTCCGCTCACGGGACTTCAATGCACATCTCGGAACCACCTCACAAGTCATTACCCGCCACAGGTATCTCTCGTGGGGATGCCCAGGTTGCACCCCCGGCACGACTTGCCCCACGGGCTTGTCTCACATCCCACTTGGTCGACATCAACCCTTACCACGCACCCAAGACGCACGCAGCACTCTCTCCCAGTGGTTATAATCAGTTATGCACCGTCCCAATTCCACCACATAGCATATAGCATGTAGTAAGTAGTGGAAGAGTAACAGTAAATTAAGCAGCAGCTAACCTAGCAGCGGATAGCAGGGTAAAGTCTTATCAAGGCAGGGAATTCAAATATACTACCATGCAACCAATCCATACATAATCATAAAGCAATAGAAACAATGTCATTTGCAATGCGTAAATAGGATCTAAGGATTTGGTGGGACATGGCACCTTCGTAGTCGTCTCCTAGCTCCTGAAAGTACTCGTGGTCGTCTTCCTTAGTCAGATCCTCCTCCGGCTCTGAAATCGAACACGAAATAGTCGCGTCAGCGACTCCTATAGAGCATTTTAGAAAAATCCAATAAAATAAAGAGCCAAATGCACACAAACATAGTCTTAGATTGCAGATCTCATTTTTCTGAGAATTTTGATATATGGTGCGCAATTTTTGGACATCGAATGAATAAGTTATGAATTTCCGAAGATTATCCTATTTTCTGAAAATGGGAAAATTGGTCGGTTAATCAGGGGCAGCTCGGGATTAGTCCACGTGGCGCGCGGGTCCAGTAGTGCGGCATGTGGTGCCTCATCAGAACACAGACCCGATGGTCGCCCACCAGGTGTTCGATGCTGGTTCCCAGAGAGTCGCTGGCGTCGGCGTAGCTCTGCGGAGCTCGGCGGAGCTCGGCGGTGGTTGGGGGTAGCTCGGCGGAGCTCGGCGTAGCTCGGCGGTGGTCGGGGGTAGCTCGGCGGTGGTCAGGGGTTGCTCGGCGGAGCTCGGCGGTGGTCGGGGGTAGCTCGGCGGAGCTCGGCGTAGCTCGGCGTAGCTCGGCGTAGCTCGGCGTAGCTCGACGGAGCTCGGCGGGGCTCGGCGTAGCTCGGCGGGGCTCGGCGTTCCTCGGCGTACCTCGGCGTTCCTCGGCGAATCGGACAATCGGACGCCGAGGGTGCCGCTCTCCCGAACTCTCCCGGGGAGGCTCGGGCGAATCGGAGATTTGGTGCGCCGAGGGTGCCGCTCTCCCAAGCTCTCCCGGGGAGGCTCGGGCGAATCGGAGATTTGGTGCTAGCAGGGTTCCAGGGCGTCTGTTCAAGGCGGCGGTGTCTCTCCGGTGCGGCGAACGATGACAGGGCGGCGATGACCATATTTCGGCAAGATAGGGCTCGGCTTTCCCCAATTGGCGTGCTCAGGCAGTCGTCCGACCAGATGGTGGCGGGTTAGAGTCGTGGTATGGCCTCCTTCTCTCTCTCGGCATACGGCGGTTCTCCGACGAGGTGGAGGCGCACGTAGCCAAGGCGACAGACATGATTCGGGGCTCGGCTATTTACGCGGCGGTGCTGAGGCAGACTTGGCGAACCTCGTCGGCCTCTCTCCGCAGCGCGAGGCGATCGGGGGTACTCGAAACGGATTTAGGCGAGGCGGATCGTGTCGGCGGTGATCACGTTTCCCCGAGAACGCACCTCGCGGTGTTCCGGGCTATGGAGGTTCGATCTTCCGCAACTAAGCTTGTCCGAGGTGGTCGGTGAGTTGGTGGTCACGCTAGCGGGTCGTGGTATTGAGATGCTCCAGTCATCGGCGGCGATGTCGCCGCGACTGGGAGGTTCCGGCGGGGCTAAGGAGGTCTTCTAGGAGATGTATACGCCTCCAGGGTCTATGGCGATGGTATACCAACTACCAATTTTGGCTACCGAAATTCCCAAGGTGCTCGGTTGTGGCGGCGGCGTGTCGCCGGCGGCGGCTGACGACGGCAAGGTGATTACGGTCTCGTTTTGGCAAAACCGGACGTGGTTCAGTCAAATTGGCGTGACTAAACGGGCATACGTCCGCTTAGTGGTGAACTAGTGACAGGGCAAGGCCTCCTTTTGGATCCGGTCCGCGGCGGCGCTCCGGCGAGGTCGCGGCGCACTGCGGACGAGGCTTCCTCTAGCGCTTAGATCCGCGTAGCTAGCTCAAGGGGTCGTGGCGGTGCTCCACGACGCTCTAACCTATACGGGTGCTAGTCGGATTGCTCGGAACGGGTGATTCGGCGTCGGAACGCGTCGGTGGTGAGCGCGCTCCACCGAGAACGCGTCGTGCTGCGTTCTCGGTCTAGCAAGCTTGTAGTCCGGGGGTTTCGGCCGGTCGCATGAGTATATGGTGCAGGTGATCTTCCTGAGCCGGTAAAGGCTCGTGCCTGCGCGTCCCGTGGGCGGAACACCATGGCAAAAGCAGGGCGAGGTTCGGACATAGCGTGCGGTGGCTCACCGTGGTGTCGGTGAAGCTAGGATGGCGATGCAGTGGCGAGTCGGAGCCGTGCAGAGCGATCGCAGTGCCGTGCCGCTCCTCGTCTGCAGCTCGGGCTTCTCCTCCGTGTCCGGCTCCGGCGTGCTCCGCGGCGGCGGCGCTCCGGCAGCTTCTCCTCCTCTGCTCCGCCCTTCTCCTACGCTCTCTCTCTCTCTCGGTTTGGTGCAGTGTGCCGGTCTGTGCCGCGGTGGCGGCGAGGGGAAATGAGGGTAGGGCTTCGGGGTGAGCTCCTTTTTATAGGCGAGCTTGGCTAGCTCTAATGGCGAACGGTCCTGATCACGCTCGACCGATCGAAGGGCCGTGGCTCGAGTGGATCTAGGGATCCGGATGGGCGCGGGTTCGCTTGGCGGCCAAGAAAGGAGGGGACAGGAGGGGGACAGCTCTGCGGGGCGTGACGCTGTCGGCTGTGGGACCGGGGTCACGCGAATTGCATGCACTCGTCCCCGTCGCCTCTGCGAGGAAGAAGAACAGTGGGGGGGCGAGAGCGGCTGACAGGCGGGGCCGGGTGGTCAGCGGCTGCGGGGAAGCGGGTGAAACGGTCGCGCGCGTGCGGTCGACATCACGCGTGCGCGCGGTGTTGGGCCGGCCCAGTGCGGGGAGGCGGGGTGGAGCGCGCGCGCGGGTGAGGTGAGGAGAAGAAGGCCGGGCTGGTTTGGGCTGGCCTAACTCTCTCTCCTTTTTCTATTTTCATTTTAGTGTATATATACATATATTGCCCATTTTAAATATTGAGTAAATACAAACATAAATTGCAATAAATCCCAAATGTGATGCATAAGTTATTATTCTATGTGAATGGAATTAAAATGCAAGCTATACTCCTTTATTACCAAATTCATAATGAAACATATATGCTTGCACAAGAAAAATGAGTTTTCACAATAAATAAATGAAAAATTTTAATTGGTTGGGATTTTTAGGTTGTGTGGATTTTTAGGGTTGTTACAATGAGTTTGCCAAGTTTTGTAGTTGCTCTTTTATTCTCCTAGTGCAGCTACTTGTGATTCACTTACTATGTTTCCATTAACTGAGGCCTATGTGGTTTTTGAATCCTATGATGTCAACAAACTTATGGCTGAGGATTTGTTTTCATCTTCTTGCAGAACAATACCTAAATGGTATGTGGTTTTTGAGGGACTCAAACCAGGGATGTACATATCCTGGCATGAGTGCAGTGAGTATGTTCTTAATGATGAACATGCAAGGTACCAAAGCTATAAATCCCATGCTCAGGCTGTGCAAGAGTACAATGATGCACTTAGGATGGGAACTGTGAGGCAGGTCCAAGCTAGATCCATGACTAATCCAGTGCCGATGGCACCGATTCATGCAACTGAGGGTAAGAATGTGATCGATAAAATAGGTTCTGGTAAGAATGTGATCATTGTCATTCTTGGGGTGTTGGTGTTAGTTCTTTGGAGTAGGGTGTCGACTTGTTGCTCCTGTAATTGAGATTGCGTTGTATGGCCGATGATGACTGTTTCTTTTGATTTACTTAGCCAAAACTGTTATGAATGACATTATTATTCAGTCTGAGGCCACGTTCATGTGTACTTTGGTACTGTTTTGTTGATGTTTGCCCAGAAATTCCTTAACTGCAGCTGTTAATATGCATAGCTTCTTTGCTCATATGAAATTTTGTTCAGTTGCTTTCTCTTGGCCGAACTGGGCCTGGCCCGAATCAAACACCGTCCCTAAATGGTGGTTGATGGTAGTTGGTCATGGGCCAGGCTCAAAAATGGATATCAAACGGAAAAAGAGCATGAACCAGCTCCTACTCATGCAATGCAATCAAACAACCCACCTTGTCCGGATTGGGCCAGGCCGTGGCTGGCCAGAGCCTGGCTCTTCGGCCAGGCCTTGCTGGGCCACAAAATCAAACACGCCCGTAATGTCCGTCTCGTCATCAATCATCAAATACTACGACCACTAGTGCCATCGCGACGTTTGCGTGGCGCAGCCAGCTGCGCTGCGCAGATGGGGCCACGACGACGGACGACTCATGGCAGTTCGTCGTTGGGCGGGCTGTTGGACTTGGCGGACCTGATGGCTGATAGTACTGATAGAGAGAGGCCAATGCGTGCGCGTGTGCTCTCTAGCTATCGTCTCGTCATCGTCACCTGCTGACCTGCCGCTCTGCCTGCCTTAGCCTTTAACTTACGCTAGCTAGCTAGCTAGCGCGCATGGGCGGCGTAAGGGACAAGCAAAGCTAAGCACGCCGATTAGATTAGGACGCTTGCCATATTACATCATTGCCATCGTAATATTCATTGGATCAATTCAAGTACAATACTAACTAATGACTAAAAACAAGCACGTACAGTGCACTAGTACAGGGCTAGCTTCTACGGCATTCAGCAGCGACGACTGATCGATCGATTCGAAGACACTTGGAGCTCGCTCGCTCCACCTCGATCAATCGATCACGGCCAGTGGGCTATATAGCCTGTCGCTAACTAACACGCACAAAAGTTACATACATAACGACGTGAGCAAGCCGAAAGGCCGGCTGGTTTCCCAACCTAATTCTCCCCCGTGACACACCAATTTTTGTCTACGCATGCATACTAGTACCGGCGGCCGGATACATCATATGCATGCATCTCCATTCTCTCCAAGCAACCATTGATATATGGCCTATTGTTCTATCTCCTGCAGTTGCATTGCAGCGTTATATGGTATTAAGAGAAGTGAGATGACGAGTAGGTAATAAAGCGACTTGCAATACCTGATGGAGACACAAGTCCATTGAAGCGTTACGTTGGCGATCAAATTTGGCCGTCTCGATAAAATAGGCTGGGTTGGGTTTGGGACCCGGCTAGGCGCCTGGGTTTGGCCCCTGTGCCGGACCCCACCAATAGGACGCGTGTTGCATCGGGTGACCCCGTGAAACCCGGCTTGGCCGGGTTTGGTCGAGTCCGAACCAATTTGTAGATTAGATCGGTTTTTGGTAATGTTTTGAAGTGAAAAATTTGGAGACCTACCCTGCGTTTCCTACTGGGATAACACCACCCCCCCCTAAATATATGAGAGGATCATAGACGATTGAGATCTTAATCATTCAATCGTCAAAACATATCTGCAAAGTAGATTCTCATAGTGGTTCATCTCTATCCTGCTATTCGGCTCGACTCTCCGCGAGTTTAGTCGTCGTTCTAGGCGGCCTCCATGGTCCTTAGGGCAACCTCCACGTGCATCTCTCCGACGGATCTTTCCGAGGGGTGTTCGGGAGTTCTCCGGCGAAGGACGGGCGCTACATCGACCACCAAACATCCTCTGCTGCAGTTACCGGTCGTCCGAATGACCAAGCGACCAAGCCCTAGCCTCCTCGGCGAAAGCCAAGAAAGTCGGTCCAACCGGTTCCCAGAATTGGCCAGGCCGGGTTCTGCGGCTGTGCTGCTTCGTCTCGTTTCGCTTCGTGCGTGGCATGTGTGATCTAGCACTGCTGGTGTGTTGTCCAAAATCTGCGTCAACACGTTATATGGCAGCGGCGACTGGGAGAAGTGAGAGATGACAATGCAAGTAGGTAATAAAGCGACTAGATGGTGATAAAAGTTCATTGAAGCATTATGTTAGGAGAAGTGAGATGACGCATAGGTAATTAAGCGACTTGTAGTATCTGATGAAGATACAAGTCCATTAAGATGACATTAAAACTCACTAAAAAAACTATGGAACTATCAGCTCCTCCCCTTCTCCGGCCAAGGCTGTCATGGCCTTCTCTCCTATGTGTGGATGACACACCTGCAACCTATGAACAGGAGTGAAACATGCCATTCATCCGTCCCTCAATGTCCCTTCCACAAACGTGAAGCACAATGTAACACCCTAAAAAAAATCATTGTGGGAATTTAGAATTAAAATTTGACCAATTACTTATGTTTTTTTCCTTCTAAATTAATTAGGCAAATAATAATTTTATAAATAAGTTGGGAGCTTGATTATTTTGTTGCATATATACTGGTGCATTTTATTCATGCTTGTGTGCAGGTTAGGTTGTTTGAAAAAGCTTTTAAAAATTTAAATTCAAACTTGTGCAAATTTGTGAAAATCTGAAAAAAAAGGAAAAGCCTTTTCTTTTTCCTCTCCCTCCCTTCCTCCTTTTCGGCCCAGAGCAGTAGCCGGCCCAGCCTGTTTCCCCCTCTCTCCGCGCACGCGCTGGCGCGTTGGGCCGCCGCCGGCCCAGCTCGCTCGGCCCACAGCCGCAGCGCAGCTGCCCCACTCCTCTCTCACCGACAGGCCGGACCCACCTGTCATTCTCTCCCGCCCCTTCCCCTACCTCCAGCTGAGGGGACGCCGCCGCCATCTTCTCCCCTTCGGAAACCGCCGCCGCGGTGGCCTTAATGGCCACCCAGCCATCACTCCGGGCGAGTGGAAACCGCCCGCGACCCCTCACCGCCTCCGCCCAGGCCTATAAAGGCGAGACCGAGCCCCTCTGCCCCCTCCTTTTGCATCTCGCCGCCACACCTGAGCGCCGCCGCACACCGGCGACCTCCTCGGAGCCGAACCGCCGCCTTGCCGCGCCGCAGAGCTGTCTCCGGTAAGGCCGCGTTCGCGTTTTACCTTGCCGAGCTTTTCTCTTCCCCTCCCCGCTCGGTTTTGAGCTCACCCGAGCTCCTCCCTTCCAGCAGATCACCGCCGTTGACGTTCTGTGCCATGGTGAGCACCTCCGGCGAAACCGAAGCCATTCCCGAGTTCGCCGCGACTTCCTCTTCGCTCCAGTGCCCTCCTTCTCGCGTACCGTGGCCCATTTCGCCCGTTCGTGCGCATGCCGGCGAGCTCCGTGACTCCGGCCATGGCGCCGCCTCGTAAGAGTGGTCCCTGAGACATCCCCGAACCCTTCCGCGAGTTTGCCGTCACTTCTGCAGCACCCCGGAGGACCCAGCTCCGCTTCCCATACACCGCATCGCCATCCCAGCGACTCGCCGGTGAGCCCCGCCGCGCCACCCATGGCGCCGCCATGCTGATTGGCCGCCGGCAGACCACGTCCCCCTCCGGCCGTGCGCTCGGTCCATCATGGACCGAGGCAACCGAACCCCACACCCAGTCCAACACAGCGCCGTGGACCTGCCAACCGGAAGGTGCCGCGTGGCGCCCGGTTGGCTCGGTGCCGGCAGCCCTGGCTGTTTTGCATTCTGGCCCTTCAAGTTTTCGGAATCAACTTGCGGTCCAGAGCAGGCGTTAGAGGGGGTCTAGGTTCAAGAATGGGTTCTGAGCCTGTCAAGATATGTGCTGGGCTGCGGTCACATGGTGTGGCATTCTTGAAGGGGGCCTCCATTCGTCTTGCCGAAACCTTGCGTCTACTAACTTATTAGAGCGACTAGTGAAAGGCTTCGTAGTGACTCCCTGCCCGCTCACCTTGGTAGTGTTATGGGGGTAGCTCCCCTAGGCAATCGGGAATTCATGGCCCATGGGTAAAGTTGTACAAGCTCTGCAGAGTTAACTCCATCTGATATATCAGCCACGCTCACGGTCATGAGCGGCTTGGATCCTTTTTGCTTAGTCTGTTGTCCGGAGGATTTTGGAGAAAAGTCAACTTGATTATTTGATAATCACTTTAGGTTAAGGGATATTCTTTAATTTAGATAAATAGGTTAGTATTAAAAGTTGACCAACTAAAACTTAACTGCAGCTAAGCCAAAGACAGCCTTTTGAGCCTTGTATCCCCATTATATACTTGCTGAGCGTGGTAAGCTGACGCTTGTAATTGTTTACCAAATCATCAAAAATCCCGGATGGGTACCAGATGATGATGAGTTTGTGGAGTTTCCGGAGGACAATCAGGATCCCTGAAGATGGTGTGCCCCCAGTCAGTGTCCCTGTTGGTGTGAGAGCTTTTCCATGACGTAGCGCTGTAATAAGAGCCGTTGGCTATGATGTGAACACTTTGTGATGTAATAAGTTTAATACTCATTGTTTGTGCATAATGATGTTCAATTTGTGGTATATGTGGTTTTGGACTTCCTGGTTTTAGACTTCCTAGGTCCACATATACTTTCGTTCGATTTTTTCGTAAATCTGGGTGTTACACACAAATAACCATATCCCCACAACTAAACATATAGACGTCAGATCATATCATGGATGGCCTTTTTTTCAGGATTGTTTAGTACTGTTGAACTCATTCTTCTCGTAATGGCTTTGCAGATATTGTAACTGAGTTTTGTAACTGCAGCTCTCACTTATTTCTAGGGATGAAAATGTGCGGATATTTTCCAACCCTATTTGAGACCAAATCCATTTAGAAGGGCTTTTATCCATCCATATCTGATTCCAGATATTCAACATCCGATGCCGTAGCCGTATCCAAATGCTCAAATCGCATATTTATGATGTCAATATCCAATTGTATCCTATCCGATATAGCTAATACTATCCGTATTCGAATCCGAATCCAAGTAGAAATATGAAAATAAATGTAAAATTAGCAATATCCATCCGTATCCAATCCGTTTTTGTCCCTACTTATTTTGGACTAGTGCCCTATATCTGATGAGATTAACTGAAGCTAGAACGATCTCGGTTACCCAAAAAAATTAACAGATTCTATAAAAGTGAGATATACCGTTTTCAGTCACTCGTCCGAATTCTGACACAACCTAAAGTATTACAACAACAACAACAACAACAACAACAACAACAACAACAACAACAACAACATAAGCCTTTTGTCCCAAGCGAGTTGGGGTAGGCTAGAGATGAAACCCACAAGAGACTAAGATTAGAGAAACACAAAACGGACACAAGACGAAAGGTAGAGTTAGGGATAAATAGAAAAGGAAGCAAAGGTCACGTTTCAGCCACACTGATTGCTAACCTCCAGGCGCTCCTATCCATAGCTAATTCCTTGGAGATATTCCACTCTTTAAGGTCTCTCTTAACCAACTCATCCCAAGTCAGTTTAGGCCGACCTCTACCTCTCTTAACATTGTCGACCCGCTTTAGAACCCCACTGCGCACTGGCGCATCGGGTGGCCTTTGTTGGACATGTCCAAACCATCTCAACCGATGTTGAATCAGTTTTTCCTCAATTGGTGCCACCCCGACCCTCTCCCGAATGTCCTCGTTCCGGATTCTATCCCTTCTTGTATGCCCACAAAACCAACGTAGCATACGCATCTCTGCTACACTCAGTTATTGGACATGTCGTCTTTTTGTAGGCCAGCATTTAGCACCGTATAGCATCGCTGGGCGAATCACTGTCCTATAAAACTTACCTTTTAGTTTTTGTGGCATCCTCTTGTCACAGAGGACGCCAGAAGCTTGACGCCATTTCAGCCAACCGGCTGAAATTCTATGCCTAACATCTTCATCAATGTCGCCATCCTTTTGAAGCATCGATCCTAGATTCCGGAAGGTATCCCTCTTGTCCACCACTTGTCTATCGAGGCTAACGACACCATTCTCATGTCTAGCCGTGCTGAAACTACACATCATGTACTTGGTCTTGATCCTACTAAGTCTGAATCCTTTCGACTCTAATGTGTGCCTCCACAGCTCTAACTTACTATCAACCCCTGCCCTACTCTCGTCAACTAGCACCACATCATCAGCGAAGAGCATACACCAAGGGATATCACCTTGTATGTCCCTTGTGACCTCATCCATCACCAAAGCAAATAGATAAGGGCTCAATGCTGACCCCTGATGTAGCCCTACTTTAATTGGGAAGTCACTAGTGTCGTCATCACATGTTCGAACACATGTCATCGCGTCCTTGTACATATCCTTGATGAGGATAATGTACTTAGCTGGGGCCTTGTGCTTTTCCAATGCCCACCACATGACGTTTCTTGGTACTTTGTCATACGCCTTTTCGAGGTCAATAAAGACCAAGTGCAAGTCCTTCTTCTGCTCCCTGTATCTCTCCATCAGCTGACGTATTAAGAAAATCACCTCCATGGTCGACCTTCCAGGCATGAACCAAAACTGGTTTTGGGTCACACTTGTTACTCTTCTTAAGCGATGTTCGATAACCCTTTCCCAGAGCTTCATCGTATGGCTCATCAGTTTGATCCCACGATAGTTAGTACAACTTTGAACATCCCCCTTGTTCTTGAAGATCGGTACTAATATGCTTCTCCTCCATTCTTCGGGCATCTTATTGGACCGAAAGATAAGGTTAAAAAGCTTAGTTAACCATATTGTCGCTCTGGCACCTAGGCACCTCCACACCTCAATAGGGATACCATCGGGGCCCATCGCTTTACCTCCCTTCATCCTCTTCAAAGCCTCCTTGATCTCTGCTTCCTAAAATCTCCTCACAAAGTGTCTGTTGGTATCATCAAATGGGTCATCCAACTCAAGGGTAGGACCCTCATTCTCCTCATTAAACAACTTATCGAAGTACTCTCGCCATCTATTCTTGATCTCCTCATCCTTCACCAGTAGTCGATCTATCCCGTCCTTGATGTATTTGATTTGGTTGATGTCCCTTTTCTTCCTCTCTCGGATCCTAGCCATCCTATAAATGTCCTTCTCTCCTTCCCTCGTGCTTAGCCGTTGATAAAGGTCATCAAAAGCCTGGCCCTTTGCTACACTCACAGCTCGCTTTGCAACCCTCTTCGCTGTTTTATAGCCCTCGACGTTGGCTGCACTGTGGTCCAGGTGGAGGCGCTTGAAACACTCTTTCTTCTCCTTAATAGCCCTTTGCACCTCGTCATTCCACCACCAGGTGTCTTTTGCTTCTTGTTTACCCCCCTTGCTCACGCCAAGCACTTCTGAAGCCACCTTGTTGCCATCTTTAGCCACATGTCGTCTGCATCTTCTCCTTCTTCCCAGGGCCCCTCGTCTAGCATCCTCTCCTTAAACGTTTGCGCCGCTTCCCCTCTAAACTTCCACCACTTCGTTCTCACAATCTTGTCGCGTTTGACCCGAGGGACCCGTATCCGAAACCGAAAGTCCGCCACCACCAGCTTGTGTTGAGGGACAACCCACTCCCCAGGTATCACCTTACAATCTAAGCAAGCACGCCTATCCTCCCTCCTTGCAAGGATAAAGTCGATTTGGCTCGAGTGATGTCCACTATGGAAGGTCACTAGATTGGATTCCCTCTTCCTAAAGAAGGTATTCGCTATCACCAAGTCATAGGCCAATGCGAAGTTCAACACATCCTCCCCCTCTTCGTTCCTACTACCATACCCAAAGCCCCCATGCACTCGCTCGAACCCTACATTAGTCATGCCCACATGGCCGTTGAGGTCTCCTCCAATGACGAGTTTCTCGCTGATAGGCACGGTACTAACCATGCTATCCAGGTCTTCCCAAAGCTGTTTTTTGGTGCTCTCCCCAAGACCTACCTGAGGGGCATAGGCACTGATCACATTCAAAGCCGAATCTCCAACTACCAGCCGGACTAGGATAATCCGATCGCTTTGCCTCCTAACCTCCACGACTCCATCCTTTAGGCTTCTATCGATCAAGATGACTACACCATTCCTACCCGATGATGAGCCCGAGTACCAAAGCTTGAAGCCAGTACCCTCTACCTCTTTCGTCTTCTGGCCCATTCATCTAGTCTCTTGGACGCACATGATATTTACACGCCTCCTAATTGCTGCATCAACTAGCTCTCGAAGCTTAACCGTTAGGGACCCTACGTTCCAACTACCTAGACGAATCCTAGTTGGCTCGGCTAACTTCATTACCCTTCGCACCCATCGAGGGAAGTGCGAAGACCCTTGCTCATTTTTCACCACACCCGGGCGCCGATGTGGCGCGCCACTAAGGATGCGACGACCCGATCTTTGCTTACTTGACACCGCGCCCAGATCACGACACGACGCGTCACGGGGGTGACGACCCAACCCTTACATATTTAACACCATACCCAGGTTCCGGCATGGCGCGTCGTTAAGAGGGTTACGCCCCAATGAAAATCTTTTGGGTTTCATTTCCATAAGAGTAGCTAGGTTTTTACATTGGCTCGCTAAGCCTAACACAACCCTCCTCCTTTGCCAGGGCTTGGGACCTGCTATGCCAAGGCACCATATGCGCCATCAACTAGCTCTCGTAGCTTACCCGTTAGGGACCCTACGTTCCAACTACCTAGACGAATCCTAGTTGGCTCGGCTAACTTCATTACGCTTCGCACCCGTCGAGGAAAGTGCGAAGACCCTTGCTCATTTTTCACCACACCCGGGCGCCGATGTGGCGCGGCACTAAGGATGCGACGACCCGATCTTTGCTTACTTGACACCGCGCCCAGATCACGACACGGCGCGTCACGGGGGTGACGACCCAGCCCTTGCATATTTAACACCATACCCGGGTTCCGGCATGGCGCGTCGCTAAGAGGGTTAATGTTGGCGAGTGATTTAACGTAGTTGAAAACTACATTGGGTAATATCTCTTCAGCCCGCCATATATTGTGCCTCAAGTTGATCACTTGCATCCAAATTTCATATTGATCACTTGCATCCAAAACTCAAAACTGACTACGATTATATTGTAGTCATTTTCCATAGTGGCGACCAAGAGAAGTGAGACAAGAAGTAGGTAAAGCAACTTGCAAGACGTACTGAGGTATTGATAAGATTAAAATTTGCTAGGACTTTTTTTTTTGTTTATCTTGGAAGTTTTATTTCTTTGAGTCTCGTTATACGGATGAAAGGGAAAGAAATGTGTAAACGAGAACCAAATGCACCACCGTACCAACAACTCTCGCTTTAAAGTATATATTGTTTCTGTATAAGGCTGACGAGTGATTCAACAGAGTTGGAAACTTATACCATCTTCTTAATGCAGCATCAGTTTAATTAGGTGTTTTTTTATTTTCCTTTGTTATATATATTTTGTTGATTTATGTTGTGTCACGAAATTTGACTTAATATGGATCAAGCACACGTCAAGGATCAAGACTTACACCTACTACTGCTACTAGTCGTCGTTACCCATATACTAATCAATAGAAGAGGAGCCTTGTAAGCAAGTTCATGATGAATGAGGTAATATTGATGTTACATGTTTGAAAAAACAAAGCTCAATGCAAGAGAGCCTGCCACATAAGTGCATATCACCCTGCCGCACTCCTCTGTTCCTTTCACACGTTCTTCCGATCTCTCTCCAAGGGAGAAAGAAAAGCTTTCAAAGTTTGGCATGTATTGTAGAATAACGCCGTAGTTTGTTGGACTAAGTTTTGTACTCTCTCTACCTGCACCAAATATTTTGTTTTTCTCTTGGAAAGTTGATTGATAAATACAGTATATATACAAATCTAAGGCGTCACGTCGTCGTCATCGTAACCCTGCTAGTACATGTACTTGTACTGTGTTTAAATTACTTTTCTGATTTAATTATGAAGCCTAATTTGACGGCTGGACGAGAGAAGTAATGATACGTATTTGTGTAATGGCAAATTTGGTTATATAAGTGTACCAACCCAAGACCACCACACACACACCTGTCTTTTTATGAGAGAATCTTATCGCCCGTCGATGTGGCCGGGCGCAAACATGTAGCACGCCAATGACAAAGCTATGATGGCATAGAAGAAGGAAGGAAATGTACGTGACTAGCTAGCTAAGCTAGTAGTGGTGTATCAAGGACAACGGAGCTCCTATTGATGGATCTCCCTCTCACTTTCCAGGACGACGTTTGGTCCGTCCTTCCATCCAACGCACAGTCCTACAGAACGTCAGCGTCGGGCGTCGCCGTGAGTCGCCGGGCGACCTCAGGAGTCCGGCGCTGGCCGGCAGGCCAATCAAGAAGCAACGCCCGTGATCTTGATGCTGCTAACCCTTCGTTCAATTCGTTAATACAGTAACATGCATGTACGGTATATACTCCTAATTAAGCTAACTCTATCTAGCTATTTTGCTTGCACACACATATATGCATGCATCAAGACGGCTGGGTCGTCGATGGTATATATGGTATAGCTCCTCTAGGTGACACGGAAATCTTATCCTTTTTTTTTTTTTGCGTCGCGTATTCAACTCTGACGACGATGATCGCGAGCTCGTGGTTGTGCATGCTCTGCTAGCTAGTTGACCATCAGCTGCTCGATCAGCAACACAGTGTGTCCACGTCAAACAATAAAGATAACTAAGGTGGTGTTTAAATTTAGAGGTAAAGTTTTTAAGGCGTGTCACATTGGATATCATGTTGATATCAATGAAAAATTAATTTCATATATATCGCGGGTAAACCGTGAGATATTATAGGTCTATGTATAGATCAGAATGAGTATGCAACACTAGTACAGTCAGAATGTATATGCATGTGCACGTACTTATAGGTCAATAGCTAGGTAAAACTAGCAACCCTACCTCTTGTTGCATGGAGAGTTTTTTTTTCCTCTAATTAGGTGTTGCACAGTTGCAGTGTGGCCATCCAGATGCAGGGGAGTACCATGGCTGCATGCAATGCATCATGCTGCTATATATGCAGGCAACCATGTGGAAATGCAGTTCCGCATGGCCGCCCTTGCATTGCATTTCAATGTTAGTCTGTTACACTGCACTGCACAGTGCACACACATGCGGCGGCTACTGAACCGTGCCTGCGTGCCATGCATGCATGCATATACAGGCTTGATTATGTTACATACTAAGTGTGACGATACATATTATTATATACCAAAATACGATGTACCAGCTAGCTAGTTCATGTGTTCATGTGGTAGTAAAACTAGAAGCAGCCGCTGCAAGCGTCGATCGACGTGGAAATCTTATCGCTCTATCTTACCCAAACCAGCAGGGGCTTCAAGTTGTTTCTGTGGCTTATCCGATCGTATCCTCTCTCTCCTTACCTTACCCAGCACAGATTACACGGAGGCAGCTAGCAGCAGCGATGGAGATCGATGGAGATGGCGAGAAGAATTCCTGGAACTCTCGCTCTGCATCTGTGACTACCGCCGCTCCACAAGTCTAACCGGCGGTGACAGGACATGAGTGGTACTGTAACAGTAGAAGATCCATATCGAGTGTAGCGTTCAAAGATTCTGTGAAGAGGAAACACGTAAGCTCCGGCGGCGGCGTCCTCATCAGCCATTCAGTCGATAAGCCTTGCCTTGTCTGCCCCTGATTTAGCTTGCTAGCCGGCCGGCCGACGGGCTGTGTTTGCGCTTGCTCTATCCATTTTATCTATCCGTTGATGATCCGATCGATGACCCGTGTCCAGCTTAGCTATTAACTGCTGCACTTATCAGCTAACTTTGTCTGTGTGTGTGGTGGGACCTGGCTAATTATGTAATACAGGTCCCTCCTCAACCGTGACACTACATACTCTTCTTTCTTTTTTATTTGCATCCTCCACCACTCGATTCCGAACTGAACTTTATTTTTCTTCCTCGTTTCCTCTTTGTTTCTCTTTTCGTTGCTTTTATGTATGTATATACTGGAGCATGTGCAATGTAGCAGGCAGGACTCAGGTGTGCTGTCTGGCTTTTGGGCCTCTTGTGTTTTTAAATGCAAAAAGAACAATGTGTGGGCGGCTTTGCATTTTATTTTTCGTGGCTTTAATTAAGAAGGAGGCCCGCCCCTACTGTGGGTCAGGAACAATGACGATCGACTTGGTACCGTGTATACGACTAATAACAAGAGAGCGACAGGACATGGAACGCAAAGCTACCACACAGCAATGCAATTTGCTGATATTTTATAGAATCATCACGGTATGCCAAGAAGATAACCACTTGATCACGGAGCCGCCAGAGTAAAGCGTGAGGGAAATTCCCAGCTAGCAGGCCGCCGGCTTTAGCCATCGTTATACCAGTCACTAGCTGCCCGTTCTCTCTGCATGCGTGTAGCTATCTACTGACAGGACAAGATATGTCATCGCGTCCACATAAGCAAGATAAAGATAAACTTATTCAGGATGACCTTTCAAGTATATATATATATATATACTATACTAGGCTCTACTGACCCCTCGATCGTAAATATATATACCATTTTTCTTTCGAATTTTCTAGCTTATTGATTGAGATCGACAACTAGAGCTGCCTGATTAACTCCTTTGCGATGCCACACTTGTTCGAGTAGCTACATTTTCCAAATTTTGAAGACTCATTTTCGTTTCGACATATATGTGGTGCACACACGGACAAGACACTCGGAAATACACATGGACAGTATATTTTTTTTCTTTTGTTTGTGAGGAAATAGGAATACACACGCACCAAAGCTTGCGTTCCATCGCTGTTGAACACCACCTCTAGTGTCTTGCGGGTGCGAGGAAGCTTGATGCCTTGGGTCCAGCTCTATCATCATAGTAGGTGGGCAGTTAAAATGTTGGTCGGGTCTCATCTAGGGTGTATTTTTATCGGTTAGAAAAGCTTTCTATTAGGACCCTTTTATAACTCGGTCTAGAGTAGGAGGGTATATATTTGTATGGGACCATTTTTTCTCTCTTAATATAATGATACGCAGCTCTCTTGCGTGTTCAAGGAAAAAAAACCTTAGCTTCTATATGTAGACAAGAACAACACTTACTCTCATATACATACACATACACACAAGTGTAGGAGCACCTCTGAGAGATTGAGTAGTATATATGTTGAGCTCGAGATCGAAAAGTTAACTATAACACGCACATTTATAGACATGTCACCTATTTTCTCGAAGAAAAGATACAGCTAAAAGAAAAGCACATTGTTGATAGACTCACCACCTGTTTTCTCGAAGAAAAAAGGTGAAGCTAAAAGAAAGGCACAAAGGAAGAGTTGTAGGGACTCAAAGCAAAAATGAAAAAAAACACAGATATATGCCTAAGCGGCCAAACCACAAAAGCAAAAATGCTCTTAACCACTAGCTCAATGTCAGATTTTTGTTTTACTTCGACTCGACGATCGAGGAACACCATTGATAGAGCTGAAGTTGTTTTATATAAATCATGTTAAATCATGTTTTAGTAAATATAGTTTCTCGCTGCAGTTGCAAGTATTATTTTAGCTTTATTCAGAGTTTACTCCTATAGAGCCTCATTTGAGGAGCTATTCTATTTTAATCTGTTTACCGAAAAAGAAAAAACTCAAAAACCTTCTAAAGCTGTTCCATGTGCTAAATAGAGTTTTCACGGAGAGGTGAGGAAAATTTGGAACATATGCAATTAAGCATGATTCCACATTTCCAGAATAACATAAAGCTTGGACAATTGTCCGCCAATCAAAAACCTGGGAATGAAAATGGCACACAGTGCGCATGTGCCGATTTATTTATGGCCCTCGAAGCAGGCGGCGGCAGGCACGCACGCACTATGCCGCAACGCTGACAGGGGACAGGACACGTTGCTCTCCCGCGTCCACATAAGCACAAGTCTGTGGATAGGGCGGAACTCTCCAGGTGGACCGGCCGGACCCTCCGTCCGACTCGGCTGCCCTCTCCTTCCATCCACCTCCCGCGGGAGAGGACAAAGGGGGTGACTTGGTATCCACATAAGCAAAAAAGCGCTGGATAACCAACTCCAGAAAATTGCTGCGGCCACCAACACCATACTACATGAATACATGTCTTGTGTGTTACATCATGTTTAATTGTTTATGAATGCATATATAGACGACAGGTGGATCGATCGACACGCATGTTCGTTGTTCAATTCTATCCGCGCGCAACGACTGATTGACAGAGTGGTCTATGTCCACGAATCCTATTTTGCGCACCCATTAGCAGGCCCCGGCGGCCGTCTATGTCGTTGTTATTGTTGCGTTCTCAATATGAAAAATGCAATAGTGTCCCTTTCTAAACTTGATTGATGTAGTTTTATAGGAAAAAAGTGATATTTGTAAAACTATCTCTGTAGTAGCTGATGATTGGATACGATCGATCAAAACATGTCAAATTCTATAATTAATTATAATGCCCCCATAGTGTATCCCACTTATCCAATATACGTATATAGTTAATGAGCAATCGAGTAACTAGACATGTTCATATCCAGAGAGAAAATTGTAAATCGTAACTTTTTGATAAAAAAAACTAGTGGGTATAAAAAAAATGTTTAATCTGTGCACAGCACGTAAACCAATTTGGTTACATTGTCTTTTGAATAACATGGTAGATTGGTAGTGACTCCATTTTAAAGATGTTTGCAAATCAAAGAAATTTTGGATTTGGCTTCAATTCCATTAGGCACCAACTAACTATAATGAGCGTGTAACTGTATAAAACACATGCATGTCTGAACCTTCGTTAGACCAGTTCGCATTGACATGTACGTCAAAAAGGTACTGCTTGTAATAAGACCGCCTTTTAATGATTTGAAATTAAAATAACTAATAGGAAACTTCTGCATATTGTATTATGTCAATTGTGCCAGAGCCTCCATGCAAATCCTAAACATATAATCCACATCAGGGGTCGTTACTACTGGTCTAACTGTGTACCACAAATATTAATATCATCACGTACATTTATATTTATATATTCACATTCACGCGAGTATGGATCAGCTAGCTGCTCTTGATGTGTGAACCAATTTGGTACACCTAATTTTATCTCTTCATTAGTAGTTATATACTAGAAAGCAGTTGCATAAGGGGACTCCACCGATAGCAACAGCATGTGCCTTCCTATCCACTGGTCATGTTACCATTAGCATTATAAAAAATTCTAACGGTTGGATGGTAGAGCAAAGCCACATCGTTCGTTGTGTTCACGGTTGCAAGTATAACATACGAGAAGAAGAATATATGGTACCTACAGGATCGTAACCTCATATACCCACAGAAGTTAATTATACTATTCTGTCTCAGTGACTATATATATGTATACCAATAAAATCGTAACCTGATATACCCATATATAGAAGTTACATATATTATTCTGTCTCGTTGACTACAACTAATTCTAGGGTTATTAACAATTGTTTTTCAACAAATAAGCTATGAAAGTTTGTTTATACAACTGATAAATTCAAATCAATCATTCCCCTTTCATAAACCATGGACCAACTCAAGTGGAACTAGTTTTCTGAACATATTGGAGTCCATGGAGCACCTAATATCTCATTAAAGTGGTGCAAGTAATTCTTTGGTTCATAAGAGATTATTAATTAGGTACACCAAATACACTAGTTTGTCATCATTTGGACTTAGAATTTCTCACAACAGATTTATTATGGAAATCTATAAATGAAGTTGAAGTATTGTTCGTTGACAAATATAGGAGAGCAACAAAAGGTGGATGACACAAGGACAACGGTTAAACTCTACCCTGATCACGATTGTTCAAGAAAATATCCAGCTAGATGACCTCATGTGAAAAGATCATGCAACAGTTACATCAAAGTCATAGATATTCCCGCATAAATAAGTCACCTAGCTAGGTAATAGTCAAGTCACTCTAAAACTTCAAAGAATTGTCGTAAAAAACCCGACACATGCGCGCCAAATGTTCCACATGAGTAAGACGTGCAGACTCGTCGACGACCAAACTACGTCAGGAAACCAAACCGATTCGGCGCGCCGCGTCCTCGCGGCCGGTTGACCTAAAAACTTCACTTTCATGGGACATCATGGCGCCTAAAAATTTAAACCAGTTTTTTCAAAAGTTGTTTGGTATGATGAACCCCCTAGTCACAAGTCACAACAACCTAGTGTACCGGATAACCTCTAGCTACCAGGCACTGTGGGACTCGTGACGCCAGCAAACGGCTCCTCGTCAATAGGAATAGGCTAAACTAAAGTTGGGCCATTTGCATGCGGTTTTCAAGTGGATTGGACGGAACCCTGTCCGCCTCTCCGATCCTCGGCATCTATATAAGGGGCCTGCTGCCACTACTTGTTTCGCCAAGGAAACACACAATTCATTCAGCCAAAGAGAGAGGGACGATCGGTCAGAGAATCTCTTTGTTGGAGAGACGTGTTAGCATAGCCACGAAAGAGAGTGCAACTGGCCGGCCTTCTCTGGTAGCTAGCAAACTAGCCAGCCTTCTTCAAGGCAACAGAGAGAGAGGGAGGTTGAGAGAGAATGGCAAGGCAAGGTGTAGCCTCCATGTTCGCCATGGCATTGCTCCTCGGGGTCTTTGCATCCATCCCACAAAGTGATTACCTCTCTCTCTATTTCTCTCCATCTCTCTCTTTCTCGTGCATGCATGCGTCTTGAAAAAAAACTGTTTATTAGCTAGGTATGGTATTTTTGTTTATATATGCACTGTTCATACGTAGCAGAGAAGACTTCCTCAGAAGAAGCAGGTAGGAATTAAATGGACTTGTGTTTGATCAAAAGATTAGTTACGTTGCCATGGCATGAAGTGAATAGATAATATAGGAGCGCTACAGAAGCGCATACACATCCCTATCTCATCAACAACGTCATGCAAGGATCCCTTTGGCCGTCAAAACCGCCTGGTCCATTTGGTGCCGGTCGCTTTCTTTCTGCGTTTTCTTTTATTTATTCTGTGTCTAGGTCATCACAAGGTAAACGGCGCCTCTTTTACTCCCCATGGATCACTCCTGCATCAATGGAACAGTAGCAGTAATATTTTCTTAATGTCATCAGTCACTTTCTTGAGAAAATCAAGGAAACCAAATTTTGACTGATTTTGCCGGCTTGCTAGCCATTCTTTCTTTGCTTGCAAAACTTGCTTTCACGTGCATGCTAGCTGAACCCGGTACGGTCTTCAGCAGGTAGACATCAAAGTGGAATTTAGTGCACATGCATGTATTTTTTTTATTACAGCAGAGGAAAAAACTACATGTGTCTTACATATAGGTCAGTAAATATGTTTCCCAAAGAAAAAGAAGGTTGGAATAGAGAACATAACATCTCTTAAGCATATATTCTCATCCTCTGGGAATTAATATCTTTATCAATCACCTAGAAAACGATGTTTCTGGCCGGCTAGCTACAGCTAGTATCTAAAGCACAGAAAGTTGACGGCGAAATATGGAAGCTAGCTAGTAAAGTTACTGTGTGTGCCCCCTGCTGGGGCATGCATGCAACAACAATCAAGCTTGCAAATGAAGTGATCTGCCTTTAATTTGTTCGGTGAGCACACTCGCTCACGTCACCTAGCTTAGCTCGACCTAGTAGTACTAGCTAGTTGCTTCCTAACCATGCATGCATCTTTCGTAAACCATCAATCACAAAGTTAACCCAGCCATGCATGCATGCGTGCAAAGCTTTTCTGTGCCGCCGCTACACTGTTGACACTAAAATTCCTGGATAGCTAGCTCGCTAGCTGAACGATGAGAGAAGCAGAAGGGATTCGGTGCAACCACTCGATCTGCTGCACTGCTAGCAACCAAAGCGATGCAACAAACCAAATATTAACCTGTCGCTGGCCAGGGCCATCCTTTTCCGTTGCGTGTCTTCCTCCGACCCACTCCTCCATCGGCGGTTCGCCGGCCATCATCGTCGCGTCGTGACTAGCTGCTTGTTGACATTTCGTCAACGGCGACGCATGATGCCGCACCTGCCGGCCGGCCGGCCGGCGTCTCTGCAACCTGTAGCTGCCGTGTGCACGTACGGCACAGCACAGCTGCTGATCCATTCTTCAATCTGCTGATCCATTCTTCAAGCTTGTGATTAGCTAGCTAGCGACGGCTGGTGGTGCAGGATGATCATCGAATTAATGGTGCTGGTCCGGCGAGCCATGCATCCGTGCTGCACAACCAACCGACTCATCACTTGACTTGCATGCATTGGGGATTAAACTAAATATGTAAATCATTAATGGGATACATACATATATTAGATAGATAGATTAATGGATGAATATAATAGAGCTAGCCAGTTTTCGACCTGCAGGTGCAAATCATAAAGGCGGTTGCTATACGATCCATCGAGCAGATGAGTAGTCTTAGCTTGGTGGTCTAATCTGCTTTATTTGTCAGCTGCAGTCAAGGTTTTAAATCGCCGGCTAAGACGTGTAGCGGCAGGGCTGCCCGTTACGCATTTAGTGAGCTATAGCGGGCTAAATGCCATAGCGGATGTGTTCTCTAGCAGCTATAGCCAGCTATTTAAAACCTTGGCTGCAGTACACATCAATTAATCTTTTCTCTCGAAATTATTATATAAAAATATAATACGTGTGTGTACAATAAATACGTACAAATATATCTATGTGAAGGCGTGCAGGCAGGTAATTAGCTTATAGCACACGTATGTGGGTGAGCCCCTGATGGTGGCACGCACGGGTCCGGTAGGCTTAGCTAGCTAACGGCTGCTTTGGCGATCCACATCGATCATACGTGGACTATCCAACGGTCGTGGTGCGGACGTTGGACCAACAATTAGAGCTAGCTTTATCCCCCACCCCCCACATCTCTCCATATTCCTCTATCTAGCTAGCATCATGTGGATGTGGTCCTCTACTTCTCCATCTCTCTCTAAGCTAGCATGCATATATTCCTAGTCCATTTCCTAAGTTGACCGATAGCGCCGTACTTGCACTCCTGTTGAAAATCTTTTACCCATTTTCAAAAGGAGGACACAATAGTAAGAGAGGTATGATAGCTTTACCTGCTTTCCAGCATGTTTTCTGCAAATTATTAAAAGTTGAAGTTATGGTAGAACTAGGATGTGAGCCAATGCGAAAAGGTCAGCTAGTAAGTACTCAAAAGTTCCACTCACTCAGCAACAGCAGGTCAAAGTTTTTTCCGTTGTTTAAGGTTGCTCTGGCGACCGAGCTAATCCACTCACTCCGGATGATCATACTTTCTTGCACGCAGTGACAACCCGGTCAAGCTGCTGGCAAAATATTCCTCGGCAGTGCAGAAGCATGTCTGCGTGCATTTGGCACCATGCATGCAACTCACACTGTAATAAAAGATAAAAAATTTGTTTCACGTAACATCAGCAATATATAGAGTCCTCCAGATACATGCATACAGAGAAGGAATTAATCAGCAAGTTTATGACTTAGGGAGATGCCTCAGCGTCACAAATTTCAGTTAAATGTCACTTTCCTCTAGGGTTACGAAATTCAGTGGATTTCCAACGTCAGACCAAAAGGCCTGCGGATGTGTTTCTGCTTCTTGTTCAGTTCTAGTAATTGCACACTTTCTTTCATTTCTTTGTCGCTAGTGCGTAGTAATACTATGATCCATTTAATATCTGGGACGGTGAAAATAGTAATACAGTGACTAATGAATTTACCGTGGTTAATTAACTAACTATTGGTATGTGCAGGTGTTGATGCCATCGGTGTGTGCTACGGCATGAGCGGCAACAACCTGCCGCCGGCGAGCACGGTGGTGAGCATGTACAAGGCGAACGGCATCACGGCGATGCGGCTGTACGCGCCGGACCAGGGCGCGCTGCAGGCGGTGGGCGGCACGGGCATCAGCGTCACCGTGGGCGCCCCCAACGACGTGCTCTCCAACCTCGCCGCCAGCCCGGCGGCGGCGGCGTCGTGGGTGCGCAACAACGTGCAGGCGTACCCGTCCGTCTCCTTCCGCTACGTGTGCGTGGGCAACGAGGTGGCCGGCGGCGCGGCGCAGAGCCTGGCCCCGGCGATGGAGAACGTGCACGCGGCGCTGGCGGCGGCCGGGCTGGGCCACATCAAGGTGACCACGTCGGTGTCGCAGGCCATCCTGGGCGTGTACAGCCCGCCGTCGGCGGCCCAGTTCACGGGCGAGGCGCAGGGGTTCATGGGCCCCGTGCTGCAGTTCCTGGCCCGCACGGGTGCCCCGCTGATGGCCAACATCTACCCGTACCTGGCGTGGGCCTACAACCCGGCCGCCATGGACATGAGCTACGCGCTCTTCACCTCCTCCGGCACCGTCGTGCAGGACGGCGCCTACGGGTACCAGAACCTCTTCGACACCACCGTCGACGCCTTCTACTTCGCCATGGGCAAGAACGGCGGCTCCGGCGTGCCGCTGGTGGTGTCGGAGACCGGGTGGCCGTCCGGCGGCGGCGAGGCGGCGACGCCGGCCAACGCCAGGCTGTACAACCAGTACCTGATCAACCACGTCGGGGGCGGGACGCCGAGGCACCCCGGCGCCATCGAGACCTACGTCTTCGCCATGTTCAACGAGAACCAGAAGGAGAGCGGCGTGGAGCAGAACTGGGGGCTCTTCTACCCAAACATGCAGCACGTCTACCCCATCAGCTTCTGACCGATCGCGGATCGATTCACGTCGGAGCTGCTTTGCGAGTACGTACGTATACGAATAGTAGCATACATGTGTGTATATGCTTGCTTTGCGACCGCTGGGAGTACCCAATCAGTGCTACTCCCAGATGCGTACGCCGCAAGTGAGTACGTATTTCTATACGTTATGTATACATCGAAAGGGGTCGTCGGTCGGAGACGCGCTCGTACCGTATATATTGATAAATACGGTACATCGATCGTCGTCAATTGATGATCTCCCTTCGTAGCTAGCTATGGTGGTATGGAGTACTGTACATAGAGAGAGAGGGGTTGTGGACGATGATGGATAAGATAAGATACACAGATGTACATTATTATCACGCACCGTATAAATTAAATATACGGTTTAATTAATTTGAGATGATTTGTCACCTGTACGCACGCCTACTTCAATCCTTCGTACTATACAATTCTCTCGTTTTTCAAGAAATCAAGCGCTATTAAATTAAATTTTATGAAAGAATTATTACTATTTAATTTATGATACAGAATAGGTATATATCATTAGATTACTTTAAAATATATTTTTCATATATAATAATAATAATAATAAATTAATTTGGATACATCAATGTCAATACCATATATCTATCGTCAATTTAGTCAACAGTTTGAACAGCTGCGCGTACATATATTCTTTTCTTTTGTGATGAACGGACGACTTCTGAGGCGTGAGGCCAGACGAGTGGCATGGGCGGATGTCTAGCCCCGACCCCGATGACACCGGGCCATATCGCCGTGTTCTCGCGTGCGCCGCGCCGGGCCGGACGGGAGGACGGCGACGCGAGCAGGAAAGCGCCACTTTCTTGGAGGAATCAAGCAGGCAGGCAGACGAGACGATCCTGTCCCTTCAGAACGTACGGCGGTAGATAGCGCTCTCTACGCCCGTGCTTCGCGTCGCGTCATCCATCTCTCGTTCAGGCTGACTTATCGCCTGCGCACTGAACCATCATCATATTGCCCGTATGCATGCGCATGCGCTCCGCGCTTATACACACTGAACAAATTAAAGCCGGCCCGCTTCTTAATTTCAGTGCAGGCAGGCTACCAGATGCTGATCCTGACAGGACTCGAATGGTTCTCCTACCGGACTAAACCAAAACACACGCTGCACTGCTGACCGAGATAGACGCCGCGCCACACATTCTGACTGACCGTGAAAATGTTGGCGTCTGCTGCCTGCCGAAACCGCAACCGCAACTGCATCTGCAGCTGCTCAACTGAAAGTAGTACGTGTTCCTTGACTTCGGGATGGAAAGTTGGAAATGCTCATACACTTTCTCTGCGCCGTTGCAATCCTCGGCGGTTATGAAAATTGACAGACGTACTAATGGCTGCTGCTGATGCTCGATCGATCCATCGCTGTGGTTGCTCGTAATAAAAGCCAGTTCGTTTGGGCTTTTGCCGTTTTGCGCTTTCTCTGGCGTGTCAATGCGGTTTCAGCGGCTGTGAAAGGGACGATTCGACGAATATGATGGACCCCGGCGGGTTGTTATGTTCAGGCCATACCCTCGTCAGTCCGGTTGTGTGTTAATTGAGATCGATATATTAATTAATATATAACAGTTTGTTTCTGCAAGTTCTTCCCTTTTTTTTTTTTGACGGGGAATGATGTGTTGGCTATACCTGCGAGCGACGAATTGAAGAACAGGACAAGCAAGCACAAGGAAGAATAGGGGATTAGGGTGAACTAGCAGAGGTCCAGTAGCCTCTTGAAAGAGACATGCTTGTCCTCAAGCAGGACTGCTCGGAACTCTCTGCTTCAAGGATCCCAAATTCTCCCAAGTAGCAAAAGAAGCGAGAAGATTGGACCACTAAATCAAGCCTTGGGAAATTACCAGCAGCCCTTGGGTGACGAACTGACGATGCATTTCTGAAGAATCCGAAACGGAAACTGAAACCCATAGAATGAGGCAGGGACAGTTGAGTGGTCCTGTTTAGATTCAACACAAAATGCAAAAGATTTCGTCACATTAATTTTATGGCACATGCATGGAGCATTGAATGTAGATGAAAACACAGCTTCACAAAATGTTGCGAGATAAATCTTTTGAGCCTACTTATGTCATGATTGAACACTTATTGTAAAAATTAGAAGACTGCTACAGTATCCAATTTCAGTTGTTTCACACCCCCTACATTCTGTTTTCTACTACAAAGACAATTATGTACTCCCTTATTTACCGTATCTCTTCTAGTTACATACTTCCTCCATACCTATAAAGAAAATCATTTTAATAAGATTTTGGTCAAACATTAGGAATGTAAATCATGAATAACTTTTAAGTTGTTGAGTTTCGAAATGTGAAAACTATATACATAGATTTATCTTGAAATATATTTTCATAAAAATATGCATATTTCACTTTTTAGTAAATATTTTTATAGAAATATGAAGTCAAATTTATGATTTGGAGATAGTATCGTTGTTCTAAATGACATTTTTTACGGGTATGCAGGTATAATATCTAGATATAGTTTATATTTATATTAAAAATAATGTATCTAGAAAAGTAAAATATGCATTAGATTTGGAATGGAGATATTATTATTATTATTATTATTATTATTATTATTATTATTATTATTATTATTATTATTATTATACATAAATGAGGTTGTATATATTAACGCTTATTTTTAGGTTCAACGTATCTAAGTTACATGTATTTCCTATAACTGCATGCCTACCTAAATCCATAAGCTTCGCGGCTTTGCCAAACTCAGTTAGGCCATACTCTCCCTCTGTTCTAAAATATCTATAGTTTGCGTTTTTCAAGAAACAACTTTGATTAAATATATATTAAAAATTATTAATAATTATAGTACATAATTAGTATCATTGGAAAGATCTTTTAATATAGTTTTTTTAATAAATCTATTTGGAGACATATATATTATTGGACGTATTTTCTATAAATCGAGTCAAACTTGTGTCACGCACACCAATAGCGACAAAATATTTTGAGACGGAGGGAGTAGACCAACAACACAGGTCACCACTCAGCCATTTATGTATGTGTCTACTTATTTCTTGACAACTAGTTTTAGAGATTTGTCATGGCGTACAATCAGTTCGGCAACGAAATCTCCCGTTTGACAACTGAAGCACACTTATTGCGTATTCTACTCATGTTTCATGGAAATAATATATATCTAGACGATGTATGCTACCACAACTGTGCGAATATTAAGTATTGCAGCATCTGCACATCCACCACTACAGGACTCAGTGGATAAGCCGACTGTCAGGGGTACTCGGCAAAGGCTAAAATGCACTCGGCAATACAATTGTCGAGTGTCAGCAAAGAGCACTCATCAAAAAATTGTCTGTAAAGGCAGCTTGTTCGTGTTGGATACTTAGCAAATTCTTTGCC
This sequence comes from Eremochloa ophiuroides, assembly GCA_038502445.1. Taxonomy (NCBI): domain Eukaryota; kingdom Viridiplantae; phylum Streptophyta; class Magnoliopsida; order Poales; family Poaceae; genus Eremochloa; species Eremochloa ophiuroides. The sequence goes on along the minus strand of JAHLJS010000008.1, from coordinate 46,712,531 downwards.
GAGTGTCGTGTAGACCGTTGGCAAAAAATTACCATGATGACGCTTGGAACGGTGACGGTGAGTTTGCCGAGTGTCACGGCCGACACTCGGCAAAGTGAGCAGTTTGCTGAGTGTCAGGGACCCGACACTCGGCATATATCAGGGCAGTTTGCCTAGTGTTCAAGCTCTGACACTCGGCAAACTGGCCCTCTTTACCGAGTGCCAGGGCCTGGACGCTAGGAAAACTTGTCCAATTTTGTCGAGTGTTATGGGCAAGTTTGTCGAGTGTCTTGGTCATGACACTCGGCAAAGTGACCGAAAACAACCTATTTTAATTGTTTATTGCATTCCAACAAGGCAAAAATCTGCATATTTCTAACTATATCTTTTTTGAAGGGAGACGTCTAACTAGGTTACGTGACCCAACTAACATGCATAAATAGTTGAACTGTGAAGGAGTAACGAAAAGAACTCACAGCATGTCTGTCTACGTGGGAAGAAAAGGTGTGGAAACCGAGGGATACGTCCACGGCTTTAACCTGCAAAAAGAACCATAATAGTGTCAATTAAAAATTTCGGCAGCAACCAACGACATGATGACGCACAACCAACGGCACGATGGATGACAATCTTATTTATCTGATCGTGCTGAGTGGGACATACATAACGGCGCGGGCCTGGGATTGCAAGCATCGGGGCCGGGCGAGCAGCGTCGGGGCCTGGTCGAGCGATGCAGGGGCAGGGGTGGCTAGCGTAGGGGCGGGCGGCGTCGGGGCTGGGGCGAGCGGTGTTGGGGCCAGCCCGGGCGGTGCCGGGGCAGGGGTGGCCGGCGTAGGGCCGGGGCGGTCGTCGTTGTGGAGAGGGGTCATCAGGGCTAGAGGAATGCCGCGACCGACGGGGCGGGGCGTGGGCGAGGTGCCGGGCCGCTGGGCCAGTGCGACCTATGCTGGACGGTGTGAGTGCGAGGCGGTGAGGCGACGCAGGCGGGGCACGAGGGGATGCATGAGCGGCACAACGGTGGGCGGTGGGTGATGCGCGTGTGTGTTTGTGTGTGTGAGCGTATGGCCGGGTGAGCGCGGTTAAGTCAAAAATGAAAGGTTTGCCTAGTGTCACCGATCGGATACTCGTTAAAGGGAACGTTTGCCAGAGTAACCTTTATTTTTTCTGAAAAATCACCCTGCCATTTCGTAATGAAAAAATTCGCTAAGTTCCAAGTGCTGACACTCGACAAGGAGGCTTTTTGCCGAGTGTCCAACTCTGACACTCAGCGAGTGGGCATTTTACCGTGTGTCCTTTTTCCGACACTTGGCAAACTTTTTTTTCACTTTTGACCTCCAAACTTTTTGTGTATATCTCCTACAGTACCTTGTACTCCGTATTCGAATTTGGTACATTTTTAGAACTTTTTGCTATATTTATTTAATTTATTTTGTTTAATTGATTTTTTGGATATGACAAATTTGAACTGTGAGTGCACCGAATAATGAAACTAAATGATAGAAAAATGATTATCATGTTATTGAGTCTGATGCGAGGCCGTATCCAGGAACAGATCATAAATTTCGAATATCTTATTCACGAAAGTTGACCATAAACTTGCGGGCGAGTTGTTCTTAAATTCTATAAAAAACAAACGAAGTCTGAAAATTATGAAACTAGTCAAGATGTCATGATATCATGTGTGTCGAGAAGGTTTCGCGGAAATTTGAGAAGTTCTCTTCGCTATCCTCGATTCTGGCACAAATGACCGCCGTATAGTAATTTATATAGCCCTGGGTTGTGTTGTTAGTCTTGCTAACGAGATCGCTTGCCGCCGCTCGCAAACGATTGAATGTAGCAAGACTAAGGCCCCGATGCATTTCAAAATTCCAAAACCCCCGTCACATTGAATGTTTGGACACATGTATAAAATATTAAAAGTAGACGAATCATTTACATATTTGCATAGTTATTAAAAAAGGTTGCATTTAGATCCATTTTGAATTTAGAATTTGGACACTATAGCTGATCTTTTTTATTAAGTGTCCAATCATGACCTAAGTAGGCTAAAATATTCGTCTTGTGATGTACATGTAAACATTTAGTCTACATTTAATACTTCATGCATGTGCGCCAACATTAATGTGACTAGTTGGAATTAGAAGTTAAAGGGTATTTAAACAGGACCAAAATTGTGAGACGAATCTTTTAATCCTATTTATGTCATGATTGAACATTATTGTAAAAGTTAGATGGGGAGGGTACAGACAATTGGTATAGGCTTCACTAACAGCGCCATACTCAAAGTATCCCTCAAGTATCTCAGCAACAGAGTTTTCCCTGTCAATTTCACCCGCAAACGCGAGCCACTCCTGGTTTCGTATCCCCAAAGCAAAGCACAGACTCTACTCACCCACGCGTTTTCCACCTACGGAGGGAGAAATCATGGAAATATCCTCATCCCCTGAAAGGGAACCTGAAAACAGGACAAGAGTGGATAGGGTGAGGGAGCTCTTACTTTCTTTCCTTTCCCAATGAAATGATTGTACGAGAAAGCACCTTCTGGCGCCTCGCTCACACCAATGCGCGACTAAGGCCGTACTTTTATAGATATAGATATGAATAACTAAAGGATCTACTGCAGGGATAAATACCCTTGGAATCTAATCCTCTGGAAAGTACAGTAGTAGCGTCCAAATGTGCAAATGTTGTGGCAGGAGCAGGGTCGGTCAAATCGTCTGCTTGTTCAACTAATCGAATTCACCCTTTATTCCGATTGGAATTCCTTTTATCGAATTCAAATTGCAATATCAATGAATTGCAAAAATGCAATATTCAATAAGTAAAAACAATACTCTGAAATAACCTACTCAAAAAAAGGATATTATTAAACAATAATAAGAAAATAAGATTAGATTTCTATTCATCTTAATGTTTCTTATTATTATATATGCGCCTTTGTTTAGAGGTTATGCTACAGTACTTTTTTAAACAAAACTTTTGGCTTCTGAACTGCATCTAACAACATCTTGGACTAAACTTCATTTCGTGGTTAATGTACACACCCGTTCGTGGAATTGAGCGAACATTACCGGGGCCAGCACACAGGAGCTGGGCACGCAGAGCTGTGTCTGTAGCCGGTCCATGGACAGATGGACACCGCCACGTCGCCGGTCGCCGTACTCGTCCATCAGTGAAGGAAGCGCGGGTGGCGTGGCCGGCTCTGCTCTGGTAGTCTCGCTGATGGACACCGACCGACGGGTGTTGGTTCCGCGACTGCGCAAGCCAAACAGTGGCCGTGACGGAGCGGGAGAGCAGTCAGTACTTGTTATCGTCAGTCTCTGTACCACGTTTATTTCTCGATTTATAGAAAGAAATACAACATTTGTATTAATAAATAAATTTATTTATCTATCTACTGATATAACTTTGTCACATAAATATAAATTTTATACATATTTAGTTAAAATTATTTTTCAAGAAGCGAAAATAAGAGACATTTAGGCATGGAGTAAGTACTGCAGAGCCGATCCAATCTTTACTCGATGTGGCGAGAGCTCGACTGATCAATAAATCGTTCCCCGTTGATTCCACAAATAAGTTGCGTGCGTGGGCGGTGGGCCGACTACAAAGTACTGCTACTGTGCTGCAAACTGCAACCCTTGCCCCGCCTGGAGAAACGATCAACTCCCACCCGTGACGCCTGGAGAAACGATCAACTCCCACCCTTGACACAACGACTGCGACGCGGATGGGCACGCGGTCACTGACCTGCAACGGAACCGGCGAGGAGAGGCTGGGCTAGCTGACGGGACGGGTGCTGGTTTCCTGGTTGCCATCCACAGCCAAACGCCGGCGATGGGGAGCAACAGTACGTGCCTGAAAACAAAAGCTGGGCAACCTGAGCAAGTCCTAGTGTTGAAATATAGAAATGGATATTCAAATTATTTGGTATCTATATTTGATTTAAAGCTACTATGGATATCCACATCGGTATTCAATTTTAATATGGTACCAAAATAGATACATCCTTATTTGGTTTTATCTTTTTCAATGATCCGGATCCGTATCCACAAATATCCAGTGGCGGATCCAGGATGACGTCAGGGGGGAGGGGGTTAATCCTTAAAAATGTTAATTGATAATGAAGATCTCATGCTAATTTAAAGCTAATCCTTAAAAAATATTGATTGATAATGAAAATTTCATGCTAATTTGGTGTTAATTCTTCATAATATTGATTCATACTCCTTCATAATTGATGCTCAAGGAGGGGGCTGCAGCCACCCCAGCTCCCCCCGGATCCGCCGTTGCAAATATCTGATGGTATTCATCTCGAATAGAAGCACCTCTTTAAACCATAATATGAATAAATTATTTCCAACCTAATGTGAAACTAATATATTTATTGATGATAATTACTTTCAAATGGTTTAGTTTATTCATTTATTGATGTAAATCATATTTTTATATTAACCATTCTATATATTTTGTATTATTTATTTCTCAGAATACTTTTTAAAAATTATTTATTCCTATATTTAATTATTAAAATATGTAATTAATAAAATTATCTATGTGATGTGTACAATCTTTGGTTTTTAGACACATGATTATTCTATTCTCCCAATATACCAAGCTAAAACAAATAATATATGTGATGTCACGTAAACCAAGCAAATATCCAAATATGTACTGGTATTGGAATAACTGTTTTGTATTTATGTCAAAGAATATCCGAATCTGTTCGTATTCAAATTTTAAAACATTAAAAATGACATCGTATTATCCGGTCCGTTTTCCATCCTCGCCGAGTCCTATTTATCCAGTCTTCTCCCAGGCGTGACAGACTGACAGCTGAACAGATCAGATCAGACACGTCCCAGCTCTCAGTTCTACCTCAGAGCCTCTGGTCGGTCTTGCAATTGGCACCAACGACACCAGCATCAGTGTTGTTTGATCACAGAAAACAAATGACGACACCAGCATCAGTGTTGTTTGATCACAGAAAACAATGAGCCTTTTTTTTTTTTTGAGCTGGCCCAGCCGTTCCTTGAGGCTTCGGCGAGCTTGCCAGCCCACGGTCCAGGACACAGGTGGCCCTGCAGTACTCTCGGCGCTCGAGTCCAGCTAGCCGGATGGGATGGGCTCGATGTTTTCGGAGATAGGATCAAGTCACAGAATATACAATTCAGCTCAGCTAAATAGAGTTGGCTACGATCACACGTAGGATCAACCTAGCTTCAGGGCCCAAATAGAATCTGCCTCAAATTTATGTGTGTCAATTTTATATATTACCTTCGCAAAGAAAGATGTGCGTCCATGATTTTATATAGATTCCTGTGTCTCGTATTATTGCTCACCGGTAAATATACTGGTTTGTTGCAACGGAACATGCTTATTACATGGTTACCTGGGGGACTTGCGGCCTCGAGATTTATTTAGTGATTACGGTCATGTGGTTCAATTCATCTAGAAAATCAAACGCAGGAGGTTTAGAGATTTACTCATGATCATGTCATGCACTTTAATTTGTTTTACAATTGGACTATGCACAATATCTGAAACTCGTTATATGGGCAAAGTAGAGTGGGAGACCATGACAACACTTCGTATCCAACTAGTTTGAAATCAGACTCCAACTATTTGGACGTGATACTCAAATTTGTACATCCACGTGAGAGATGGAGTCCATTTAATATTAGAAATACATAAATAAACATTTTGCTCTTTAATATTAGAAATACATAAATAAACATTTTGCTCTTTAATAATAGAAATAGATATTTGGATCCATATCGAATGGTTGTGAGCGACAAAGTACCAAGAAATCTCTTGCTCTTTAATATTAGAAGAAATACATAAATAAACATTTTGCTCTTTAATAATAGAAATAGATATGTACATTTTGAGTCCTACATATTAGAATCAAAGTCCAAGTTGCCTTCTTGAACTAAAACTAAATTTTAAAATACTCATCAAACTCCAATACCAAACAACATATACACAAAGGTTCTGTGTATCTAGACCATGATGGCTATGTGTTGCTGCTCATACACACCATAGGCGCGTCCATATGGACCAACGACCGCCATCGGTTGATTGGCACATTGACATGCAATCAATGTCGAGCCACGCTGCACTCATCCATGGATAGAGGGCATCATGTGCGAACACCACCATGAAGCAAAGGTGTTGTAGTCTTAAGTTTTTGAAGGTTTTTTGTAATAAGGTTCTGAAGCAGTGTTGTGGCTGTCTTGTTTATGAAGTTTTCACTTCTCATGATGTTTGATTAAATCTTACTTTCAGGTCTTCTAGTGAATGCATGATTGATACCATTACAATTGCTATTCGATCTCAGAAGATTGTTGCATGTTAGAGGCACCATTTTTTCCCCACTCTTCTATTCATTTAATCTACTAGTGCATTTGACTAGTATCCTACCACTACTGCATGCTCATTGAGTCCCTATGGCCTCTTCAAATTTAATCTTTTTTAGACTGATGTGAGAAAAAGTATGATGATCACACTGTTTGTTGCATACCACTACTACCGGATTCATTTGTAAGGGCGGTTGAGAAGGCACTGTAAGGGCGGTTGGTCCAACCGCCCTTCCTAGGGGTGCTCTTACAAATCAGCCCTCTGTAAGGGTCCCTCGGTTGAATCACCAACCCGCCTTACAGATGGTGTTTGTAAGGGCGGTTGAATCACCAACCGCCCTTACAGAGGGCTGATTTGTAAGAGCACCCCTAGGAAGGGCGGTTGGACCAACCGCCCTTACAGTGCCTTCTCAACCGCCCTTACAAATGAATCCGGTAGTAGTGGTATGCAACAAACAGTGTGATCATCATACTTTTTCTCACATCAGTCTAAAAAAGATTAAATTTGAAGAGGCCATAGGGACTCAATGAGCATGCAGTAGTGGTAGGATACTAGTCAAATGCACTAGTAGATTAAATGAATAGAAGAGTGGGGAAAAAATGGTGCCTCTAACATGCAACAATCTTCTGAGATCGAATAGCAATTGTAATGGTATCAATCATGCATTCACTAGAAGACCTGAAAGTAAGATTTAATCAAACATCATGAGAAATGAAAACTTCATAAACAAGACAGCCACAACACTGCTTCAGAACCTTATTACAAAAAACCTTCAAAAACTTAAGACTACAACACCTTTGCTTCATGGTGGTGTTCGCACATGATGCCCTCTATCCATGGATGAGTGCAGCGTGGCTCGACATTGATTGCATGTCAATGTGCCAATCAACCGATGGCGGTCGTTGGTCCATATGGACGCGCCTATGGTGTGTATGAGCAGCAACACATAGCCATCATGGTCTAGATACACAGAACCTTTGTGTATATGTTGTTTGGTATTGGAGTTTGATGAGTATTTTAAAATTTAGTTTTAGTTCAAGAAGGCAACTTGGACTTTGATTCTAATATGTAGGACTCAAAATGTACATATCTATTTCTATTATTAAAGAGCAAAATGTTTATTTATGTATTTCTTCTAATATTAAAGAGCAAGAGATTTCTTGGTACTTTGTCGCTCACAACCATTCGATATGGATCCAAATATCTATTTCTATTATTAAAGAGCAAAATGTTTATTTATGTATTTCTAATATTAAAGAGCAAAATGTTTATTTATGTATTTCTAATATTAAATGGACTCCATCTCTCACGTGGATGTACAAATTTGAGTATCACGTCCAAATAGTTGGAGTCTGATTTCAAACTAGTTGGATACGAAGTGTTGTCATGGTCTCCCACTCTACTTTGCCCATATAACGAGTTTCAGATATTGTGCATAGTCCAATTGTAAAACAAATTAAAGTGCATGACATGATCATGAGTAAATCTCTAAACCTCCTGCGTTTGATTTTCTAGATGAATTGAACCACATGACCGTAATCACTAAATAAATCTCGAGGCCGCAAGTCCCCCAGGTAACCATGTAATAAGCATGTTCCGTTGCAACAAACCAGTATATTTACCGGTGAGCAATAATACGAGACACAGGAATCTATATAAAATCATGGACGCACATCTTTCTTTGCGAAGGTAATATATAAAATTGACACACATAAATTTGAGGCAGATTCTATTTGGGCCCTGAAGCTAGGTTGATCCTACGTGTGATCGTAGCCAACTCTATTTAGCTGAGCTGAATTGTATATTCTGTGACTTGATCCTATCTCCGAAAACATCGAGCCCATCCCATCCGGCTAGCTGGACTCGAGCGCCGAGAGTACTGCAGGGCCACCTGTGTCCTGGACCGTGGGCTGGCAAGCTCGCCGAAGCCTCAAGGAACGGCTGGGCCAGCTCAAAAAAAAAAAAAGGCTCATTGTTTTCTGTGATCAAACAACACTGATGCTGGTGTCGTCATTTGTTTTCTGTGATCAAACAACACTGATGCTGGTGTCGTTGGTGCCAATTGCAAGACCGACCAGAGGCTCTGAGGTAGAACTGAGAGCTGGGACGTGTCTGATCTGATCTGTTCAGCTGTCAGTCTGTCACGCCTGGGAGAAGACTGGATAAATAGGACTCGGCGAGGATGGAAAACGGACCGGATAATACGATGTCATTTTTAATGTTTTAAAATTTGAATACGAACAGATTCGGATATTCTTTGACATAAATACAAAACAGTTATTCCAATACCAGTACATATTTGGATATTTGCTTGGTTTACGTGACATCACATATATTATTTGTTTTAGCTTGGTATATTGGGAGAATAGAATAATCATGTGTCTAAAAACCAAAGATTGTACACATCACATAGATAATTTTATTAATTACATATTTTAATAATTAAATATAGGAATAAATAATTTTTAAAAAGTATTCTGAGAAATAAATAATACAAAATATATAGAATGGTTAATATAAAAATATGATTTACATCAATAAATGAATAAACTAAACCATTTGAAAGTAATTATCATCAATAAATATATTAGTTTCACATTAGGTTGGAAATAATTTATTCATATTATGGTTTAAAGAGGTGCTTCTATTCGAGATGAATACCATCAGATATTTGCAACGGCGGATCCGGGGGGAGCTGGGGTGGCTGCAGCCCCCTCCTTGAGCATCAATTATGAAGGAGTATGAATCAATATTATGAAGAATTAACACCAAATTAGCATGAAATTTTCATTATCAATCAATATTTTTTAAGGATTAGCTTTAAATTAGCATGAGATCTTCATTATCAATTAACATTTTTAAGGATTAACCCCCTCCCCCCTGACGTCATCCTGGATCCGCCACTGGATATTTGTGGATACGGATCCGGATCATTGAAAAAGATAAAACCAAATAAGGATGTATCTATTTTGGTACCATATTAAAATTGAATACCGATGTGGATATCCATAGTAGCTTTAAATCAAATATAGATACCAAATAATTTGAATATCCATTTCTATATTTCAACACTAGGACTTGCTCAGGTTGCCCAGCTTTTGTTTTCAGGCACGTACTGTTGCTCCCCATCGCCGGCGTTTGGCTGTGGATGGCAACCAGGAAACCAGCACCCGTCCCGTCAGCTAGCCCAGCCTCTCCTCGCCGGTTCCGTTGCAGGTCAGTGACCGCGTGCCCATCCGCGTCGCAGTCGTTGTGTCAAGGGTGGGAGTTGATCGTTTCTCCAGGCGTCACGGGTGGGAGTTGATCGTTTCTCCAGGCGGGGCAAGGGTTGCAGTTTGCAGCACAGTAGCAGTACTTTGTAGTCGGCCCACCGCCCACGCACGCAACTTATTTGTGGAATCAACGGGGAACGATTTATTGATCAGTCGAGCTCTCGCCACATCGAGTAAAGATTGGATCGGCTCTGCAGTACTTACTCCATGCCTAAATGTCTCTTATTTTCGCTTCTTGAAAAATAATTTTAACTAAATATGTATAAAATTTATATTTATGTGACAAAGTTATATCAGTAGATAGATAAATAAATTTATTTATTAATACAAATGTTGTATTTCTTTCTATAAATCGAGAAATAAACGTGGTACAGAGACTGACGATAACAAGTACTGACTGCTCTCCCGCTCCGTCACGGCCACTGTTTGGCTTGCGCAGTCGCGGAACCAACACCCGTCGGTCGGTGTCCATCAGCGAGACTACCAGAGCAGAGCCGGCCACGCCACCCGCGCTTCCTTCACTGATGGACGAGTACGGCGACCGGCGACGTGGCGGTGTCCATCTGTCCATGGACCGGCTACAGACACAGCTCTGCGTGCCCAGCTCCTGTGTGCTGGCCCCGGTAATGTTCGCTCAATTCCACGAACGGGTGTGTACATTAACCACGAAATGAAGTTTAGTCCAAGATGTTGTTAGATGCAGTTCAGAAGCCAAAAGTTTTGTTTAAAAAAGTACTGTAGCATAACCTCTAAACAAAGGCGCATATATAATAATAAGAAACATTAAGATGAATAGAAATCTAATCTTATTTTCTTATTATTGTTTAATAATATCCTTTTTTTGAGTAGGTTATTTCAGAGTATTGTTTTTACTTATTGAATATTGCATTTTTGCAATTCATTGATATTGCAATTTGAATTCGATAAAAGGAATTCCAATCGGAATAAAGGGTGAATTCGATTAGTTGAACAAGCAGACGATTTGACCGACCCTGCTCCTGCCACAACATTTGCACATTTGGACGCTACTACTGTACTTTCCAGAGGATTAGATTCCAAGGGTATTTATCCCTGCAGTAGATCCTTTAGTTATTCATATCTATATCTATAAAAGTACGGCCTTAGTCGCGCATTGGTGTGAGCGAGGCGCCAGAAGGTGCTTTCTCGTACAATCATTTCATTGGGAAAGGAAAGAAAGTAAGAGCTCCCTCACCCTATCCACTCTTGTCCTGTTTTCAGGTTCCCTTTCAGGGGATGAGGATATTTCCATGATTTCTCCCTCCGTAGGTGGAAAACGCGTGGGTGAGTAGAGTCTGTGCTTTGCTTTGGGGATACGAAACCAGGAGTGGCTCGCGTTTGCGGGTGAAATTGACAGGGAAAACTCTGTTGCTGAGATACTTGAGGGATACTTTGAGTATGGCGCTGTTAGTGAAGCCTATACCAATTGTCTGTACCCTCCCCATCTAACTTTTACAATAATGTTCAATCATGACATAAATAGGATTAAAAGATTCGTCTCACAATTTTGGTCCTGTTTAAATACCCTTTAACTTCTAATTCCAACTAGTCACATTAATGTTGGCGCACATGCATGAAGTATTAAATGTAGACTAAATGTTTACATGTACATCACAAGACGAATATTTTAGCCTACTTAGGTCATGATTGGACACTTAATAAAAAAGATCAGCTATAGTGTCCAAATTCTAAATTCAAAATGGATCTAAATGCAACCTTTTTTAATAACTATGCAAATATGTAAATGATTCGTCTACTTTTAATATTTTATACATGTGTCCAAACATTCAATGTGACGGGGGTTTTGGAATTTTGAAATGCATCGGGGCCTTAGTCTTGCTACATTCAATCGTTTGCGAGCGGCGGCAAGCGATCTCGTTAGCAAGACTAACAACACAACCCAGGGCTATATAAATTACTATACGGCGGTCATTTGTGCCAGAATCGAGGATAGCGAAGAGAACTTCTCAAATTTCCGCGAAACCTTCTCGACACACATGATATCATGACATCTTGACTAGTTTCATAATTTTCAGACTTCGTTTGTTTTTTATAGAATTTAAGAACAACTCGCCCGCAAGTTTATGGTCAACTTTCGTGAATAAGATATTCGAAATTTATGATCTGTTCCTGGATACGGCCTCGCATCAGACTCAATAACATGATAATCATTTTTCTATCATTTAGTTTCATTATTCGGTGCACTCACAGTTCAAATTTGTCATATCCAAAAAATCAATTAAACAAAATAAATTAAATAAATATAGCAAAAAGTTCTAAAAATGTACCAAATTCGAATACGGAGTACAAGGTACTGTAGGAGATATACACAAAAAGTTTGGAGGTCAAAAGTGAAAAAAAAGTTTGCCAAGTGTCGGAAAAAGGACACACGGTAAAATGCCCACTCGCTGAGTGTCAGAGTTGGACACTCGGCAAAAAGCCTCCTTGTCGAGTGTCAGCACTTGGAACTTAGCGAATTTTTTCATTACGAAATGGCAGGGTGATTTTTCAGAAAAAATAAAGGTTACTCTGGCAAACGTTCCCTTTAACGAGTATCCGATCGGTGACACTAGGCAAACCTTTCATTTTTGACTTAACCGCGCTCACCCGGCCATACGCTCACACACACAAACACACACGCGCATCACCCACCGCCCACCGTTGTGCCGCTCATGCATCCCCTCGTGCCCCGCCTGCGTCGCCTCACCGCCTCGCACTCACACCGTCCAGCATAGGTCGCACTGGCCCAGCGGCCCGGCACCTCGCCCACGCCCCGCCCCGTCGGTCGCGGCATTCCTCTAGCCCTGATGACCCCTCTCCACAACGACGACCGCCCCGGCCCTACGCCGGCCACCCCTGCCCTGGCACCGCCCGGGCTGGCCCCAACACCGCTCGCCCCAGCCCCGACGCCGCCCGCCCCTACGCTAGCCACCCCTGCCCCTGCATCGCTCGACCAGGCCCCGACGCTGCTCGCCCGGCCCCGATGCTTGCAATCCCAGGCCCGCGCCGTTATGTATGTCCCACTCAGCACGATCAGATAAATAAGATTGTCATCCATCGTGCCGTTGGTTGTGCGTCATCATGTCGTTGGTTGCTGCCGAAATTTTTAATTGACACTATTATGGTTCTTTTTGCAGGTTAAAGCCGTGGACGTATCCCTCGGTTTCCACACCTTTTCTTCCCACGTAGACAGACATGCTGTGAGTTCTTTTCGTTACTCCTTCACAGTTCAACTATTTATGCATGTTAGTTGGGTCACGTAACCTAGTTAGACGTCTCCCTTCAAAAAGATATAGTTAGAAATATGCAGATTTTTGCCTTGTTGGAATGCAATAAACAATTAAAATAGGTTGTTTTCGGTCACTTTGCCGAGTGTCATGACCAAGACACTCGACAAACTTGCCCATAACACTCGACAAAATTGGACAAGTTTTCCTAGCGTCCAGGCCCTGGCACTCAGTAAAGAGGGCCAGTTTGCCGAGTGTCAGAGCTTGAACACTAGGCAAACTGCCCTGATATATGCCGAGTGTCGGGTCCCTGACACTCAGCAAACTGCTCACTTTGCCGAGTGTCGGCCGTGACACTCGGCAAACTCACCGTCACCGTTCCAAGCGTCATCATGGTAATTTTTTGCCAACGGTCTACACGACACTCGGCAAAGAATTTGCTAAGTATCCAACACGAACAAGCTGCCTTTACAGACAATTTTTTGATGAGTGCTCTTTGCTGACACTCGACAATTGTATTGCCGAGTGCATTTTAGCCTTTGCCGAGTACCCCTGACAGTCGGCTTATCCACTGAGTCCTGTAGTGGTGGATGTGCAGATGCTGCAATACTTAATATTCGCACAGTTGTGGTAGCATACATCGTCTAGATATATATTATTTCCATGAAACATGAGTAGAATACGCAATAAGTGTGCTTCAGTTGTCAAACGGGAGATTTCGTTGCCGAACTGATTGTACGCCATGACAAATCTCTAAAACTAGTTGTCAAGAAATAAGTAGACACATACATAAATGGCTGAGTGGTGACCTGTGTTGTTGGTCTACTCCCTCCGTCTCAAAATATTTTGTCGCTATTGGTGTGCGTGACACAAGTTTAACTCGATTTATAGAAAATACGTCCAATAATATATATGTCTCCAAATAGATTTATTAAAAAAACTATATTAAAAGATCTTTCCAATGATACTAATTATGTACTATAATTATTAATAATTTTTAATATATATTTAATCAAAGTTGTTTTTTGAAAAACGCAAACTATAGATATTTTAGAACAGAGGGAGAGTATGGCCTAACTGAGTTTGGCAAAGCCGCGAAGCTTATGGATTTAGGTAGGCATGCAGTTATAGGAAATACATGTAACTTAGATACGTTGAACCTAAAAATAAGCGTTAATATATACAACCTCATTTATGTATAATAATAATAATAATAATAATAATAATAATAATAATAATAATAATAATAATAATAATAATAATAATAATAATAATAATATCTCCATTCCAAATCTAATGCATATTTTACTTTTCTAGATACATTATTTTTAATATAAATATAAACTATATCTAGATATTATACCTGCATACCCGTAAAAAATGTCATTTAGAACAACGATACTATCTCCAAATCATAAATTTGACTTCATATTTCTATTAAAAATATTTACTAAAAAGTGAAATATGCATATTTTTATGAAAATATATTTCAAGATAAATCTATGTATATAGTTTTCACATTTCGAAACTCAACAACTTAAAAGTTATTCATGATTTACATTCCTAATGTTTGACCAAAATCTTATTAAAATGATTTTCTTTATAGGTATGGAGGAAGTATGTAACTAGAAGAGATACGGTAAATAAGGGAGTACATAATTGTCTTTGTAGTAGAAAACAGAATGTAGGGGGTGTGAAACAACTGAAATTGGATACTGTAGCAGTCTTCTAATTTTTACAATAAGTGTTCAATCATGACATAAGTAGGCTCAAAAGATTTATCTCGCAACATTTTGTGAAGCTGTGTTTTCATCTACATTCAATGCTCCATGCATGTGCCATAAAATTAATGTGACGAAATCTTTTGCATTTTGTGTTGAATCTAAACAGGACCACTCAACTGTCCCTGCCTCATTCTATGGGTTTCAGTTTCCGTTTCGGATTCTTCAGAAATGCATCGTCAGTTCGTCACCCAAGGGCTGCTGGTAATTTCCCAAGGCTTGATTTAGTGGTCCAATCTTCTCGCTTCTTTTGCTACTTGGGAGAATTTGGGATCCTTGAAGCAGAGAGTTCCGAGCAGTCCTGCTTGAGGACAAGCATGTCTCTTTCAAGAGGCTACTGGACCTCTGCTAGTTCACCCTAATCCCCTATTCTTCCTTGTGCTTGCTTGTCCTGTTCTTCAATTCGTCGCTCGCAGGTATAGCCAACACATCATTCCCCGTCAAAAAAAAAAAAGGGAAGAACTTGCAGAAACAAACTGTTATATATTAATTAATATATCGATCTCAATTAACACACAACCGGACTGACGAGGGTATGGCCTGAACATAACAACCCGCCGGGGTCCATCATATTCGTCGAATCGTCCCTTTCACAGCCGCTGAAACCGCATTGACACGCCAGAGAAAGCGCAAAACGGCAAAAGCCCAAACGAACTGGCTTTTATTACGAGCAACCACAGCGATGGATCGATCGAGCATCAGCAGCAGCCATTAGTACGTCTGTCAATTTTCATAACCGCCGAGGATTGCAACGGCGCAGAGAAAGTGTATGAGCATTTCCAACTTTCCATCCCGAAGTCAAGGAACACGTACTACTTTCAGTTGAGCAGCTGCAGATGCAGTTGCGGTTGCGGTTTCGGCAGGCAGCAGACGCCAACATTTTCACGGTCAGTCAGAATGTGTGGCGCGGCGTCTATCTCGGTCAGCAGTGCAGCGTGTGTTTTGGTTTAGTCCGGTAGGAGAACCATTCGAGTCCTGTCAGGATCAGCATCTGGTAGCCTGCCTGCACTGAAATTAAGAAGCGGGCCGGCTTTAATTTGTTCAGTGTGTATAAGCGCGGAGCGCATGCGCATGCATACGGGCAATATGATGATGGTTCAGTGCGCAGGCGATAAGTCAGCCTGAACGAGAGATGGATGACGCGACGCGAAGCACGGGCGTAGAGAGCGCTATCTACCGCCGTACGTTCTGAAGGGACAGGATCGTCTCGTCTGCCTGCCTGCTTGATTCCTCCAAGAAAGTGGCGCTTTCCTGCTCGCGTCGCCGTCCTCCCGTCCGGCCCGGCGCGGCGCACGCGAGAACACGGCGATATGGCCCGGTGTCATCGGGGTCGGGGCTAGACATCCGCCCATGCCACTCGTCTGGCCTCACGCCTCAGAAGTCGTCCGTTCATCACAAAAGAAAAGAATATATGTACGCGCAGCTGTTCAAACTGTTGACTAAATTGACGATAGATATATGGTATTGACATTGATGTATCCAAATTAATTTATTATTATTATTATTATATATGAAAAATATATTTTAAAGTAATCTAATGATATATACCTATTCTGTATCATAAATTAAATAGTAATAATTCTTTCATAAAATTTAATTTAATAGCGCTTGATTTCTTGAAAAACGAGAGAATTGTATAGTACGAAGGATTGAAGTAGGCGTGCGTACAGGTGACAAATCATCTCAAATTAATTAAACCGTATATTTAATTTATACGGTGCGTGATAATAATGTACATCTGTGTATCTTATCTTATCCATCATCGTCCACAACCCCTCTCTCTCTATATACAGTACTCCATACCACCATAGCTAGCTACGAAGGGAGATCATCAATTGACGACGATCGATGTACCGTATTTATCAATATATACGGTACGAGCGCGTCTCCGACCGACGACCCCTTTCGATGTATACATAACGTATAGAAATACGTACTCACTTGCGGCGTACGCATCTGGGAGTAGCACTGATTGGGTACTCCCAGCGGTCGCAAAGCAAGCATATACACACATGTATGCTACTATTCGTATACGTACGTACTCGCAAAGCAGCTCCGACGTGAATCGATCCGCGATCGGTCAGAAGCTGATGGGGTAGACGTGCTGCATGTTTGGGTAGAAGAGCCCCCAGTTCTGCTCCACGCCGCTCTCCTTCTGGTTCTCGTTGAACATGGCGAAGACGTAGGTCTCGATGGCGCCGGGGTGCCTCGGCGTCCCGCCCCCGACGTGGTTGATCAGGTACTGGTTGTACAGCCTGGCGTTGGCCGGCGTCGCCGCCTCGCCGCCGCCGGACGGCCACCCGGTCTCCGACACCACCAGCGGCACGCCGGAGCCGCCGTTCTTGCCCATGGCGAAGTAGAAGGCGTCGACGGTGGTGTCGAAGAGGTTCTGGTACCCGTAGGCGCCGTCCTGCACGACGGTGCCGGAGGAGGTGAAGAGCGCGTAGCTCATGTCCATGGCGGCCGGGTTGTAGGCCCACGCCAGGTACGGGTAGATGTTGGCCATCAGCGGGGCACCCGTGCGGGCCAGGAACTGCAGCACGGGGCCCATGAACCCTTACTGTTAATTTCTAGTAAAAAAATTCAAATTTGATTCCAAATCTGAACACTGCATATATAATTCAATTTCAAATCTGACCACCACACAAACATATATATATATATATCCACAAACACACGAGCATGATATAATCCACCATGACATAACATAATTCAAAAGTTCACAAGTCCAATTCACAAAGTCCATTACATAGTCATGATTCAAAAGTTCGATAGTTCGACATGTCCCAACAAATTCAGATTGTTATGCACGGCCCAGAGATAGTCTGTGAGTCTCACGAAGGTATTGGTAGATAGGATTACTGCCTAAGTCAGAAGCTCGGTCATGGTACGTGCCTTTGTAATCCACACTCTGGTCAATGATGAAGCTGCAAAGGTCATCAATGAGTTCTAAGAGTTGATCATCCTTGTATGTATCCCTTCGCATTTTTTTGTCTTCTTCCCACTACAAGAGACCAAGTATTTCATTACTAAGATTCCACCAATGTAAGTTTAGGTCTAAGTTTGGCTCTAAGTGTTGTTTGTTCTATCATAAGCTAAGATTCCATACTAGTGGCGAAGAGGTTCAAACTTACCAGTTCGGGGTGTCTCCTGTAGGCACAAGTGTTACTCATCGTAGAATACACGTAATATCCACAATGTAGACTCCCAGGCCTCTACTTGGGGCGCTGTGTATTTGGTATATGGAAATGTTAAGTAATGTTATTGACTAACCACATAATGGAGTGTAGTACCAATGTAAGTTACACTTGCCGCATATAGAGTTTTGATTCTCAACTCGTCCTTGAATTGTGGATCATGCCTTCCTTTATGATGCTTGACATAGTGTTTGAATGCCCTGTTGAATGGTTTTAGCAAAGGCAATTTATTAGTATCCAAAAAGCAAAGTTTACACGTATACATACAAACATATGAGCTAATGATGATTGTCGATATGTATACGTCTTGAGAATCGATATGAAGTCCTTGTATGTCTCTAGCGCATAATCTGCTGAATCATAGACGCATGACATGTTCATCCCCACATCCAAGGCTATACAAATCCGGTGTTTCCTGCACGAATTTAATCATAGAACAAATAGAAAAGCCACTTGCATCAAACTGGATATATGAAACAAAGCTTTATTTAAGTATAGAGTCAAACTTACCCGAAGTGGTATGGTAACCATATGGTTCTGTTATGCTAGAGATTCCTTAAAAATAGGGCAATCCGTGCCGCAACCTTGATGCTCGCCATATATATCTTGTTGTCCCGGATGGCCTCTTTCTCCTTAACGGTCTTTCCCTCTTTTAGCTCCTCATGGTCCAAATCCCAGTACTTGGGGTAATTAAATTTTGATGATGACATATAATAAGGGTCTATATACCCAACACTTATACTTGGCAGCTTCTTCACATTATGTGCTTGCATTCTACAAATCACAAAGTGAGTTAGTTACAAAAAAACCCAAATGTTTCATTCATATCATATCTAGAGGGCAAGGACTTACAGGCACCACACGCGAATTAGATTAAGTTTCATTTCTCCGAGGTGAAAGCATGCCTGCATGTCATCAAAGTCAAATAATAGTTTCCCAGCTGGGCCTCCAAATGTCTCTTTAGGCCAGCATGCTTTTATTTCGTTTATTCCCGTCATGTATGCATGCAAGTACCAATCATGGAACTTTCTCATTCCAAGTGGCATGAGCTGCATGATTCGGTTCGGTAGGAAGACCTTGCCTCTTTTGTATTTCTTCGGGCAATCCTCTGTCCAAGTAATGACTTCAACATTTGGATACTTGTCAAAAGATTGGTAGAGTTTGCTAGTGTCGGGTGGCTCAGAAGCACGTGCGTAGAGATCTTTAACTTGGTTATCAAGCTTGTGCTTGTCACGAGAATGCCACTTGTCAATCAACGAGACTTCTGGCATGCCAACACAAACTGGCCTTGTATGGTAGGGAATCTTCTTTCGGACTTCCCATTCAGCCACGCCCTCATCTTCTTTTTTGGAAGGCAGTCCTCATTTAGGAGGCTCTGGCATGTCATGAGGCTATTGTTTGGAAAGAGTATCTGGAGATTCCTGTGGCATCTCATCATGCCCTTTCTCTAATTATTATTGATTGGACTCAAAAAGACTATGATTTGTGGATCTTCATGTGGCCACATATTTTTGGTATTTTTAGATTTTCCTATGATACTATGGTGAACCTTTATGTGCTCACATATTTTTGGTATTTTTATGACTATATAAAATAGACTCAATAATCGCATAGGTATAGTTACCTGATAACTAGGGGATGCTCCTCCTCCAAGCTAGATGTTTGCAATACTTGGTGTTGAATGATCTTCAGAGTGAGCTAGCCAGTAGTAGCCCTAGTAGGTGCCACTGATAGACTCTCTCCTTAGTCATCGTATTGTTCCTGCATAGTTATACTCCAACAAGAAAACCAAAACTCGAGGCTTGAATTTAACAAGGGGTTAGCGGTCAGCCAATGAGCAATTGATTATTCTCTGAGTTGATTTTAATTGACATATTCTAGCAGGATTCTAACAAGATTCTCTTTTTAGGGTTTTCTAATTTTCTTATGCAATAATTAAATAGGCATGCTATATTTTCGTGCCACCACAGAGAATATTTATTCTCATGGGGCTTAGGATTTTCATAATGCAATAAAGTAAATACAGATGCAATTGTTTTATTTTTATGCCACCACAGTAAATATTCCTACAGGGTTACCATAAGTTTATTTACATGGGGCTTAGTATTTATAATGCATTAAGTAAAGCAGTAAATATTTTTGTTGTTTTATATTTAGTGTGCAACAGTGATTGTACTAATAAATGCATTAAAGTAAAATTACTAATGAATGATTACTTAATTAGATAACTACCATTCTAACCTTATGGTTAGGGTATGAAATTTAAAGTCTACCGACAGGGCTTAGATAGAAGAGAGTACTTACTCAGTAGGTTCATTGTCTGAGGTTACCTCAGTCAATTCCCTATTTTGCGGTGGTGTAGTAGGTGCTTCTTCTTTCTCCTTCCATCTCATTTTTGTCTCTTCTGCTTCTCTCTTTTCTAGCTCCAGCTCTTCCTTGTTACACTCCCTCACATGTGCTTCTCTTGACTCTTCATCTCTCTTTATCTATTCTTCTACTTGTGCACGGATCTCTTCCTTCTCTGCCTTTGCAACCTGGTCCATCCTTGCAGGTTTTGCTTCTCACTCACTCCAGTGTGGTGCTTGGACGGCTTCCTCTTACTCCTTGTAGCAATTTTCATACTTCACAATCTTGTCAGGGAATTTCTCCCATCCACAGTGAGGCTGGGCAGCCTAACGGCGGGCTTGGCGTCTTCTCCTGTTGCATTGCTTCCTGATCTGCTCGTGGTTAACAATTGTTCTAAATTGACAGCATAACTTTCCAGTGGGTAGGTTGAAGTGGATCTGTCCAGACCCGATGTAGATAATAGCATTGGCAGCGTAGAGGAACGGTCTTCCTAAAAGAACAAGTGATTCATCGTCTCCCTGTATGTCAAAAACAAGAAAATCTGCAGGTATATATTTATCTTGAATTCTTACCATAACGTCCTTGACCATGTCTTCAGGGAATCTTAATGATTGGTCTGCCATCTGCAATTGAATATATGTTGGGTATAGAGGTAAATCATTAAATAAATCATCATATACCTTTTTAGGCATTACGTTGATGCCCGATCTAGTGTCGTAGACGGTGTCGGCAAAAGTAGTGTCTCTAATTGTGCATTCAATGATTGGTACACCTGGGTCACCTTTCTTTGTTGGAAATGGTTGAGGAAGTATATGATCATTTTCTGTGTTGAGAGCAGTGATTAATTGAGCGGTTTCTTCAGGTGCTGGTCGAGGTTTGTTCTTCCTCCATCTTCTATTGTTCTTCTTCTTGGGCATTACTGGTGGTGGTAGCTCGTCTTGTTGATGGAATTGCTTCGAGACTGCGGGAGTCTTGAGGATGCGGTTCTTGAACGAGAATCTTTCCTTCTTGTCCTTGATGGAGAGGATAATCTTGGCATGTTCCGTATAGATAATGGCTTTGGTTGTGCACAGGAATGGTCGTCCCAAAATAATGGGTGCCTTCTCATCTCTTCCGGTCTCCATGATCACGAAGTCAACTGGGACATATGATTGCCCCACTCTGGTAACAGTTTCTTCTAGTACTCCTTCGGGGTAGCAAATGGACTGCTCTGCAAGCTACAAACGCATATCTGTGTACAACAAAGGGTCACTTAATATTCTTTCATAAATTACCTTGGGCATTATGTTGACACTTGCGCCGAAATCGCAGATAGCCTCTTGAAAGCTGTGAATTCCTATGGAAATAGGAATGACAGGTCTTCCAGGGTCTCCCATCTTCTCAGGTAGTGAATGATCAATCCACTGTATATCTGCAGACTCAATTTGGTATTGGGTTGCATTGTGAATATCAACAAGGTTAGCAGTTTTCAAATCTTCCGACTGACCTCGAATCTTACCTTTCTCAAATGGAGGAACAGCAGTAGCTAGCTGAGCTAATTGTGATTATAACATTTTATTAAAGCCGTGCTGATTCTTTATAGCAGAAGCAAAGGTATCCATTCTAGTATTAATGTTTTCTAAAGCTTTATCATTAGAGGCTACCTTTCTAGACATTTGATCTAACAATTTAGATTGACCAGCAACTAAATCTCTTAAAGGTGGTTGATTGTAATTATTGTAATTATTACCTTGGTTGTTATCTTGGTAGTTACCTTGTTGAGGTTGCTGATTCCATCCTTGGTTTGGCTGGTTCCATCCTTGACCTTGCTGAGGACGATAGTAGGCGTTGTTGTTGATGAAGTTCACATCCTCTTGTAGCGTAGGGCAGTTGACAGCTGAATGCCCGTAATCTCCACATTCTTCACGGGTCATGCAAGAATCATCAATGTGCATGACTTCCTTCTTCTCTACATCGAGCTTCTTCATGATGAGGTCTAGCTTAGCGATGACCATGTCGGTCTCTTTCAGATGATGGATGCCTCCTCCTCTCTTGCGAGGTTGAGTACGTTCTTCATTACAGCCTGCATTTGAGGTCATCTTCTCCACAAGTGCTTGAGCTTCTGGAAGCTTAAGTGACAGGAAAGCTCCTCCAACTGCAGCATCTATAGACTCACGGGTGCTAGAGATAAGCCCATGGTAGAAGGTCTACATTAATAGCCAATCCTCTATCCCATGATGAGGACAGTCTTCAATATAATCTTAAAATCTTTCCCATGCTTCAGTGAATGATTCATTATGTTGCTGTTGAAAGCTTGAAATTTTCCCACGCAGAGGATTCGTCTTGTCTGTAGGAAAGAACTTTGCCAGGAAAGCAGTTGAGCATTGGTCCCATATAGTATTCTTCTCTTTGTTGGCGTAGAACCACTGCTTAGCTTTCCTCAAAAGTGAAAATAGGAAAAGACAAAGTAAAATAGCATCTCTTGGTACTCCTCTGATCGTGAAGGTGCTGCAGATCTCTAGAAAGTGTTGTAAGTGTGCACTTACATATTCATGAGCTTTTCCACAAAATTGACTGGCTTGAACCATGGTGATAAGAGCAGGTTTGAGCTCAAATCCATTCTTCCCAGTGTTGACTGCTGGTCCAGTCTGAATGTTTTCTGTTGTTAGGGCAGAGAACTCGCGCAGCGTCTTCCCAGCCATGTCTTCAAGTGCAGGAGTTAAATCTTCTCCTAAGTGTTCAACTTCCAATGTTAGAGCTGGCTCCTCTGATGGATGAGCTTGAGCGGCGATGGGTATTATTGATAGTGACTCGAAATTGTCCCTCGCCTCTACAACCTTCTTCCTTCTAAGAAGTTTCCCTAGATCGTCAGTGAAGTTGTTTGGAAGAGAAAAATCATTCATTCATCACCCTGCATAAGATAAGCAAATGATAAAAAATAAGGGTGTGCCTGTTTGAGTTAGAGATCAATCGGTAACACAATCTTATCCATTATGTATATATGTTATCAATATTTCCTAAGTTTAATGTGCCTTCCCCAGCAACGGCGCCAAAAATGCTTGTTGACATCTACTAACGTCGCCAAATATAACTATATAACTTTTAATGCTAGACGAGATTAGAAGATGTATGGTAATTAATTAACTGGTCATTAGCAACTAGCCACTTCTCTATTACCAACATTCTTATGTATGAACTAGGTTGTCATCCCTAATTATATATGCTAAGAATAAATAAATGTTTCATATATTATTCTATGTGGCTAGGCAGAAATAAATATAAAATATAAACTAAGAATAGTTCTGCAAGCGGACATATAATTATACCATTGTAGCATTTTACCTAGGAGTTCTACCAGGTTGTCGATTTATATTTATACCATTGGGAAGGACTAGGATAAACTACAATCTATTATATTGATAACAACTATATGCAATGTATAAGTGATGTTACCAATGTCATTTACTCTACTCATAACAGGTTGAGGTCGCATGGTAATAAAGATAAGTAAAGTGATAAATATGTTCAAGCATCATTAATAAAGATAAACATCAGAGCACTTTCTAGTCATAGTAATAGCTAGCTAATGGATAAACTAAGGAATTAATATCTAAGGTGATTCTATAACTACGTCAATGAATAACTCTAATTAGTGCAATTACATCTAGCAATCATTGTTAGATTAGTCCTATATCATGATCATATGCAAAGGGCATCATCTAGGAAGGATGTGAAACAGAGTCATCACCCAACTTCACGACCGTGCCTGCTTGCCTACATACGGGGGGTGGACTACAGAGGACTCAACGCAGCTGTCACCTACGCAATCTACCACACGACCCGGCACATCAGGGATGCACTAGCAGATAAACAGAATATCTAGACACCACGTCTACATATTGTTCATCATCTACCCAACGATCGTTTGGATAAACGCTATACAAGCAATTACATGAATTCAATAAGATCAAACCAACTATACTAGACATATAATTAAAGTAGACAAAGACTATTGTAATTAAGAACAATATTTTCCTAATCATAATGAAGAACACAATAATAGAGAAAGAACTAGAACTATACCGAACTTCGCGCTCCAGACAGATGCCGGGGCTCCAGATCCGCTGAAGAACTAGAACTCCTCTACTTCTAATTTAACTAGGCTAGAACTATGAACTAGATTGCTCTTGATGAACTAGCAGGCTCTTGATGGCTTAAAGACTTGATGCCTTGGATGAATGATTGGGTTCATCCTCCAGGGGGGTCTGCCTCTTTATTTATAGCCCGGTGGGATGAACGTGCGCCGTAGGATCAAACCGACTTAAAACAAGGGCTCAGATGACTCCTCAAAGGCCGCGGAAGAAGACTCCAGAAGGCGGGGACAAACCCTAGCCGGGGGGCACCGGCCGGCCCCACCCTGACAGGGTTCGGGCCCCGGTTGCTCAGGTGTGTTCTAGAGGCTTCTAGTGTTCCGATGATGATGGTTCCTTCGCGGTTAAGTTTCGTCAATTTAATCCTTCTTTTATGCTTTTCTGGAATAACCCCTGGAAAATACAGAACATGCAAAACTCATGAAAATTGTTAGTTAAAACCCTAGACTAGTTTGTTTTCATGTATCCTTTTGTGTCTAAAGTTCTAATAAAAGTTAACGTTATCCACCGTCAACAGACGTGGGCCGAGGGACTCAGATGCCGGAGCGCTAGCTGTGGTGGCGAACACTTGGCGGCATTGATAGGCGATTGAGCACGGTCGAGTGACTCGGTGCAGAGCGTGGGCTGATGCAGTCGAGGACCGACTGACACGGCCCAGTTGGTTTTCGGGTTTGGGCCACAAAACCCGGGCAGAGCTGCTTCCGCCAGGAAGCGGGGCGACACGTGGCGGAATCCTGGAGGTTGCGTCAAGATGACGGCAAGCCAGGCAAGAAGCAGGGTCGTCCGATCATATCGACTAAGACAGGCTGTTCCAGAATGTCCTAGGGCTAGCTGGCTCGCCTGAGTAGCTGTAGTTAGTGGAAAGGAAGTTATTCGCAAAATGTAATAATGACGATAAGAAGGAGATGGCAGCCCCTCCCCTCAATATCTCTCACTCACTCTCATTTCATCCCCTCCACTTAGGGTTAGAACATCATTAGGGAGAGATGCCCTACATGACATTAGTAGTGTAAAAACTCGCTTTTGTGCTGTGAAATCGTTGTCCCAACCTCGTGTCTTCTCCAGTTTTTGGAGTAAATCTCTTGTGTTCTTGTGTTCTTGAGGTGTTCTTCGTGACCCCTCTCTTGTGTGCTTCTATTCGCGAGTTCTTGGTCATTTCGATCTGTTCCTTTTGCGTGCACTTGTTGTTTGCCATGTGAAGAACATCTTGACCGAAGGAAATCTCTGGATTCCAACCCTATGTGTAGATCGGGATCATTCTTCGTCATGAACAAACTCAAGGTCACTTTTGGGGGCGTTTCGATTTGCCGGTGATTTAGTTCGAATTGGGTCTTGATCTTTTGGGAGTTGATTCTAGACTACCTTGTGACCTTATGGCCGAAAAATCGTGGTAGTTTATCTCTGTTTGATCGAGCTCTCTTCGATTCTTGTTTCAGGCGATTTTGGAGGAGCTCTCTGCGAGGGTCGCGGACAGTCCGAACCTAGGGGCTAGACAGTCCAGGGGTCAGGCTGAGTCCAGTGGAGTTTTGGCTCAGCTCAGCTCGTCAAGTCGCGGACAGTCCACCGGTGAACCGCGGATAGTCTAAGACTGTAACCCGGGGCGACTAGGGAAGCTGTTTTGCAGTTGAGATCTTGGGCATTGACCGTCGGACAGTCCGCCCTGTGCTGCGGACAGTCCGATGTCTGTCTCCCGATAGCAGCAGGTTCTTTTTGGCCTTGGGCTTCTCGGGGGAGTGAACGGCGGACAGTCCGGCTAACACTCCCGGACAGTCCAGCGTTCAACACCCGACAGTGAACAAAACTTGGTTCTTTCGGTGTGTTTTTCTGCTTGTGACCGTCGGACAGTCCGGTGCATACCGCAGATAGTCCGAGATCGTTAGCAGGAACTTAACCGAATAGTTGTGTTTTTGAGTTTCCGTCGTCGGACAGTCCGGCACCCTAGCTCGGACAGTCCGAGGACCTCCAGCGGACAGTCCGCCTCTGTGCTGCGTACAGTCTGGGTCTGTGCAGTCTCCGCTCATTTGTGCTTTGCTTCCTCGTCTTCTCCGGTGTTTCCGATTATCTCGCTATGACCTTGCGTCACCCAATCACTTGTTGATTCGTGGATATCTCGTGGGAGTTTGTTGCTCTTGGGGTTTGTGTTTAGGACAATGGTCTCACGAATATTTCGAAAGAAATTTTTGAGGCTCCTATTCATCCCCCTCTATTCGCCTTGCTCGGTCCTTCAACAAGTCATGGCAGTGCCGCTCGGCTGGCAGTGCCGAACCAAAGGCCAGCAGTGTCGCGCTACCAAAGAGTAACAGAATGAACTGGAATTTTGTGGCTGGCTTTGGCAGTGAGAGTGAGGATGTTTTATGGAAAGATTGCACTTGGTCACATTTTCAAACCTGTTTTTTGCATCCCCCATAATAGTACAGCTTTTCTATACTCAAATTCAAAATAAAAACGAATTAAACCTTCCTTTGAGCCGGATGACGCATCCTTTAGTTGATAGGGGTCCATCTGCATATAAATACATCCTCCTCATGCTTTTGCCTATTTCACATCTCAATAAATCTCATTAGTCTTCTAATTGCATGGTCATTATCATCAAAACCCACTTTAGGGCTTGATTGCACTTACACTCTAACCCAAGTGTAACCACACGGGTTTTAAACTATTTCCGTCGGTGACCATGCATTGGGACTCTAACCCAAGTGCCAATCGACCGAACGGATTTGTACTCATTTTTATTTCTCATGATTCATCTATGGTACATCGTCATAGCTCAGAAAATAGCATTTTATATAAAAGCTAGAGTATTTAAGCATGGCTATGCATTTTTCAAGCATTTTCATGTAAATCAGGTTTCCAGGGAAATATTTAAGTGGTCAAGAATGGTAATGCATCAATTGTGTTATCACTCAACTCCTATCAACTTAATGCAATAGTTTAACTCAAGTGATAAACATTTTATAAATCACAAGGAAGGATTTAAATACACCGGGGTTTGCCTTGTGCTGCGAGAAGTGTCGGGTCATGATCTGTCCCACAAATATCAAAGCCTTGTAACACCTCCGAAGCAACCTTCTTAGCTGTGGCCTCGACCTTAACCTCTTCACCCTCGATAACTACACGTATCCAATGATGCATGCTTAATATGATGCAAGATGATATGAGATGCAACCTTCATGATAAAGTTGTAAAATATTCTTCATTAAGTAAAGTGGTGTTTACACATTCTATTTTATTGACCATTTTAATAGTTATAGAAAGTTGCTGCACAACGTTTCAACTCCTACCTAGCTACCCAAGAAAAACTTAATCTAAATCTAAATACTTAGGGTCATTAGGGTGAATGACCCTAGGTCGACAATCAACCCAAAAATCACACAACACTACAAGGGATTAGGGTTCTTATTTATTTTATCATTTCATTAATCAAACATTCAATTAACAAGTAAATAAACTACTTCTATTTGAGCCCAAACTTTGCTAATAGATAGCTCTGGGTCTAAAACAGTGCCAAAACAGTTTTCATGATTTTTGGATTGACATGAAATTTATTAAAATTGCTCAAATTTTATTAATTAATCTACAGATTTTTAGTGCCTGCAGAAAATGCTCAAACTCATAATCCAATATTTTTATTAAATACTACACATTGCAGAGAGTACATGTAAATATATTTTCATAATTTTTGGCATAGCAATTTAATTCACACAAAAATAACAAACTTCAGTACTGTGCATACTTCCAGAAAATAGAAAACTAAATTTAAATTGCTGAAAATGGAAAAATCCAATCTGACTAAGGCGGCCCACGATGAAACAGGCCGGCCCACTCAGCTTGCTCGCACGCACGGCCTGGCAGATTTGCAGAAGAGACCCCCAAACTTCTAAATCTCAACCCGCAGTCCTATGGCCACTATTCATATGAGTCTGTGGCTTTACAAATAACCCCCTGCAAAAACTTGCCTTCTAACCCGAGGCCCTTCCTTCACACAGGAGTGCTGACCGACGGGCCGCCGGCGGTTCACCGTCCCTAGCTCGCCGCCGGCGAGTCGGTTGACCTAACTGAGAGCATCTGGAGACCCTTGCGGACACAACGAGCTAGGTCGCTACACGGTGCGGGGCTCGGGATGCACCCAGCCATGACTACGGCGGCTCGGTAGCGGCGGTGCGCTGCGCTCCGACAAGCTCAAGGCAGTAGTGTTCAAACGAACGGCGCAACAGATCCATAATCCTTTTAATTCAGCAACATAATCCGTTACAGATCGCTCCCCCTATTTGAGATTATGGAGGCGGTCTTCTATTTCAACCATTAACATCACGTTACCAGTCCCAGAATACATCTTTTCTAAGGATTTCTATATCTCAGCTACACTTATAATTGTATCAACCGTGCAATTGCAGGAGTCATAGAACTCAACATCCATGCAGCCACCAAGGAGTTAATAGCATCCCATGTGCTCCATTCAGGACTTGATTTATCTTTTGGCTCAGATGATTTCCCATTTACAAAACCTTCAAGTCTTTTTGCTTTTAAGAGTCGAAGCGTCCTTCTTGACCAAACCAAATAATTTTTTGTGCCCTCTAATTTGATATCATTTGGCACTAGCTCTATCGTGTGGACTGGGTCTGGGTGAACCACAATCTCCTTACTTGAACTTGGAGCCTCATCCTTTTTCGCTGTGAGTAATTCTACCAATTTTTCAAGCATTTGCTCAATTCCTTAATTTCCCCCCATAGTGTACCAGCAGCAACAACTAATACGGTAACTCTCTTTTCCAAATAGGCAATTCCACCAAATGCACAACCCAACTAATTTCTTCTCGCACCAGATGCTTCCCCTTTTCTTCTTTCTTCACCTTAGCAACACAGCAAGCACCTACTCTACTCTACCTCACGAGCAGCAACACCCCTGCTCCTTTCCTCCTCACGCCCGGCAAAACAACAAGTAATCACGAGCGGCAACACGCCTGCTCCTTTCCTCCTCACGCCCAGCAAAACAGCAAAGTAAGCAGAGCAAGCAGGTCAGTACCTTCAATCCGCCCTTGCAAGCACCACAATCGAGGGGAGATGAACACCACTGCGCCTTCCACCACCACTGCTGCTGCCGTCGCCGAGTCCCTGCGCTCGTGCCGCCTCTGCTCGTGCGGATGCTTCCACCAGGCAGAGCGCCACACCAACAGCTCTGCCTCAGCTCCAACCTCCAGGTACCCCTGCGCCCTGCCGCCTCAACTCTTGCAGGGATGGAGCTTCTCTCCTCTCACTCCGCCTGAATCGCTGCCATGGACCATCGAAGGAACCAGCCCTGATACCATGTAGGGAAAACTCTGGAAACTCTTATTACTTGCTAGCTTGAGATACACATGTACATTGTATTTGGGCTGGGCTTAGTATACAAACATGGCCCAACAGAATGTCGCCAAGTGTCAGCTTCCTCTTTTCTCTGTTTACCAATTCAAATTTTTTTTCCATCATTGCCTCCAACAGTAAATAATCTACCATCATCACCAACAGAAACTAAAGGAATCTCCACTGCAAAAGTTTACATAAAATTTGTAGTGATTAGAGAGAAATAAGCAAGGTACTAGCAGATAGGAACACTGAGCCACTAAAATGGAACACAATAATGTGCATGTATGAACTGAACTTATTTGAAGAGCAACAGAGGTGAGCAGAGTACAGCTGATAATTTGACTTCCAACCTAATCACTTAAAATATAAGAAAACATAGATTGCTCAAGTGGATGTTTTGACCAACAAAAGCATAATACAAGAGTTTTAGCGCTTAGTCCTACAAGAACGAGCCAAGCGCATGGTGGTACCAAAAGGAATTGCTGAGGCAGAGATGGTGGCAGCTAGGCATCAGCTCAATTCAGAGATCAAGAGTCAAGACCAGCTTCAACCACTAGGAGAGGCTTAGCTAGCCTGGGAAAGGTGAGTACTCTATAAAATAAAACAGAATGTTCTTGATGATCATACATTCATACTCCTGGAAACCAGATCAAGTTATGCATAAGAACTCTGAAAATCCAGACCCTCAAGCATTTAAAACATATATTTTCGCACTTTTAATGACAGTTAGGGTCTTTGCAATTGTAGTTTTCTTGCACAAGTGGGCTAAGCAATATTTGATTCCAATCTAAACAACAAAAAGACGTAATTATCAATTTATCATGTAGCAGATAAAGTACACAGACATGCTTAAAAAAGCAAGATATCGTCGCATTCAAAATTAATAAAAAAATCATCAAACACCAAACATTTAGTTAGAAGTTAGAACACAAAAACACACATATTTCCTCCTAAATGAGTAATCTGCATTCAACCACAATTCTCAAGAGCTTCAACAGAAATAATTAAATATCGTGTATTCATATCTTTCAAGCATAAACTTGACAAATGACTAAAAACATAGTAGGAATTAACTATCCCAGTATAGCAGCTTTTCTGAATTGAAAACTAACACAGGAAATATGTTAGAACCAAAGAACGAAATGCATCATTTTCGTGTCAAATTTTATGGGTAACTCTTTTCTCAACAATTTGTGTGTTCGATACTCCCATAGGCTGAATCAGCTTTAGAGGTTTTGTTTGTTTCAGTTGGTTCCATTAGAAAGTTACACACAAAAAAGGCATAGTTGTAATGTGACTGCATACTTCATGATTGGAATAACAGCAGAATTGTATGATAGTGATATTTCCATACTGCACAAAATGAGATAGCGGAAGGATATCATGACCGTACATGTACAGTGGAAATAAACAAACGTACAATGTGTGAAGGCAGCCACTGCTGAAATAAGTGCAGCGTCAAACAGAGACCCGTCAGCATTCAAGCAATAGATATCCAGCAAAAGTTCAAAATCCAGAAAAGATCAAAATACAAAGTTATTATTAAAACTTATTCAGGATCCAGAACATCTCAACTTGTTTATAAAGAAAAATTAGACCTATTTTCCAGATATTAGAATTAATTTTTTTTCAATCTAAAATGGAAAGGACATGCTGAAACAGGGTTATTTAATCACTGGCCACTCTTGAACATTATTGACTGTTTTCCACTCCACTACTGTCCATCCCTCCTTTCCCCTCTTTGCCCTGCTGCTGCTAATCAGAAAAAGACCACTCGAAATCTAATAGCAAGGTACAAAGCTTTAAGTAAACCTGAGACTTTGCTCCCCTCACTGAAGCTGTCAGCACCTTAGGTTCCATCCTTTGTTAATATCTGGGTCTTTTGCAGTTGCAGGTATTTGGGTTCAAGGATTTGGGACAAGCATACTGATTTATCTTCCTTTTCCCTTTTTTCCTTTTATTTTTGGACTAGGTTCTGTATTCCTATCCTTTATTCCTTCTTAATATAATGATGGGCAGCTCTCCTGACAGTTTGAGAAAAATAAAGAAGGGACAAGCACAATGACAACAGATTGTAAAGTTCTGGAGTGGTAGGCTATAGGGCCTACTTTGGATTGGCATTTCTCTTGTTTTACTTTTTAGAATGGTATATCTTCTAGGTGGTAAAATTTTGAAGCATCACATATTCAACTTTGCACGATTCGAATGCAACTGTGTAAATGTCATGTGGGCAGCCGGGGACTGGCTGCATGCCACCAGGAACCAGGAGCATGCAGTTGTGATAAATTGCAGTTAGTGGATGGTTGGGGATTAGTAGTTATGGCTGCAGCTGTGGAGGCACATGCAGCTACTGAGAGCAAAGCAGTAGAGGCGCATGGAGCTGTGGTCAATAGAGTAAGTTAATTATGGGGAGATAAACAAGGAGCCAGGGACTAGGCACCTAAGGGGCTGAGCTCCTCTATTTAAATGAAGCAATGAACAACAAACAATCCAATTACCCCAAATGTTCTAGTCTCCCTCCACATCGACTTTGCCCGGCCTTCCTCTTGGCAATGGTTATCCTTCCAATCCTCATATGAACTAAGGTTCATAGCATCTAGTATACCCATATCACATATGCACATGTAGTTTGGTACTATCATGTGAAAGAGGACAAGGGTTTAAGCACGAAATCATTAAACTCAACTTATATTGGTGGGGCTGGGGGATATTCAGTGATTCCAGGCTAAACATTGCCTGGTTACCAGAAGTTACACAAGATTGTCTAGTTCCTGTCCAATCCTTAAGGCATAAAGTGTACTCCCTCCGTCCCACAAATAAATGCACATCACATTTTACGATGAGTCAAACTTTTTTAATTTGACTAAAAATATATAAAAAATATTAGTATTTGTATCTCCAAATAAATATATTATGAAAGTATATCCTATACTCAATATAATAATAATTGATACATATCATAAATATTAATATATTTGTGTATATATTTGGTCAAACTTTAAAATATTTGACTTATTCAAAAGCAAGATGCCATTTATTTGCGGGATGGAGTACAACTTAAGGAGCATAGGTTTCAAATGTGCTTCTGAAAACCAATGCTTGGATCATTTTAAATTTTGGGGGTCCTATTCGTAAATTATAAATTACAGCATCACCACTTGACTAAAAAAAGTTCAAAAAGAAATACTACGATGGTAATGCAAAGAAGGTTTAGGAAGACAATCATGAAACACTATGAGTGGAGAAAGAACTTATCAAATGAAGGTGGGCCACAAAAGTGGCTTGAGGAAAGTCACAAGCATGAGTTGTGTTTCACTGTGTTACATAAATTTTCAAAACATCACAAGGCAATGTTATCAAGTCGTCCAACTAACAGCGCGATTAGTACTCCCTCCATATTTGACGTTCTGGAAGAGGGCACCGTTTGCGCAATAGTAGTCGTTCTGAATCCCACGTGTGAAAACGGACGACGATACCCCCACGCTCGGCTCGATGAAGAAGTAACTGCGCCGTCGTTTCGTTTGGCGAGCGCGTCGCCGGTTGGTCGTTCGCATCTCCCGCAGCATCAATAACTGCGATGCTCCCATGCATCCCTTTCCCATGCAAAAGCCGGGCAAAAAATAGCCAAAGCCAGGAATCGACACCAGGACCACAAGGTTCACAACATGTGGCGCTAACCAGTCAAGCTAGGAAATCGGATCGTGGCGGAAGCCACCCGTAGATGTATTTAATAAGAACAAGACAGCCTTGGTAACAACAATCGTATCCTAAACATTAAAAAACAGGTACGGAGGGAGTAGGGATGATTGGTGCCATGGAGACTAGGATCGATTAGACGATTTAACAACATAGTCACAAGGCCTACTAGAATCCTAGCATTGACAGTATACGATGTGTAAAAATCAGACGGAAAGGATATTCTAGCCTGATTGTAAGAGTGTCGTTCTCAACTAATAATCATGCTATTCCAAGTCACCTGATCAAGGTACACTAGTTTTGACTCAATGAAAACCCCTAGGTGATTGGAGGCTTGGTTCACTTTCTCATACTATTCAACTTATGTTATTTGTCGGTAGTAAATAACAATGGTTTCTAGTCAAAGCCTCAAAGGTACTGTTCCTTTTGTCCACACAATGAAGCTATTCATGAGTGAAACAGGATATATTACCAGGCATGCAAGCCAAGATGCCTTCCCAGTGATCAAACAGAGGTCCTTCAAATTTAGCATTCCAGAACTGCATAAGAGAAAATAACAAAATTACCTCAGTATCACTATGTAATGACGATACCAAATCCAACAGACAACAGCGAAAAGCCTACAAAAAGAAATGTAAAGGATTTTCATGCACGTATGAAAAAAGCAAACCAGTGGATTCTACGCCCTCTATACTTTTCCACTAGACATTTCTAACTTCAGTCTCCACTTGAACTTTGATTATTATTTTTTACAGCTGTAGTTATGTCTACTAGTACAAAAAGTGGAGCATGCTTCACTTTATACTCAAAAGAGAAAATTAAGTGTAAATGGGAAGAAAATTCCAAGGAACCCTGCCGTCATTTTGATTCACAGAAAATACTCCATGGTTATATATATATATATATAGCAGTACCCCGTTAGGCCGTTAGGAAAGCTCCAGGCCCATCCGTTATCCGCTCAGGCTCCCAGGCCTGGCCCAGCATTTTTTCACGCCGATGCCCGATGCCCGTGGCCCGAGCCCGAAGCACCACCACACCTCCGGAGCTCCCCCACCCACGATCTTTTCTTCTCCACTAAAAAAACACACGATCTGTTCAGTTTTATCCACGCGCGTGCTCCGTACCAGCCGTCCCCGGTGCCACTCGTCAACCTCCCCGTCGGCGCCGCCCCTCAACCCTCCCTACCGGCACCGCCCCTCACCACCACCATGTCAGCGCGGCTCCTAAACCCATCCCGTCGGCGCCGCCCCTCAAGCAACCGGAGCTGCCATGCTTTGCATCCTCCTGCAGCACGTGACTTCCTCCTGGCCGACGGCACGCGTGCGCGGCCTTCCCTATACAGGCTACAGCACACAGACGTCGCTCCTCCCTGCAACGATGCGGGCCCCGCCTCCCTTCTGAAGCCGTTGCGCGCAGGCTGCCTTGCCGCACCATGATCCGGGAGGTAGGATGCCGATTTAGTTGACAAGCAACGCAATACGGCTATGGGAAAGCAGTACGTTCATCAGGATCCAGGTATGATATGAGGCCCTTGGCCCCATCCGTTGCCATGATCTCGTCCGCCTTTATACACAGACCTTGCATTGTGGTTTACAGATAGCTGTACCATTTATTTACTTTTACATTATGATTTTTTCAATTCAATTATAATAAATAGTTGTATATACTTTATTAAGATCCAATTTTTGTATCTGCCACAAAAACTGAAACCGTCAACTTTTTGTCAAATGAATACTGAGCTTCTTAATCACTAAATTGTTATAGGTGTCTGTCTCAATGTCTGTCTGTATGTTCAGGAGGAGTACCTTAGCAAACTCATCAAGCACTATATGGACTGACATATTTGAAATTTTATCACTTCAACTCACCATCAAAAGGTACTTCAGATTTTTAAGAGTCTACTTGCTTTTCGTCTTCCAAGCACATGTAATAGGTTTCATTCGACATGAATTTCTTATTTTTCTATCTAAATTTTCTTATTTAATTTATTTATTCCCACTACTAATTTACGTGTCCTCAATCTGCAAAGCTGACCTTGGGGTCATCTTATTTTATTTTATGTTGAATATGGCTACTATTTTTTTTTTGTTTTTGCATGATCGATATGAAAGCTGAGGGCTCAGATGCTGCATTGTCTTATATTATTCATGCAGAGAACAGAATCAACAAGATGTGTTACCATAAAATGCCTCTCACTCAACCTGTCCTACATGCCGAGGTAAGGCTGACCTTGGGGTCTTCTAATTTCATTTTATGTTGAAAATGGATGCTTAGTATCCAATGTGTTTTCAACCAGTGTAAATGCTCAGATATATGTAACGCACAAAACAAAAAGCTCAAATATCTGTACTGTGCAAGTTGCATCGTTAGCCCAGATACTCTTATTTTTACTCCATATTCGAAACCATAACATAAGGTGTGAACCAAAGACAGTTCACCAGAACACTTAACAGCTATAAGGTGAACCAATAGTTACCCCTGTGATTCCAAAGCCTAATTATGAAGTTGCTAGCATTTTTATCTTTTGGAACAGAACCACTAACATTTGGAAAGGCAAACCACTTTGGAATTCAAGCCAAACTGATTTTTTTATTTTCATTATGTTATATTCTTAATTTCTTAGAGACCAAAGAATCAAATCATTTTTTTTGTCAATCTCATGTATGCATTTATTGTGAGTCTTTTTTTTTCACGAATACGCAAAAGGCTTGCGTATCTTTGTATTAAGTGAGAGGAGAGTTTTTTATACAAGGTGCGCTCAGAGGCGTGAAGCTAGGAGGCGAAGGGTAGGCGTGCAAGCGTCCCGTCCTTAAGCTGACTACTCGCGCAGGAGGTAACGGAGTTTCCGCGCTCCCGCCTCTACCCAAAGATCGGCAATGGTCTTTATGTGGGCGAGCAGCTGTGGCAGCGTACTTGAAGCTCCTCGGAAGCACCTCGCGTTCCGCTCTTTCCAAATTTCCTATGCCACTAACCCGAAGAGGGAATCAGCACCGTCCGCTTATGGCCTGACCATCTAGCTCTCCAAGTGTCCCACCAGGACAGGATGCAGGCGGCGCCAGTGCTGGTTTCTGCCATACCGAGGGCCGAGAGGATGCTCCACCATACTTGCGCAGAGAAGGAGCATGAGACTAGTATGTGGTCCACGTTTCCTCCTCCTGGTCGCAAAGGAAGCAGTGATCGGTCGCCTCAAGACCATGGCGCCGACGTCTGTCTGCCGTCCAGTGGCGTCGTCTCAGTGCGAGCCATAGGAATAACTTGATGCGGAGAGGCGCCCAAGTTTCCCAGACTCTCGTGCACCCGGGCAGCGGGTGAGATCCCAGGTGAAGGGCGGCATACGCGGATTGAGCCGAGTACTGACCGTCGCTGATCCATCTCCAGACGAGCCTGTCTTCGCTAGCAGAGAGTTGGACGTTTTGCACTCGATCCCAGATGAGCAGGTATTCGCGGAGCGTTGGGGCAGTGATCCCGCCGGTGATGTGTCTTACCCAGCGACGCTGTCTGAGAGCCGAGGCAACAGTCGATCTGTGGTAGTGTCGGCGATCGACCAGGCTCTCTAGTGCCGGTGCGAGCTCCTGGATGGCACTGCCGTCAAGCCACCTGCCGGTCCAGAATGGGGTGCTCCGCCCGTTGCCGATGATGGTGTACGTGGAAGCCCGGAACAAGTCCGCGACCTCCGGCGCCGCGTCGAGCGACAGCTGTGACCAAGCCCTCTGGCTATCCATTTGCTGTAACCACAGCCATTTGGTCTGCAACGCGATTGTGGTAAGCTTCAGGTCCGGTATGCCAAGGCCACCGAGCTTTTTGGGGCGGCAGACCACCGGCCACACTACCATACACTTCCCTCTTATGGAGTCATCTTTGCCGGCCCAGAGGAATCGCCAGCAGATTGCGTCGATGTCGCGCCTGTGCCCAAGCTGGTAGGCCATCAGCCAGCAGGCAGTAGATTGGCACGGCCGCCAGAACCGTCTTGACCCAGATGAGTCTGCCACTTCTTGCCATGAGGGGGCCGTGGCAAGCCGGTAGCTTCCTGGCCACGGCGTCGACCGTCGTCTGGACGTGGAACTTGGGCAATCTTCTCGTGCTCAGAGGCAGACCGAGGTACCTGATGGGGAAATCCGTGATCTGGCAGCCGAGGGCTTGCTGAAACCGCGATAGGATGGTTTTGTCGTCGAGGACAATCGGGGTGATGGAGCATTTGGCCAGGTTGGTTTTTAGCCCAGATGCATCCCCGAAGATAGCAAGGATGGCTTTGATCGCCCTTGCTTCGGCCACCGAGGGGTGTGCGAAGAGGATGACGTCTGTCGGCGTAAATGCTGCACTGGTAGGTGATGACTGCGCTCCCGGGTTGTCGGATGATGCCTTGGTCCCTTGCGGCCGAGAATAGTCTCCTGAGCACTTCCATGTATAAGATGAAAAGCATCGGCGAGAGGGAGTCACCCTGGCGGACACCTCGACGGTGTGCGATGGGTTGTCCGGGCTGACCATTGAGTAGTATGCACGAGGAGGCCGAAGAAAGCAGCAGCGCCACCCACTGTCGCCAACGCTGGCTGAAACCGAGCGCCCTGAGAGTATCCAGCTGGAACGGCCAGGAGATGGTGTCGAACGCCTTGGATATGTCCAATTTCAGCAGCAGCTTTGGTACTTTGTTCCTACGCAGGAAGACGGCTGCCTGTTGCACGTTGCACGTACTTGAAATTGTCTTGGATCGTTCTGCCGCGGATGAACGCGTTCTGGTATGGTGATACGAGCTTGGGCAGCCTTCGGGCGAGGCGCGTGGCCAAGAGCTTGGAGATGAGCTTTCCGAAGCTGTGAATCATGGTGATCGGCCTGAAGTCTGACGGTGATGACGCCCCGGGCTTCTTGGGCATCAGGACCACAAGGGCATTGTTCAGGAGGTGGAATGCCCTGTTGTCAGCATTGTTCAGGAGGTGGAACGCCCTGTTGATCAGGGCGCAATTGATGCCCGCCATGATGTCCGGACTGATGATCTCCCAGGCAGTCTTGTAGAATAGGCCGGTGAAGCCGTCCGGCCCGGGAGCCCGGTCGGACGGCATTGTCAGTCTCGTGTATGCATTTTATTGTCAGTCCCAAGTATGCATTTTACTCGCGTGTGATTTAAATTGCCAGATTAGAAAACATAACCCGCAAGTTACCAACATATCCGCTTTCAGTACGTGATTCCATGGATGCTGAACCCCCATCAATGGCATTGCATAGCAAATGCAGTAGTAGTTAACTATTTTGGTTAACTAGTCGGAGGGCTTAGGTGGTATCCCTGTTTTCAAAGGGTAATCGTGGTATGCCAGTATGTCATGCTGTGGTAGTTTGGCTTCATGGTTGGGGGAGCCAAACTCCTCTTCAGCAGCTTGCTATTCATCCTTTGCATCAATGCATTTTTTGGGTGCGTTTGAAAATCACAAGTGCCTTTGTATTTCGCATTCATTCAATTCATAGTCTTGTTATTTTGATTCTTTGCTTGTGTGCATCATACTTCATTTCTTCCACTCTAATTTCTGAACTTTCTTCCATATGAGGGATGGTGATTTCTTACCCTGAAATGGCCATAGGATTGCATTACTCTATATTCCAGCAACCCACCCCATGTGCGCGCCATTATACAGATGTTGCAGACACAGCGTGCCGCATGTCCACGCCCTCGCCGTAGCACTGGTGTTGCTTCACCGTCTTCCGCCTGCCTCTAGACGAGCACACGTGGTGCCATGGTCTGTTGTCTCCCTCGCTGCCTGCGTTTTTTTTTTTTTTTGCAACATCTGAAGCTATCCTGGTGAGTTAACCATTCCCCTGGAGCTCTCTGGAACTTGTAGGAACTGCAGAGGTTAAGCTACTGAATCCCCCAAACAAATAAAGCATGGCCTGTGAAATTTTAGTTCTTTTTTGACCACTAAATTCACCGCTGTCAAATTCATGTTGATCTAAAAAGAGGTTAAACCGATGTAGTTTTAGGTTGATCTGAACAGAGTTCAATTTTGATAACCTCTGAATCCACCATCGTGACCATAAAAGCAAAACTGAATCCACCCATGTCAATTTTATGTTTTTTCCTACTGAATACTACAGAACAATATATGTGCTATTTGCAACTGTATTTGAAGTCTAAGAAAGGTTTACCATTTGTGTGTAGTGTTCAAGTTTGATAACAAACTGTAAAGCTTGAGCTCTGGTTGTTATTTCCTTATAACACTAAAACAGATCTATTTATCAGTCACCTGAACTTAATAGTTGAAGATAATTGGGATAATTATTTGGTTGTATGGCAGTACATCTATACTGCATCCTTGCATCTTAAATGATTGTATTTACTATTTGTCTTCCTATTTCAACAAATGTCCATGATTCTATATTTTTTATTACAAATTGATGTGTTCTAAAAAGTCCACTATACTCTGAATATTTCTAATCTTGATTTCATGTAGCTTGGACATTAATATTACCTCCACCACAAACATTTATTTCTTTTGTGTATACATACAATGCTACCATGCATACATTATTATTTGCTAGTTGGGTGACTCTCCCACTGTACTAATTTTTAATTTGATATGCCATGAAGTGAAGCCGGAGAAATGTTTGATTTTTTATTAGTTTGAATGGCTCCAATAATTCCTAGTGTTATCCCAACATATGAACTAGTACTGAACAATAGTTTTACTTATGCAGAATGCCATGTTTTTTTTACAAAAGGTGCCTTAGAATGCCTGTTGTCTTTTTGATGTCGTTGTTCTATGCTATTGTTTGATGAAATTCATTCAGTCGAGATGGTTGCCACTTGCCAGTAGAGCCATTCATGTCACCAGTTTTATCAGAAGCTAAAGACTCTTCAATCTTGCACATGTATGACTGTGTTTGAATTCTTTAGGATTCTTTATGAATCTCTGATTTCCAGTAGTTCAGTTTTTATGGTTCACGGTACCAGATTAACTGCTTGTCTATTTTGTTTCTTGACATTTAGGATGGATTTGAAACTAACTTTGTGTGAACTATATGCAAGAATTTTTAGCATGTAATAAACATGATAAATTCACTAAAAAGGACGTTATTGGCTCTAATTTTGTGAGGGCAACTATACCAGCGGTATAGATTTTCATGCTCCGTTTGAGGGGTTAAAAACCTAGCAAGAACTTTGTTGACAGTTTGGTTTTGCAACTGATTTTGTCAAATAGATCGAGCTGCAATCTTTTCTATTTAGTGTCCTAGCAGCTCAGGTGAAGATTTGTTTCTGATTTCATGTCAATCGGAATCAATTTTGGATTTTGCACATGATTTTCTAAAATAGACCGAGCTGCAGTTTTCTCTGTTCAGTGTACAGAATCCGCTCTCAGATTGTCAGTCCATCAGCAGCAGATCAACTACCTTGATTGACTAGTTTTCATTTTACCTTTGCAGAACTGTAGCATCAGCAGCTCAACACATTCCTGCTCTGGTCACCAGTAATTTGATTGGATTTCATTTTCTCTTTGCAATTGCTGCTCTCATGTTCTTATATTCATGTCAGTTCACCAGTGGATGAAACTGTCACAGACTGCACTGTTGACGCTGTGGTGTAATACGGGGATAGCTTGACAAATGCTAAATTAGCATCCACCAGTAATCAATTGCATGATATTTTAGTTCGTTGACATACTAGTTTTCTTTTGGTAATATGCATCCCGTTGAGGTACTTTGACTGAATAGGCTAAAATTATATCAGTAGAAGCTTTTGACATGATACTTTAGTTTTATTCTTGATGCCTATATTTGTGGAAAAATAATGTATGGGAAAAAGGGTAATTTTACCAAGTAGGAACCATGTCACAACAACAATCTCACAATTTGTGCAGTTGTCATAAATACCTTGCAATTGTGTATTACAGGAGCCAAGCCTACCTCACCCTTATGGGCACTTATAAATTACATAAGTATAATTGATATCATTGTCTCTCTGTTTCTTTTTCGGTTCAGGGAGTTATAAGCAAAAAATATCTAATTAGAAGATTATCATACTATGAATTTAGCAAATTACTCATGAGATTTTTTATCTTTACAGATTCCATTGTTTTGCAATTAAAATATGCTCCATTTCAAATTATAAGGTGTTTTGTCTTTTTAGGTATATATAGATTTTTCTATTTATTTAGGTATAATTGAAGTTTTTCTGGTCACACATGAGAATGTTTGAGACCAGTCTAATGTAGCTGTAAATATCCGTGATATAATGTTCTAATAATAAAATTCAAAATATTGATAATCCTCAACTCTTCTGCACATTTCATTAAAACTATAACTTTAAACTGGATAATACTTTTTTCTCTGTTCTTGTGCATTGTAGAGAATACTTCAAGGGTAAGAAGTAAGAATTGCAACTTGCTCCTGTATTGCATCTTGAATCTCTCAATAGAAAATTTAAGTCTTATTCAGCTCTATCTTCCCGAATCTGACAGGACGTCTTGAGTTGGCTGTCCACACTTCGCGGAGGAGCACTGAGTCGTTTCAGTGGGGTGTACTCACTACTATTCGGGATGGACTCACGACCGCGGCAATATCCTAACAAGATTGATCTGTTTGCATCTTGGTCCATGATGCCCATGCGTTGCCATGCACTAATTTGAATGTTGTTGCTCTGAATGAAACCAGACTGAATGTTCGCATGACTGTTGCTCAAATATTTTAATTTAAGGCATGTTTGACATTATAGATCGGAAAATTTGTGGTCCTATTATTTTGAAAAATTTCTAGGGACTAGGATGAGTTCTTCATAACCCAAGTCGCTAATACTTATTAAAATATATGTAGCTACAAAAAAATTTCATTCAAACGACAAATGAGAAAACTGGCCACGGTGACCTAGTCCCACACGTATTAACAGGTCTTTAAGGGTATGAGATAGATAATGAAATAATTTGCAGAGTCAGTCAGATGTATGAACAAAACATTTGACAATTACATGTCGCAATTAATTTTGGCAAAAAAAGAAGCAGAAGAAAAGTTGACAATTACAGGTGGACGGTTGGGGGTGGTGGTGGAATGATTTGTGGTAATAAAAAAAAAGCAAAACAGTCCATAAACAATGTGCATGGTCAACCATGCCACGGGCTGCCGGAGGGGGGTGTTGGGCTGGGCGTAGGGGGAACGCTTGTTTGCGGGACTACAGTCGTGGCCTCCTGGATACTGAATAACTATATATATATATATATATATATATATATATATATATATATATATATATATATATATAGCAGGGAGATGTTTTATTTCATTAAGAAAAATAAGTACCACATGTAAAACCCACACAACATCACAGATAACACAAACGAAAATCCACGCCCCCACTACCTTACAACAGAAAACATGCCAAAAAAAAAAAACCAAGAACATGCCAAAAAAACCGAGAAGTGCGTGTCCTTGTCGTCGACCGGCCGCGCGTCGCCGACCTGCTGCATGATCTCCTCGTGGAGCCGTGCCTCGATGGACGGGTTGTCCAGGATGCGCGACATGCCCCACTCGATCGCGGTGGCGCCGTGGTGTCGGTGCCGCCGTTTATCATCAGCTCCCCGCAGAGCGTGACCAGCTCGTCGTCGGTGATCGCGCCGTCTCGGCGGCCCTCGATGTGGAGGTCGAGCAGGGAGTCGAGGTACGAGAAGGGCGCCGCGACGCCGTCGGGCGGCGCGCTCCGCAGCATGTCGCGGAGGATGGCGCGGCGCCTGTTGATGAGCGGGAGCAGGGTGTCGACCTGCTCGCGGCGGACGGCGAGCGCGCGGCGCTGCCGCGCCAGAAGAAGCCGGCGGAGGAACGGGAAGTAGTCGTCCATGCGCCCGCCGACGGCGAGCAGCAGCACGCGCTTCATGACGGTGTCGATGCGCACGATGTGTTCCTCGTGAAGGTCCAGCAGTTCTCCCGGGGCCGGCTCGCGAACTCCCGCCCTTTCTCGACCAGCCCCTCGTGCGCGAGGTCGGCGCTGCTGATGATCACCAGCGTGCGCTCCCCCATATGGCCCCATGCGCAGCCTCAGGATGGGCCGTACTCCCTGCGGAGGGTCGCGGATGTAATTGATGAAGAGCTTGCCGAAGAAGGCCACCTGGAAGAGGTTCCCGACGACAGGCCACCCGGGCTGTTTGCACGTGCTCCTCCCGTCCCTTCCCTTGCTGCATGCTCGGCTAGAGGTTGAACAAATCGAGCTAGAGGTAGATGGTGACAAGCAGGGTCCACATAGAAGTGAGACAGTGGGAGAGAGGAGATGCAGGGGGTGACGCACAGCCGCCATCGCCGTTGGCCGGTGAGACGGAGACGTTAAACTTCACTGTCACATCAGCGAGAGTGACAAAAATGTAACGCTCTTACTGTTTTCTATGGCAAATTTGAGTTGGCACGTATAAAGCTGGCAACTAAAGGAGAGGCCTCAACAAGAATGGCAAAAAGTTAAAAATCCCGGCGTTCAGAGCTGCACGCAGGCATATGTGCCGACAGCTATCGCGCGGCCTGCTAGCATGATGACCGAGACGGTCGGCCATTGCCTTCCATGCCACGAGCACAGGCAAAGCAAGTTTGTTGCAAATAAAATAAATAATAATTATAAAAAAATTTGAATAAGACAAGTGGTCAAATAAAATGGTACGAAGTCCGACAATCTTAATGGACGGATGCAACGGGAGAAAAAATATTGATAAAAAATAAAGACAGGAGA
This sequence comes from Eremochloa ophiuroides, assembly GCA_038502445.1. NCBI lineage: Eukaryota > Viridiplantae > Streptophyta > Magnoliopsida > Poales > Poaceae > Eremochloa > Eremochloa ophiuroides. Next base: position 46,668,505 of record JAHLJS010000008.1, on the reverse strand, counting down.
GTTGTATATTTATTTATATTTGTATAAATATTTACTGATTTAATTACGTGATCTTTTAAGAGTTCTAAATCAGATCATGAGTCCTAATATGTTTCTATATGCGCCATTGTTTTTCCTTTTTTTTCTCTACATTCCTTTTTAAGCTTCAAAGTTCTCCTATAGTACATCATGCCTCTAACTATTCACACAAAAAGAAAACACATATAACAGGAAGTTAGCTTTTTCTAGTGCAGGGATTCTTTTTTTCTATTATTTTTAACTCCAATTGATTTTTATCTTTTTAAATATTTTTTCCTGAATATAATCCGATTTTTTCTCCTTTCGTATCGAGTTGTTACGGCATATGCATGGCCTAAGGTTGTCTGCACTGGGAATGGAAAATCGTCCGCTACCGAGATTTGGAGTAGGAAAACGTCCGCACCGGGTACGGTGAATGTGTACGTGATCCACTCTGACGGTCGGACGCCCGCTCTCTGTGGCGTCTACGCGTTCGCCCGCTAAACTGCAGCAGCAGGCCAACAGCCAAGCAACAGCTGCCACGCAGCAGCGCCAAACCACATGCGCGTGCAGATCCAGCGCAGGGGAGGTTGCAGGGGCGGGGCCCATGTGTTTAGCTAGCTAAAAAATGTTTTAACTCAAACTAGAAACTCAAATTAAATTCCGATTATACCATTAAATTCGTTGCAATAAATCCTTCCAAATAAGATCTCACATGGATATTTAGATAAAATTTATATACAGATATGTGTGTCCCACTGTGGATAGAGGATGGATGGGTGCGGAAGAACGTGATATAGAGAAGAGAATCTGGATGACCAGGATGAAATATTTCTTTTAAAGGATAGATTTAGAGTACAATGAGTGAGGATAACCTAATACCTTTTTAAATCAGACTCCGCTAGATAAAAGCATTCGTGCTAGGCATATGTTTCTTAGTAGGTACAGATCAGTATTATTTTTTCCGTGGCAACATTGATTTTTATACCTACCCTCTATTTGTTGTCTTGCTTCTCTTCTCTGATATCCTAATCCAAACGCTCTCAGTTGTCGTGGTTACACACATGAAGGATTCGAGCAGCTTACAGTAAACGAGAACGCGTGGCTCGCCAGGTCTAAGAGACTAAGACCATGTGCAGCGGCAAACTGTAAAGCATCCAGGACGCAAATACCGTAAAAAACCCTGCAGCGGCATACTCTAAGGCTTACGCTATTGTCCAGCAGCCAAGCGCCCGATAAATCTGGCGGGGATGCAGAGCCTCTGCTATGCGCCAGGGCACGCGCGTGCGAGAGAGCCAGCACCACAAGAAAGAGAGAGAGAGAGCGTGGCGTTAAATTGGTTTCCAATAAATATTTTAAAACAAGATCTTACATGAATAATATATTTAGATAAAATTTATAAGGAATGATAAGTAAGTCGTTTTTGGTAGTTGATATAGAGTATGAGACTATAGAGAATGATGGGTACGAAAGAAACGTGTATAGAAGAGGAAATCTTGATGACCGAACCAGCCTTTCAGACGATAGATTTAGAGTACCGGTAGCCTAAGTGGCCACGACCTGCCCGGGCACGACGCCCGCGCAGCGCGCAGAGAGAATTAATCATTCCTGCACACGGGTCCTGCATCATCGCCCTTCAGGGTCTACTATGATTTTGACTGTGTGAATAATAAAGGGTTCGATAGTATCTACCTGGCCTGTGATTTTTTTTTTGTGTCAAACTGCCCAACTGTTAGTAAAACTGGCAATGGCAAATAAGGGAGCAACAAACCACCTTTTGGGCCTTTTTTCTTTACTAGTTTTTGCGGGATAGCTAAATTTTTTAATAAAAATACATAGATCGTATAATAAGATAAATGTCGACATTAAATTGATATTTAATAAAAAAAAGCAAAGTTCATGAAGAGTCGCAAAGAGCGCAGGCTCGTGCAGAATAAGAATTTAACATCACTGGATCATATATTGGTTTTCCTTGATATGCACAATGAAATTGATTCTTGTCGGTGAATGTAACAATAGTCTATTCATACAACGATGACACAAAAACTTTGCATTCAGAATGACCAAATAATGATCCCAAAGATATCAATACACAACTCACATAGTTCGTCGACAAATAATGGTAACAAAAATCGCCTAGTCAAGAACGATTGATGGGTATTACAGTAGTAAGAAGAATTTCATCCTTTTTCACCAGAGAAATAGTAATGAAATTGCCCTACTTGATAGAGGCCTCATGCCTCCCATGCTTCAATAATGATATATAACTTTGTGCTGACGCTCAGGAGTCAAACAATGTCAAAATTTTGCCATTTGCATCGATCTGAGCGTCAAACAATGTCAAAATTTTGCCATTTGCATCAATAGTCTAATTTCCTAGACATCTGAAGAACAAAGCCTGCTTTCATTATGTATGTAGTGTGTACAACCAACTTACATCCAGAGAGATGGAAAATTGAGCAGGCATATGTAGGAACCCTTCAGATACAAAGCATAGAGCTCCAAAGAGATGTGACAGTCATCTCGGTTGAATCACGGGCAACACCTGTTGAAGGGGCAGATGTTACCCAAGGGGCAGATGAGAGTATTATTATCTAGAAAAGCATGACGCAAAAAACAAACAAGCACAAGAGTAACAATCTATTCAACACCAAGGAACTCAGGTCCCTTTAAAGAACATGTCGTAGTCAGTCCTACTTAGATGCATTGACAACCTAGAGCTTGTTATGTTTGCACGTGGCTTATAAGGCACTACCATACTAATATACTAACCAGAGGTAAGTTCGCTACAAAAGAAGAAAGGGCACAATAGTAGCTTTAACATTGCACCATAAATTGCCACATGCACATTCTATCAAATTCTCATACATTATCATCAGTTTAGACATATTTTTTTATTTGTGATTGCTTTTCACTGGCCAGTTCAGAATACAATTTCATTAACTATAACTAATGTGGTTGTTCCTAAGCTATCAGGGCTAAAAGCTTCACCATGAGTTACCCAGAAAAAGGCCATAAATACTATCGCAGAATCCAGATCTTTATTTTCTACTGACTGGGTGCAAGCAACATTATTCCTTGAATCATTGCGTCTTTTCAATATTAGTATCATATCATCAGGATAAAAGATCCTAGTTTCTTAACCATTATTCTTTCAGTGCAGGATAAAAATTAAATTCATTACTCATAAAGAAGTGTGGCAATCCTCAATTTCTTTTTTTCCTGGTCAACCATTTATCAATGTGTTCCCAAACATAAAATGTACCAAACATACTAACTGGCCTGAAACCGTGAAGATGAATGAACATATAATGCAGAGACAAAAAATTCGACACACTGTTGTATGACTGAAATTGGCATCCACTAATGTGTCACTCGATGGGGGCATGGATAGCTCTTACATGTCACTCCCGATGTCACCTTCCCAGCCTGTGGTAATCATCTTTTAATTGGCCATTTCTTTCCAACATTCAGAATCCTACCTAAATTGTATGCTATAAAGTAAGAAATACTAAAACATTAATGTTAATAAAAGATAAGGCACTTTATTCATTAGTAATAGTAGATAACTTGACAGCTGACTGAGCTAACGACTGCCCTAACTCATTAGGCTTTGTCCTAATAAAATATATGACCCAAAAGACTTAATAATATAATTGAACCTAACACACTTGTGCCTTATTACATAGATAACTAGGGCAACTTAAGGCTACCATTTGTTTGCGAGATCCATGATCTCTTTCTTAATCTTCTCAATTTATCTTTGTCGCGCTTGAGACTGCGGATTAACTTGACATTGCTTCCTATCTATTTAGTCATTTCGCTCATAATCTTAGTCCTCATATTATCAGTCTTCTCTAAGCCTTTGATAGAATTAGAGAGGCCTTCAATCCTCTCACTGAGAATCCGTAGAGAGAGCGGAGGCTGTTTAGGACCTTTCTCTAGTGCTAATGCTGATGCAGCCCTCTGTCTCTTGGGCGGAGGTGGTAAGAAATCGGTATAGCGGACTTGGCTTGGACGTGCACGAACTCCATTGATGGCAGGGCGAGCAGCGATGTAATTCGCACATACCAGTGTTCTGTTCTTGTCGGTCTTGACCGACAGGAGTCGTTCATTGTCCCTAGGTGGAAGAAGTGGGGTCCCTCGGGGAATAGCGATCTGTTTTCCTTTGGTACCGTCTTCTAGCAGCAGCCTTGCGGGTGGTGATTGTTGGCGGTCCTTAAAGCCTATTTCTTACCGCCAATATGTTACTAAAATAAATAGTAGGTAGGGCTTTAAACTAATATTTTCACAAGTTTTGGTGTGTACGTGACTTGCAGATGTGACATGTGGAAATGCACAAAAACCATAAAAAAAGCGCACATCCAGGAAACGTATTCAGAGAAGGCGCAATCCAAGAAAATAAGAAAGCTCACCTCAAACACTAAACTGGATCCATCCGTAAACAAGAGGCTCAGGCCTTCGCGAAACAGGTCGACGATATGACTTCTGCTGCTGCCAACGCTTGCCTCGAATTGGAAAAACTGATGATCCGGCGCCAAGAACTTGAAAAGGAACTGCAAATAGTGAATTCGGCCATAACTCAGCGTGAGAAGACCCTGGCCGATTCTCTGGATACCATTACTCAATTAAGGAGAAGTGTGGTCACTAGAGTCAAAGAGGGTAGACTCATCCGCAATCGGCTCAGCCATCTCCTCAGTACCAAAGATGCAGATTACCAAGCCATTCAGTACTGGTGAAGTCCTTCATGCCGAAATCGTGGCTGTTCTTCGTGCCACATTGAACTTGTAATCTTGTGACGTGTTTGCACTGACAACTCTTGATAATGACAACTGCAACTTTATTCCGTTATATGTTAAAATCGGCCGTTGCTATAGTACTCTATCCGATTTTGCTTTCCTTCCGATGCGATCCTTTTATTCGATTTGGAACGGCCTTTAATATAGCCGATCGATTAACTTTCCATGTGTGCCAACCGTCGGGCTCCCCTTTATTTAATCCAGTATAATTCTGAAGCGTCGTCTCGTTTCCCGAAAAACCAACTCTAGCTATAAGTCAGTACTGAAACCACACGGCGACTCACACAGTACCAACACTTCAATCTCTCTCCACCGGCCTGTTAGTTTCCCCTTCTTCCTCCCGTTCCGTCCAGGAAAACCCCAATGGCCGACGGCGACAGCAATCGCGGCAAACGCCCCGCCGACGGATTCACTGATGGCGATGATTCGCTCAGCCGGGTGATCCGGCGCCTGTTGCCATTCCAGCATCGGCTGGATGCGATTGCCAGGTATGCTTGATTGAGAAAACCCCTTCTTGATTCTGTGTTGTATCTTGATTTCTTGGTTTCCCCTTTTTAGTCCGGGCGGCGGTGTAGGCTCCTTCGGCCACGCCGTCGGGTCTTTTAGCGTCAACCCGATGACGGTCGACTCGTCCTATGATTCGGTCGATTCGTATACGGCAGAGGATGGCCGGTGCTTCCACTCGCAGATGCGGGAGTACCGCAACCTGTACTCGGAGGCGACGAAGGAGAACGGCCGCCTTGAGAACCTAGTGGAGGCTTAGACGGCCGCCCTTGCCGCGGCCGACGCAGAGCTCACAGCGACGCGGGCTCGTCTCAGGGAGGCCAACACCATGGTGGCGGGTAACTTTTCACTCCTCGCCCTCCATTTGTATTGATCGCTATGGCACTTGTCAATGTATCATGGTGGCGGGTAACTTTTCACTCCTCGCCCTCCATTTGTATTGATCGCTATGGCCCTTGTCAATGTATCTTCCCTTATTCAGCTATGATGGCGCAGATGGAGAACCTGCGTCTGATCGCCAATGCCACCGCCGACGTAGTCAATGCTCGTGGCGAGGTGGAGGAGTTTCGCCTTCAGGACGCCCACCACCGTGTCCGCCAGATTGCGATGAACGGTGTTCGTCACGGCGCCTCCGTCGCGCTCGCCGCCGCCCAACTCCGCTCCGGCCAAGACCTCTTCACCATCGAGCCCGGCTTCCCGGAGGAGGTGGTGGAGCCTGAAGGCCTGGCGGCCTTCGAGGAGCACGCCGATGCTGTAGCGCTCGTAACCTCCGCCGAGGACATGATAAATACGGTGTTCCTCGGTGATTAGTCTGTAATTAGGTGCAAACTTTGTAAATAGAACTGCGCAAAAATACTCTTTTATTTATTTTTTGCTCTAAAGGCGATGCATATCGCATCGGCTATTACAGCCCATCGTGGGTCTTTATTTCGCTCTCTTCTGTTCTAAAGGCGATCCCCCACCGGAATCAGCTATTATGCTCTGTCAGAATTGTATTTTTACGCTAAAGGCGATCTCCTACCGGAATCGGCTGTCATGCTTGTCAGAGTTGCATTTTTATGCTAAATGCGATCCTGATATAGAATCGGCTGTTCTAGCTCGATCCCTTTGATCGGCTTTATCTTGCGTCTTCAGCAATTCAGAATAAAGTCTCATAGCCGATTGCTTGGATCGGCTGTTGGTCGTCAGTGGTGACCTTGATGACACCTTCTTCCCATGTTTTGTCTGAGAAACAATCAAAGTCTGCTAGCTCGCAGTTAGCGGCATCTGCAGTGGCTATGATCACAGAGTCATCAGCAGGAACAGTCTCAACCTCATCTCCGTGCCATTAAATGATGCACTGATGCATTGTAGATGGAATGCAGCAGTTCACGTGGAACCAGTCGCGGCCGAGGAGTAGACTGTATGAGCCTTTGCCGTCGATGACGAAGAAGGTAATGAGCAGAGTATTCTTCCCAATCTTCAGCTCTACATTGATTGGCCCCCGAGTTGGAGACGGGTTGCCACCAAAGTCCCTGTGCATCAGATCCGTTTCAATCAAATCATCAGGCTCCTTTGATGAATGAGCTTGAGCAGCAATGGGTGTTTTTGATGGTAGCTTGAAATTGTCCCTCGCTTCTACAAACTTCTTTCTTCTCAGGAGTTTTTCTGGATCGTCAGTGAAATTATTTGGAAGAGAAAAACCATTCATTCATCACCCTGCATAAGATAAGTAAATGATAAAAAATAGGGGTATGCCTGTTTGAGTTAGAGATCAATCGGTAATACAATCTTATCCATTATGTATACATATGCTATCAATATTTCCTAAGTTTAATGTGCCTTCCCCGGCAATGGCGCCAAAAATGCTTGTTGACATCTACTAACGTCGCCAAATATAACTATATAACTTTTAATGTGAGAGGCGAGATTAGAAGATGAATGGTAATTAATTAACTTGTCATTAGCAACTAGCCACTTTTCTATTACCAACATTCTTATGCAAGAACTAGGTTGTCATCCCTAATTAATAATGCTAAGAATAAATAAAGGTTTTATATATTAATCTATGTGAATAGGCAGAAATATAAATAATATAAACTAATATCAGTTCTGCAAGCGGACAGATAATTATACCATTGTAGCATTTTACCTAGGGAGTTCTACCAGGTTGTCGATTTATATTTATACCACTGGAAAGGACTAATGATAGACTTTAATCTATTATATTGATAGTGATGGTATACAATGGATAAGTGACATCACCGATGTCATTTACTCTACTCATAACAGGTAGAGGTCACAAGGTAAATAAGATAAAGGTGATAAGTATGATCAAGCATCATAAATAAAAGATAATCATCAGAACACTTCTCTAGTCATAGTAATAGCTAGCCAATGGATAAACTAAGGAATTAATATCAAAGGTAATTCTATAACTACATCAATGAATAACTCTAATTAGTGCAATTACATCTAGCAATCATTGTTAGACTAATCCTATATCATAATCACATGCAAAGGGCATCATCTAGGAAGGATGTGAAACAGAGTCATCATCCAACTTCGCGACCGTGCCTGCTGGCCTACATACGGGGGTGGACTACAGAGGACTCAACGCAGCTGTCACCTACGCGATCTACCACACGACCCGGCACATCAGAGTGCACTCGCAGATAAACAAAATACCTAGACACCACGTCTACATATCGTTCATCATCTATCCATCGTACGCATGAATAAACGCTATACGAGCAATTACATGAATTCAAAAGATCAAACCAACTATACTAGACATATAATCAAAGTAGACAAAGACTATTGTAATTAAGAACATATGAACTATTAAGAACAATGTTTCCCTAATCATAATGAAGAATACAATAATAGAGAAAGAACTGGAATTATACCAAACTCCGTGCTCCAGACAGACGCCGGGGCTCCAGATCCGCCGAAGAACTAGAGCTCCTCTACTCTTAATCTAACTAGGCTAGAACTATGAACTAGGAGGCTCTTGATGGCTTGAGGACTTGATGCCTCGAATGAATGATGGGTTGATGCCTCCAGGGGGCTCTGCCCATTTATTTATAGCCCGGTGGGATGCACGTGTGCCGTAGGACCAAACCGTCTTGAAACAAGGGCTCAGATGACTCCACAAAGACGACGGAAGAAAACTCCAGAAGATGGGCCGAAACCCTAGCTGGGGGGCGCCAGCCGGCCCCACCCTGGCACCGGCCGGCCCCACCCTGATGGGTCTCGGGCCCCGTTGCTTCGGGTGTGTTCTAGATGCTTCTAGTGTTCTCGTGATGATGTTTCCTTGGCGGTTAAGTTACGTGGTAATCATGCTCTTTAACCCTTCTTTTATGCTTTTCTGGAATAGCCCCTTGAAAATACAGAACATGCAAAACTCATGGAAACTGTCAGTTAAAACCCTAGACTAGTGTGTATTCATGTATCGTTTGGTGTCTAAAGTTCTAATAAAAGTTGACGGTATCCACCGTCAACAACACCCCCAAGCTTACCTGTTTGCCAGTCCCTTGGCAAACGAACTAAGCCTAATTACTAATGTAATTGGATCAGGAGTTGCTACAATGCTTTCATACTTCCCAAGTACACATGTTTCAAACATAGATTCTTCTCTGGACAAAACTGCTCTAAGTTTTAAACTTACCCATTTTACCTTTAACTATGGGGCTTTACAGCTCTCGCCTTAGTCTTGAGTAATTGGAAGAAAGAACAATCAAGTCTTGCACTATGTAGCAAATTCTTCACAATAATATCCCGGAGTTGTGTAAGTTTTCAAAATAAAACTCAGAGCTATAATTGTATGACACCCTCAAGTCTCTCAGTATATATGGTATTTGTGGATCGCACTTAAGGCATTAATGATGTTATACCTTCCTATAACTAAGGATTATAGTGGAGCTCATAGGAGTGGCAATAACAAGGTTTAAACATACTTGCAATTCATATGTTGTAAAGTCAAACAATGGATCCACGGAGAATCGAGGCATACAATCAAACCAAGATGTGCATGTGTATGAAATATGGTGGATAGGTGTATATGTGGTATTTAGTGGCTATTCCTAATTTTATTTTTGCTCTTTGAAAATAATTTACTCTCCTTTGTAACTTAGAGGAACACAAGGGCTATCTTTATTCTCTTTCTTTCTCTTCTTTTTTTTATAAATCATTCGGGAGGCGGGCATCTAGTGCCCATTGTTTTAATGCTGGGACACTTATCCATCTTTTACTCCCTTTTCATATTTTTGCATAGCCACATGTATCCTTTCAACATAAATCACTGAAGAGATAACAATAAAAACTTAGAGCAATTATAACAGGGCTGTCCTACGGGGTTTACATATTTTTGGGTGTTTACTCCTAGTATAGGAGAAAACATTTTCATGATGAACATTGATGAAAGTGAAAATGGTTGCGATTACTCCTAGGGTTGGAATAATGCTTATGTGCTGAAGCGTGTACGTGATCTTGGTTTTAACTGCATGGCAAGACTCTCATATGGTATACAACAAAGGTTGACTAAACTCAATGCAAAGCAAGCAGCATGAATATGCAAAAGGTTTCCTATCTAGATGTATCATATATGGCTTTGGTAGGAATTCACATTTTGTCATACAAGAGCTCATCATGTAAATTTTTAAATTTTCAAAATAAATCTTCATAACTTAGTAATGCTAGGAATAAGATAAATAGTAGCTCAACTTTCATGAATCATATCAATCAATCACCTAGACTTAGCTTAAACATATGCCTCCACAAGTTTCAGGTTCAGAGTAAATTCTCAAGTTAAAACAGCAATATCTAAAACTTAGGAGAATTTAAGTTTGACAACTAGGCATTTGAAAAGTATTGTGACAGAGCAACTATCCATCATCTCCAAGACAAAATTTTAATGTTCATCAATTTAAATTTAGTTCTAGCCTAGACTGATTCTAAACAAACTCTAATATATAGATGGATATTTATTTGGTTTTTTTTTCAAATTTTATCTTACTAGCTAACTCACGCGAAAAAGCGATATAATAATAATGATAAAAGGTAGGAAACTCATACTTAGCTGGATTTTAATTGGAGGGTGCCCTCCCCCAAGCTTGACGTTTGACAGGGTCTTTGATGTTGCAAATTGAGTGATCCTTCTGGAAGCAGGTGTACCGACAGCATAAGGGCGTCGGGTTGACTAGCTCCTTGATCTTGTGTTGTCTTATGAAACTCAATTGCCAATAAAACTAGCCAAATCTTATGGAGAGGGGTTAGGTTTAATACCACTCCATGGTAAGTAATTGATTTTATATTCCCAGCAGAAGTTTAACTTCCTTTTCCTAATTAGAAAACTTCTTTAAGAGTATGGACCTTCATGTGCCCACATATTTTTGGTATTTTGGTGAAAGGCGTGGATCTTCATGTGTCCACATATTTTTTTGGCATTTTATGCTTGTATAAAGTAGACTTAATAAGCGCATAGATAAAGTTACCAGGTAACTAGGGGATGCTCCTCCCCTAAGCTTGATGTCTGGAATACTTGGTGCTTGAATGATCTTTAGAGTGAGTTGGTTAGTGGCAGTCCTAGTGGGTGTCCACTGATAAACTCTCTCCTTAGTCATAATATTATTTCTGCATAGTTATACTTCAACAAGAAAACCAAAACTCGAGGCTCGAATTTATCAAGGGGTTAGTGGTCAGTCAATGAGCACTTTGATTATTCTTTGAGTTGATTTTAATTAATAGATTGTAGCAGGATTCCAACAGGATTCTCTTTTTTGGATTTTCTAAGTCTCTTATGTAGCAATCTAAAAATATGCATGCTATATATATATATATATTTATGGCACCATATGGAATATTTATTTCCATGGGGTTTAGGATTTTCGTAATGCAACAAAGTAAATATAGATCATTATTTTTATTTTTATTTTTATGCCACCACAGTAAATATGCCTATAGGGTTACCATAGGTTCATTCACATGGGGCTTTAATTTTTATGATGCAGTAAATAAAGCAGTAAATATTTTTGTTGGTTTATTTTTAATATGCAAAAATGATGTGCTGAGTAAAATTACTAATGAATGCTAATTTAATTAGATAACTACCATTCTAACCTTATGGCTAGGTCACGGAATTTAAAGTCTACCGACAGGACTTAGATAGAGGAGAGTACTTACTTAGTAGGTTCATTGTCTGAGGTTACCTCAGTCAATTCCCCATTTTGCGGTGGTGTAGCAGGTGCTTCTTTTTTCTCCTTCCATCTCTTTTCTGTCTCTTCTGCTTCTCCCTTCTCTAGCTCCAGCTCTTCCTTGTAAGCTTCTCTTGATTCTCCATCTCTCTTCTTCCATTCTTCTACTTGCGCCTGGATCTCTTCTTTCTCTGCTTTAGCAATCTGGTCCATCCTCTCAGCTTCCGCTTCCCACTTACTCCAGCGTGGTGCTTGTGTCACACCCAATTTTAAGGATAAAATTGAATGAACCAACTTATGTGCGCCCAAGGATCAGTCACACACATAAGCGACAAATTACATAGTACCATCACGAGATTTAATACATAGCGAATAATAACACAGAGTCTTTACATTAATAACAGCGGAATAATATAGATAACTCTCTCGCGGAAACTCCAGTCCACAGGGAATAGTTGACTGGTGAATACAATCCTAATAATCCTCAGAAGAATCCTCATAGTCATCTGTTACCCATCCGGGATTTTTATCCAAATATGAAAAATAAAGCAAGCGTAAGTACATGTCGTACTCAACAAGAATAGCACGGGTTTATGAGGCTCAAATAAGGCAAGACACTAGTTGACAGCGGTTGCTTTTATTTGATCATGTTTTAGCAATTTGAGTAGCAGCAATTGAATATACCAAGGAACAAGATTTGCATGATCATATAAACATGATAATTAATATGGAATAACATCAACAGAAACTTCAGATAAATCAATATTAAATTAGTTAAGTTCCTGTAAGACGTCCAAGGCCGCTCATGACCGTGAGCACGGCTGATATATCAGTTTTACACTCTGCAGAGGTTGCACACTTTCACCATGAGTCGTGATTCCCATGTGTCAGGGGTTTGCAAGGCCCACACTACACTGCCAAGGTTCATAACAGGGTTTCACTATGAAGTCTTTCAAAAGGCTCTCTAACAAGTTACTAATCAATCCGGGCGCAATGGCAAGGGATGGTAGAGCCCTCCTTCCAAGTGGCACACACACGCAGCAGTACACACATGGACAGGAGCCGCAAAACAACTAGCTCGGCAAGGAACCTTTTAAGATTAACAACATGATAAAAAGTAACTTCCTATTTGACTAAAGCCAGAGCCATATAGCCCCCATGGTTGCGCTGTACGTCCCGGTGTCATACTTACAGATAAGTCCTTAGTCCATGTTGCTAAAAAGCATCTTTTAATCTTTATTTCATAATCAATTAATCAAGTTCATAAGATCATGACCCATCGAAGCACTAGCATCACTACTCAAATGCAATCTCATAGATAACAAGGATCAAGTCATCAAAAGCTAGGAATAAACACTATGGTTGCCAAGGTAGACACATGCATCATGAATTTAGTGATTAAGGTGAATAGGCAATAAGGATGGTCCATGCTATACTTGCCTTGATCAAAGGGATCCTGAGAACTTGGATCCTCAACGGAGTACTCTTGATCACCAACGTATTGCTCACCGTCTGAACTCGAGCATAAAATCACCACACAATCATCGTAGCAATCATACACGAAGCAAACAAGATTTAGATTAGAAACAGTACACCAATAGTAGAAAACAGATTGTAAAGTTTATAAAACCAATCTTTGCGTCGCTACGATTCCAATGATATAAAGATCACGAAAATCGGAGTTCAAACGGGGAAGTTATGAAATAAACAAGTTTTACTTTAATAAAATAATAGATTTAATCTAATCTCAAATTTTAAAAGTTGAAAACATGAGTAACAGTAGTATTATCATATAGATTACGAAATTACGAATCTAACGAGACTTGAACGGGTCAAATCGGATCTAAAACGAATAAAATATGGCCAAAATATTTTCAGTGGCAAATCTGTAAATAACTAAAAACGCCTTTTGAATTTCAACCGAGGGAAATACGTTTTCTAAATACAGAAGCGTAATCTAAGAAATACGGCCAAAGGACCACGGGTTAGAACATTAAAAAGATCAGGGGCTCTTTTGAAAAAGTGGAGGGCGAAGGGGTATCTTTGCTTTTGGGCCGTTGGATCTCAAACGGAGGGCTCTGATTAGATCTTGGCGAGGACAGAGAGGGGCTCGCCGGAGAAGACGGCTCTGCCGGCAGCGCCATGGCCGGAGAAGGGCGGCGGAACACCAATCCATGGCTAGGGTGGCCTATTTGGCTCGGGATTTGATCTGGAAGCACGAGAAACTCGACGCAAACTCGATTAAGGCCTCGGTTAGGGCAGTGGGGGCTCGGGGAGGGTACAGCGCGTGCAATGGCGGGCGGTCCTCGACGGTGAGGTCGCGGGCAAGGTTACGGTGCACAAAAACGAGATATAAGGGCTCGTACAGCTTCCTCACCTTGACACGAAGCTCCGGGGGTGCTCGAATTTGACGGGGAAGGTCCCAGTGGTGGACCTTGACGTCGATGGCGGACGGCGGTGCTCGGTTTCCGGTGATGAAGGCCGATTCGCGGTTGAGATCGGGGAAGAAGGGTCCTGGCGGCTCCGTGAAGCTTCTGTGGTCCTCGGGGAATCTCCAATTGAGGTGGAGGTGCTCCGGTTGGCGGTCTCGACGGCGACGGCGCGAGCACGTCGCGGTGACTGCTCTGCTCTACGAAAATTGGGCGGCGCTGCAGCTCTAGATGCGTAGGGGAAGGCAGCGCATGCTTCGGGAAACTTTATAGGAGCTTGGAGGAGGCGTATCAAGGACGGACTCGAGGATATGGCGGTGGTGCACAGCGGCGTGTCCGTCTTCGACACGAAAAGAGGAGTCCGGCTTGAACACACGATGCTGGGCAGGTCCAGTGGGCTAGCAGCGTGCCGTGCTGGAGGAAAGAGAAAGAGAGATTGGCCGGCTCAGTTTCATGGCCTAGGCCCAATCGAGAATGAATAGAGGAGACGGCGCTGCATGCAGCAGGAGGTGGCCTCGGCCTGGCCAGCAGGAGCGAGAGTGAGGGAGGTTTTTCTCCAATTTAAAAATCATTTGTTAAATAGTTTTCAAATTTACTTTTAAATATTTTGTTATTCCAAATAAAGCTCGAGCAACACAAAAAGAGTATGCAACAGCATGAATGCATAGATACAAGTTTCTCTTGCCTGTGATAAATTTTAATTTCCCCAAAAATTATTATTCCCTAAATTAAATGTCAAGCCATTACATAAAAAAAATCATTTTATCACTATTTAATAAATTGAAATTTTTCGGGTGTTACAGCTTGTACGGCTTCTTCTTGTTCCTTGTAGCAGTCTTCATACTTCACAATCTTACTAGGAAACTCCTCCCATCCACAGTGAGGCTAGGCAGCCTGACGGCGGGCTTGGCGTTTCCTTCTGTTGCGTTGCTTCCTGATCTGCACATGGTTAAGATGTGTTTTAAATTGACAGCGTACCTTTCCGGTGGGTAGGTTGAAGTGAATCTGTCCAGACCCGATGTAGATGATAGCATTAGCGGTGTAGAGGAACGGTCTTCCCAAAAGAATAGGTGATTCATCGTCTCCCTGCGTGTCAAGAACTAGAAAATCTGCGGGTATATATTTATTTTGGATTCTTACCATTACGTCCTTGACTACGCCTTCAGGGAATCTCAATGACTGGTCTGCCATCTACAACTGAATATATGTTGGGTATAATGGTAAATCATCAAATAATTCATCATATACCTTTTTGGACATTACGTTGACGCTTGATCCAGTGTCACAGATGGTGTCGAGAAAAGTGATGTCTCTGATTGTGCATTCGAAGATTGGTACACCTGGGTCACCTTTCTTTGTTAGAAATGGTTTCAGGAGCATATGATCATTTTCTGTGTTGATAGTATTGATTAGTTGAGCGGTTTCTTTAGGTACTTGCTGGGACTTGTTCTTCCTCCATCTTCTATTGTTCTTCTTCTTGGGTGCTGGTAGCTGTTGTTGCTCTTCTTGTTGATGAAATTGTTTCGGGACTGCTGGATTCTTGAGGACGTGGTTCTTGAATGAAAATCTCTCCTTCTTGTCTTTGATGGAGAGGACAATCTTGGCGTGTTCCGCATAGATGATGAATTTAGTTGTGCATAAGAATGGCCGTCCCAAGATAATGGGTGCCCTTTCATTTCCTCCAGTATCCATGATCACAAAGTCAATTGAGACATATGATTGCCCCACTCTGATAACAGCTTCTTCTAGTACTTCCTCGGGGTAGCAAATGGATTGATCTGCAAGGTGCAAATGCATATCTGTGTACAACAAAGGATCAGCTAAAATTTTCTCATAGATTACTTTGGGCATTATGTTGACACTTGCGCCGAAATCACAGATAGCCTCTAGAAAGTTATGACATCCTATAGAGATAGGAATCACAGGTCTTCTAGGCTCTCCCATCTTCTCAGGTAGTGAGTGATCTATCCACTGTATATCTGCAGGCTCAATTTGGTATTGTGTTGCATTGTGAATATCAACAAGGTTAGCAGTTTCTAAATCCTCCGGCTGGCCCGAAATCTTTCCTTTCTCAAATGGAGGGACGGCAGCAGCAAGCTGAGCTAATTGTGATTCTAACATTTTATTAAAACTGTGCTGATTCTTTATAACAGAAGCAAAGGTATCCATTCTAGTATTTATATTTTCTAAAGCTTTATCATTTGAGGCTACCTTTCTAGACATTTGATCTAACAATTTAGATGACCAGCAACTAAATCTCTTAAAGGCGGAAGATTATAATTATTGTAATTATTACCTTGATTGTTACCTTGTCGAGGTTGCTGATTCCATCCTTGGTTTGGCTGGTTCCATCCTTGATTTTGCTGAGGACGATAGCAGGTGTTGTTGTTGATGAAGTTCACATCCTCTTGCAATGTAGGGCAGTTGACAGTTGAATGCCCGTAATCTCCACATTCTTCACAGAACATGCGGGAATCATTGATATGCATGACTTCCTTCTTCTCTATGTCGAGCTTCTTCATGATGAGGTCTAGCTTGGCAGTGACCATGTCAGTTTCCTTCAGATGATGGATGCCTCCCCCTCTCTTGGGAGGTTGAGTACGTTCTTTGTTACAGCTTGAATTTGAGGCCATCTTCTCAACAAGTGCTTGAGCTTCTGGAAGCCTAAGTGACAGGAAAGCTCCTCCAGCTGCAGCATCTATGCACTCACGGGTGCTTGAGATAAGCTCGTGGTAGAAGTTCTATAATAGTAGCCAATCCTCTATCCCATGATGAGGACAGTCTTCAATGTAATCTTGGAATCTCTCCCATGCTTCAGTGAATGATTCGTCATGTTGCTGTTGAAAACTTGAGATTTTTCCACGCAGAGCATTTGTCTTGCCTGTAGGAAAGAACTTTGCCGGGAAAGCAGTTGAGCATCGGTCCCATGTAGTGTTCTTATCTTTGTTGGCGTAGAACCACTGCTTGGCTTTCCCCAAAAGTGAAAATGGGAAAAGATGGAGTAAAATATCATCTCTTGGTACTCCTCTAATCGTGAAGGTGCTGCAAATCCCTAAAAAGTGTTTTAAGTGTGCACTTGCATCTTCATTAGCTTTTCCACAAAACTGGCTGGCTTGAACCATGGTGATATGACGTGACAGAACCGCCTAAATCACATGGCCCACAGACTCCTGTCATTGTCACTAATGACCTCTGACAGCCGGGCCCGTGTCCCAAGTGATCTAGAAAGCCCTGTTGGGCTACATTAGCGCCCGATTTTCTCCGACAGGATCCCATTGCGAAGCCATTACAGAATTACAACATTTCATAACAAATTACATCAGAGTGAAAGTGCAGAAAGATTATAAGGTACTTAGATTACAAACCATTTGTCCAAATACGATTAATGTGCAAATATTACAGACCATAAATAAAATAAGTAGCAGTGGAATGATGATATAACATAATTAAGTATTTAATGACAAGAACCCTACCCACGGGTTCAACTTTACTCCTCCTCACTTCCCTCCTGTACCACTGTCACACAGCAGGGGGCGAGACAAACCTCCGGCTGCTGTATCCCTGCAACATGGGATTAACAAACCCTGAGTACTAGGGTACTCCGCAAGACTTACCCGACTAAGAAAAGGAATGAGACTCAGGAATGCAGGCTGAGGGAGTCAAGGTAAGGCTTGAGCAAGAGTCAAAGATTTTGCAGAAAAGCATTACTATCCCATTTCAATATTTTACTCAATTTTATTCTAATCATAATTCATAATTCCAAATTCATCCTCATATAAAATCATGCTTTCAAATTCTTTAATCATTCTCAAAACACCTAGTTTTGAACCACTTTTCAAGTGTAGGTCAAAGGATCAAGTCTCCATATCCGAGGAGCAACGACGATTCGAATCGATTAGTATCCAGCTGGGGATCCCTATCCACACTGCATATGTTGCACTTAAGCTTGCATATACCAACTCCGGCTACCATGACTTTTCTACCCTTGAACCGGTCCTGCGCCACCCGAAAACACAGTACTCCTCTCCTCTCCAGGCACGCCGGCCACGAGGGTACACGCTGCTCTCGCCATCTCTTCACTCCCAGTGTGTGGTTGTCGGTTCAAGTAGTAGAGCCACCGGAGTCAGATCTTTACGTAGTATGTGGCTAGTTGCAAAGTCTCGATCACAGCAGGCCTATAATGAATGGTCCCTAATTTTTTTCCGCCGGCGACATTGCATTGGGACTCTAACCCAAATACAATTGTCCAACGGTTTTCAAATCCCTTTCCCACCGATGGTCAAGCATTGGGACTCTAACCCAAATTCACAACCAACGAACGGAAAATCCCTTTCCGACGGTTACGGTGCATTGGGGCTGCTACCCATGTACACAATTCCCGAACGGACTCCTGTCCCCTTTTTTCTTTCTCATGATTCATAGTATCACATTCACATAGGTCAAAAATAGCCTTTTTATGCAAATCTAAATTGATCAAGCAGGGCTAAACATTTTGAATATTTTTATTTTTAAACAGGTTACTGGGATATTATTTATCAAGGCAGGTAATGCATCAATATAGGTGACAAACAACTCCTCACAACCTAATGCAATAATAGACTCAAGTTATAAATATTTTATAAAACACAAGGAAAGGACTGAATGCACCGGGGCTTGCCTTGAATCGCGTACAGCGTCGGGTCGGGCTCGGTCCCGCGGATGTCGAATCCCTGAATGACTTTTGGAGTGACCTCCTCGGCGGTGGCCTCGACTTGGACCTCCTTGGGAACGGGCACTACACGTATGCAATGATGTATGCTTAGCATGGTATGAGGACAATGAATGAAATGCTTAAAAGTAAACCATTTAGACCTTGAGTACAACTTTCCTTCACGGTAAAGTTGTAAACGTTTTACGGAAAGTAAAAACAGTGTTTTCATATTTATGTTTTATTGACCATTTTAACGGTCATAGAAAGCCGCTGCACAGCTTTACTACAACCAACAAGTGACTTCATTACATTTGTCAAGGATCACTATGGTGAAAGATCCCTGAACTCAATCAATCCAAAATCACACCAAACAGCAGGGATTATTTGTTTAAATTAATTCTACTATCCATAAGTCCCATATTTAATGAACAAGTGTCCTAACAGTTTCCAAATGAGCCCAAACTTACCCAACAGATAGATTTTATCCTAAAACAGTGCCACATAAATTTTCATGATTTTTGGATAAATCTGGAATTTATTAAAATTGCTCAAAGTTGCATTTATTAATTAATATGCTGATTTTTAGTTCCTAAAGAAAATGCCCAAATCTTATATTTAATATTTTTATAAAATACTACATGTTTCAGAGAGCATCCACAATTATTTTCATGATTTTTAACCCAACAGAATTATTCCTATGAAAATAACAAATAGCAGCACTATTCATCTAAAATTAAAATGGAAAAGCCTTTTAAAATCGCCGGAAACAGACCGGCCCACGAGCGAAACAGACCGGCCCATCCGGCCTGCCCGCGCGCGTGCCCGTGCGCGCGCGCTCTCAGGGACGCTGTCGGGCGGGACCCGCCCGTCAGCTCCCTCTTCAACCTTCCGCGCGCTCGTGCGCGCGCACTCGCGGCGGCCCGCCGCGGACCTCGCCGCCGGCGGCTCCAGCAACGAAGCCGCGCGAGCCAACGTGAACTCCCAAGCCTAGCGCACACCCTAGCTAGGTTAGCCCTGACCCCACGCGCCTCCAACGAGCTTCACCTCGCCCATGGCGGATGCGACGGCACGGCGACCCTGTTCCGGCCGCGAGGGTGCGGTAGAGTTGAAGGAAAAGGGCAGGGGAAGACCAGGAGCTCACCACGACTCTAGACCGATGACTGGCTGAGGCTGAGATGGAGCAGAGCGGCGAGCTTGACGACAGCGACGGAGTGCAACGGCTCGGCCTTGACGGCGAAGTCACGTTCCGGCAATCCTAGGGGACAAAATGGAACACCGTTGCGAGCATAAGCTAAAGTATGACTCAGAGAGTCACAAACAGGAGGTCTAAGATAGAGAGGCTCACCACAGCGAGCTCGTCGCGTGAGAGATGGCTGCGGCGGTGCTCTGCCGGACCCGAAGACGATGGCGTGCGTTCCGGGGCCCTCGAAGCACGAAAGCTGGACCACGGTGGCTCAAGCTGTGTTCAAGGATCCAGTGAGGCTAGAGACGAGAGGAATTTGGAGGAAGAGGTCTGAGGGCGGCCAATTTTGGCTCGAAACCGAGGCGGGTGCGGTGGTGGTCGGAGAAGGAAGGGGGCACAGAGGAGGGTGTTGGTGCCCTTTAAGCCAGTCAGAGAAGGGGGCAGGAGCGGCTTAGGACGGCGCGGGGTCCCCCACACGTGCGGCCGTGCTGGGGGCAAGATCACGGCCGGCACGGGCGGCGCCGCGCGCGCGCATGCGACCCGGCGGCCGGCGCCTGTGCGCGAACAAAGAGGGGGGCATGTTACTGTAGCAAATACAGTGCCTCCCTCTCGGTTTTTGGCCCATTTCGTAAGATTTCTTATACAAACTTGAAAAAGTGTAAACATCAAAGTTGTAGTGTTCCAAATTATGAACAACTTTGATTTAGGGACCATGTTCGGATTTTTGAATAATTTTGAAAATATTTGAAAGGGGGTAATACCACTATTTGAAATCCATTTTTAATCTTGTCAAATTCTCTGGATTTTTCTCAATAACATAAAAATCTCCAAAAATAAAAGTTGTCCTAGTTGTGGAGCTTCACAACTTTCATTAAAGAAGTTTGGTCATATTCTTGATATTTTTCAAATTAGCATTTAAATTTTGAATTTCAAAGTAGTAATTTGGGTTTAATTTAAATTTCTATTAAGGGACTTCTAAAACAGCCAAAATAAGAGTTGTTCTATTTCAAAAGATCTACATCTTTTATTAAGACACCATCACCAGATTCCAAGTATATTTTGATTTAGGGTTTTGGGTCCGATTAGGGCTTAAATTCTAAATTTTCTTTTGATTGGTTTTTAATTACCAAATCAGGGATTTAATTGTACACCCATAACATTAATGAATAAGCCACTCTAAAAATCCTAAACACACTCATATGCAGATGCTTAATGATAAATATAATGACATGGCATAATTAATTAGCCGTAATACCCGGGGTATTACAGCCCTTCCCCCTTAAAGAAATCTCGTCCCGAGATTTGATAGACGATAAACCTTAGGGCTAAGTAATGGAAAAGAAAATGTCTCAAGTAAGCCTACCCTAGTTTTCTACTATAAATTAATAAGGGAGTTCACATCTGCTACAACCAGAAATTTTACATACAATGTAGCGAAGAATTCGGGGAAGTTTTCGGCGAGATAGTCTTCAGATTCCCAGGTGGCTTCATCCTCGGAATATTCGCTCCATTGAATCTTGTACCATCTTGTAGTGGTTCTCCGAGTGACGCGATCCTTCCGATCCAAAACTCGGATGGGATACTCAGAGTATGTTAGGTCGGGTTGGAGTTCTATTCCCTCAACATCAATGACTTGATCTGGCACCCGAAGACACTTTTTGAGTTGTGATACATGAAAGACATTGTGTACGGCTGAGAGATGATCTGGCAACCTCAACTTATAAGCTACTTTCCCATGACGAGCTATGATTTTGAAATGGTCCAATGTATCGAGGAGCTAATTTGCCTTTGACTCCAAATCGACTAATTCCCTTCATGGGTGAGACTTTGAGGTAGACATAATCTCCTGTCTTGAACACCAAGGGACGACGCCTTTGATCAGCGTAACTCTTCTGTCGCGACTGTGCAATCTTCAGATTGTTTTGTATTTGCCGGACCTTTTCTTCAGTTTCTTCCACCAAGTCAACGCCGAAGTACCATCTCTCCCCAGGCTCAGACCAATTCAGGGGTGTTCGACACCTACGACCATACACCGCCTCAAACGGTGCCATTTTGATGCTTTCTGGATAATTGTTATTATACGAAAATTCTGCCAGTGCCAAACACTCATCCCAAGATTCTGTGTCATTGAGTGCACATGCCCTCAACATGTCCTCCAACACTTGGTTGACTCTCTCTGTCTGCCCATCAGTCTGTGGATGGTATGCAGTGCTATGTAGAAGCTTTGTTCCTAGGGACTTATGGAAAGCCCTCCAAAAGTTGGAAATGAATTGAGAACCTCGATCTGAGACAATGGTCTTGGGCACACCATGAAGCTTCATCAAATTCTGGATATACAGCTTCGCATAGTTCACTACAGTGTAAATGGTCTTGACGGGGATGAAGTGGGCTTGCTTAGTGAGGCGATCAACCACAACCCAGGCTGAGTCAAAACCCCTGGGTTTTTTCGGCAGACCCATGATGAAATCCATGCTAATGTCCTCCCATTTCCACGCAGGAACAGGCAGTGGTTGCAGTTCTCCACCGGGCTTCATGTGTACAGCTTTCACTTTCTGACAGGTGTCACACTTCGCTACATATCGAGCGATCTCTATTTTCATTTTGGTCCACCAGAACTTTTGCCTTAAATCTTGGTACATTTTATTGCTCCCAGGGTGGATGGAGAATCTAGTCAAATGTGCTTCATCCAAAATCTTTTGTCGCAACTCAGGTACCTTTGGAACTACTAGCCGACCCTTGAACCATACGACCCCTTCGTCGTCAATTCTGAAACAATCTACAGTACCAGCTTGGACTTTCTCTTTAATATGCTTGATGCCTTTGCTCCCTTTTTGAGCTGCGATGATCTCATTACGGATGGTGGTCTCAATACTAATATGGTTCAAACTGCCCTGTTCAACTATTTCAACCCCCAACTTGACTAGTTCATAGCATAAAGAAAGGTCTCGGGGCTTTACTGCCAAACAACTGCAATGAATCTTTCGACTGAGCGCATCGGCAACCATATTGGCTTTACCAGGGTGATAATGCACTTCAATGTCATAATCTTTGATCAACTCGAGCCATCTTCATTGTCTCATGTTCAACTCTTCTTGGGTAAATATATACTTTAGGCTCTTGTGATCGGTGTAAATCTTGCAAGTACTGCCAAGTAAATAATGACGCCAAATTTTCAGTGCATGGACCACAGCGGCCAATTCTAGATCATGAGTGGGATAATTATCTTCATGACACTTAAGTTGTCACGACGCATAAGCAATGACTCGGCCTTCTTGCATCAAGACACAACCCAGGCCGGTTCCAGAAGCGTCGCAGTATACGTCGAATGGCTTTTCAATGTCCGGTTGAGCTAGGACTGGGGCAGTGGTTAACAATTCCTTCAAAGTCTGAAATGCCTGCTCACACTCAGGTGACCAGACAAACTTGACCTCGTTCTTCAATAAGCTGGTAATAGGCTTGGATATTTTGAAAAAGTCCGGAATAAAACGGCGGTAATATCCCGCCATTCCCATAAAACTATGGACTTGATGCACAGTGGTTGGTGGTTTCCAATTCAAGATCTCTTCCAGTTTGCTTGGATCAACCGATACCCCTTCAGCCGATAGAATATGCCCAAGAAACGGAACTCTGTCCAGCCAAAACACGCACTTACTGAACTTGGCATATAGTTGATGTTCTCTCAAACGAGTTAGGACCACACGAATATGTTTGGCATGTTCTTCAGGGTTTTTGGAATAGACAAGTATGTCGTCAATGAACACGACCACAAACTTGTCGAGTTCGGGCATGAAGATTGAATTAATGAGATACATGAAGTAGGCAGGGGCATTGGTCAAGCCGAAAGACATAACCAGGTACTCGTAAAGACCATATCTGGTAGTGAAGGCTGTTTTCGGAATATCCTCTGGACGGATTTTTATTTGGTGGTACCCTGATCTGAGGTCAATTTTTGAGAACACCTTGGCCCCAGCAAGTTGGTCAAAAAGTAGATCTATGCGAGGCAAAGGGTACTTATTTTTTATAGTGACCTCATTGAGGGGACGGTAATCGACACAGAGTCTGAGGGAACTGTCCTTCTTTTTAACAAAAATAGCAGGACAACCACAGGGGGATGAACTAGGCCTGATGAAACCCTTATCCAACAGATCCTGCAACTGAATCTTCAACTCTGCCAATTCCTTGGGCGGCATTCTATATGCTCTATGGGAAATAGGTGCTGTTCCAGGCTTCAGTTCAATGGCAAATTCTACATCACGGTCAGGGGGTAAGCCAGGCAATTCGTCAGGGAATACATCCAGGAATTCACAGACTAGTGGAATGTTCCGCACCTCTTTAACTGCAGTTGCACACACCCTACCAACTGCTCTTTGAGGTATTGGAAGTTGGATAAGAAGTTGAGTCTGACTATTAGGCAAGTTTACTCTGATGGTTCTATTCAGCACGTCTATGAGAGCTCTGTGCTGATACATCCAATTCATGCCTAATATCACATCTATATCCTGATCCTTCAGCACTATCATTGAGGTCGGGAATATTTGCTTGCCAAGTTCTATGGGCACCCGATGTACTATCTCTTTAGTATTAATGCGCCCTCCGGGCGACTGTATAAGGAAACTTTCCTCTATCTGCCCAATCGGAATTTCATGCTTGACAACAAATGTACGATTGATGAAAGAATGCGATGCACCAGAATCGAAAAGCATGATAGCAGGATGACTTGCGACAGGGAACCTGCCCAGCATGATGGGTTTACCTTTAGGAATGTCTCCAACTTGCGTGTAGTAGACCTGTCCTGCTTTTCTCACAACTTTTCCCTTCTGGCCTGCTGCTGGTGGCCACGGTGCTGAGCCTGCTGCTGCTGTCCACCAGGAGCCTTCTGTGCATTCTGATTGTATTGTTTGGAAAATGGGCAGTTGCAGGACCAATGTCCCATCTTGCCACAATTGTAGCAGGGTTGGTTGTAGATTGCTTGAGGAGTGGTTACGCGAACGCCAGGGGCATTCGGCTGGGTGGCGCTTTGTTGGTTAGAAGTGTGAGAAGTAGCAGCAGTTCGAACTACGACCTGCTGATGAGGATACTGGGGACGTGTGTGGTGAGTGGGATGGTATATGATTTTCTGGCGCTTTTGATGGCCTTGAGATCCAGCTGACCCAGACTTCTTCTTTTTCTTCTTTTCTTGGTGCTTGCGATCACTTTCTTCAAAAGCTATGGCACTGTTGACAGCCTCATGATAAGTGCAGTTGAGATTGTTAGACAGGCTTTGCTGAATCTTGAAGTTCAAACCCCTGGCAAAACAGTCCTTCTTTTTCTAATCGGTGTTAGTATGCTCAGGGGAAAACTGTGACAGGTGGTTGAACTGACTGACATACTGCATGACTGTGGATTCCTTTTGTTGCAGTGCCAAGAATTGATCCAACTTCATCTTCATCACACCCACAGGGATGTAATGTGCACGGAAAGCCTCACGAAACTCCGCCCAAGTAAGTTGGTGCCCTACCGGCTGTGCTGACTAGAGGTTTGCGAACCAAGTGCTTGTAGGGCCTCGGAGTTGCTGTGCTGCAAACAATGGCTTCTGGGTTTCCGTGCAGCGAATCAATCCAAATTTTTGCTCCATAATACGGAGCCAGTCGTCTGCTTCCAGCGGCTCATCCGCTTTGGTAAACACCGGTGGACGAGTGTCTATGAAGTCCACATAAGTCGTTTCCTCATCATGGCGGAGGCCACGGCGCCCAACACGGTCATCCCAGTTTTGAGCAAGCAATGCCGTAGCATTGGCTAAGGCGGCAATGGCATCAGCCAAGGTGGGTGGAATCGGCGGTGCTTGCGGAATGGCCCCGTCCTCGGAAGTATCAGCACCAGTTGAGCGGGTGTTAACAGGCATCTGTGCATAATTAAACCAAACTGAGTCTTAGATTACTTAATCATGTCTTAATACAATACACACCATACAATACGATAGCCAGGGTACATAACCAACACTCGATATAGTTCTCAAACCATACTAAGGCTTTCATGGCAACACTGACATTACAATACCCTAAAGAGTGCGAGTACTGACATCGCTAGTCCTGCAGCTAATCTATTCGTCGACTCCCATGGTCCCGTCAGAGACGACACTGTCCTCGTCAACCTCCTCCATGTCCTGATCCTCAGGACCAACAACCACCCCATCCTCGGGTTCCTCAACACGTGGCTGCAGGATCGGGTTAAGCTCGTTGTTGAGCCTATGCACCTCCTCGTGCAATGTGTCGTTGTAGTCCTCAATCTGATCTACGTAGATCTCCAGCTCGTGCAGCCTCGCCTGGGTCGCGTCCTCGCGCGCCCAGGTGGCATCCCTCTGCACGATCAGACGAGCCACAGAAGTCCGCAGTCGGTCGATCGTCGCTACGTCCTGGTAGTGCTCCCGACGAGCGGTGGCAAAGTCCTCCAGCATCCTCCTCATCTCCTCCCTCATCCTCTCTATCTCCTCCTACAACTCAGCGCGGCTACGGCGGGGGCGGCGACTGCTAGAGGCCTCCCCGTCACGCGGCGCCAGCTGGTGGCGCGGCACACCCCAGGGTCCCGTCATCTTGCGCGCGGTCTGCTTGCAGCGTGCCGTGCTGGAGAAGATAAGTTGGGATTAGCGAGGATATAATACATGCTAGCAAGAATAGGTTTGATAGATCCTAACCCATAACCCATTTTAAGGAGGAAGTGATTTATAATGTGAATTAATCATGATGCATGAACCGTACTTACGAAATTTCGAAATCAATACAAAAATGAATAACTGCATATTTAATTTTTAACATAGGGCTAATAATAGCGCTATTCCACTAACTACCATGACTATAATATAGAACAAGACAAGAGTAAGCAATTTGGACCAAAATAGCAATTTAAAGTTTATGATCCAAAACCTTTTGAAGTTTGGCAAAGTAATCCCATAATGATTTAGCAATGGAACGGTCTGATACCAGCTGTGATAGAACCGCCTAAATTACATGGCCCACAGACTCCTGTCATTGTCACTAATGACCTCTGACAGCCGGGCCCGTGTCCCAAGTGATCTAGAAAGCCCTGTCGGGCCACATTAGCGCCCGATTTCCTCCGACAGGATCCCATTGCGAAGCCATTACAAAATTACAACATTTCATAACAAATTACATCAGAGTGAAAGTGCGGAAAGATTATAAGGTACTTAGATTACAAACCATTTGTCCAAATACGATTAATGTGCAAATATTACAGACCATAAATAAAATAAGTAGCAGTGGAATGACGATATAACATAATTAAGTATTTAATGACAAGAACCCTGCCCACGGGTTCAACTTTACTCCTCCTCACTTCCCTCCTGTACCACTGTCACACAGCAGGGGGCGAGACAAACCTCCGGCTGCTGTATCCCTGCAACATGGGGTTAACAAACCCTGAGTACTGGGGTACTCCGCAAGACTTACCCGACTAAGAAAAGGAATGAGACTCAGGAATGCAGGCTGAGGGAGTCAAGGTAAGGCTTGAGCAAGAGTCAAAGATTTTGCAGAAAAGCATTACTATCCCATTTCAATATTTTACTCAATTTTATTCTAATCATAATTCATAATTCCAAATTCATCCTCATATAAAATCATGCTTTCAAATTCTTTAATCATTCTCAAAACATCTAGTTCTGAACCACTTTTCAAGTGTAGGTCAAAGGATCAAGTCTCCATATCCGAGGAGCAACAACGATTCGAATCGATTAGTACCCAGCTGGGGATCCCTATCCACACTGCATATGTAGCACTTAAGCTTGTATATACCAACTCCGGCTACCACGACTTTTCTACCCCTGAACCGGTCCTGCGCCACCCGAGAACACAGTACTCCTCTCCTCTCCAGGCACGCCGGCCACGAGGGTACACGCTGCTCTCGCCATCTCTCCACTCCCAGTGCGTGGTGTCAGTTCAAGTAGTAGAGCCACCGGAGTCAGATCTTTCCGTAGTATGTGGCTAGGTGCAAAGTCTCGATCACAGCAGGCCTACAATGAATGGTCCCTAATTTTTTTCCGCCGGCGACATTGCATTGGGACTCTAACCCAAATACAATTGTCCAACGGTTTTCAAATCCCTTTCCCACCGATGGTCAAGCATTGGGACTCTAACCCAAATTCACAACCAACGAACGGAAAATCCCATTCCGACGGTTACGGTGCATTGGGGCTGCTACCCAAGTACACAATTCCCGAACGGACTCCTGTCCCCTTTTTTCTTTCTCATGATTCATAGTATCACATTCACATAGGTCAAAAATAGCCTTTTTATGCAAATCTAAATTGATCAAGCAGGGCTAAACATTTTGAATATTTTATTTTTAAACAGGTTTCCGGGATATTATTTATCAAGGTAGGTAATGCATCAATATAGGTGACAAACAACTCCTCACAATCTAATGCAATAATAGACTCAAGTTATAAATATTTTATAAAACACAAGGAAAGGGCTGAATGCACCGGGGCTTGCCTTGAATCGCGTACAGCGTCGGGTCGGGCTCGGTCCCGCAGAGGTCGAATCCCTGGATGACTTCTGGAGTGACCTCCTCGGCGGTGGCCTCGACTTGGACATCTTCGGGAACGGGCACTACACGTATGCAATGATGTATGCTTAGCATGGTATGAGGACAATGAATGAAATGCTTAAAAGTAAACCATTTAGACCTTGAGTACAACTTTCCTTCACGGTAAAGTTGTAAACGTTTTACGGAAAGTAAAAACAGTGTTTTCATACTTATGTTTTATTGACCATTTTAACGGTCATAGAAAGCCGCTGCACAGCTTTACTACAACCAACAAGTGACTTCATTACATTTGTCAAGGATCACTATGGTGAAAGATCCCTGAACTCAATCAATCCAAAATCACACCAAACAGCAGGGATTATTTGTTTAAATTAATTCTACTATCCATAAATCCCATATTTAATGAACAAGTGTCCTAACAGTTTCCAAATGAGCCCAAACTTATCCAACAGATAGGTTTTATCTTAAAACAGTGTCACATAAATTTTCATGATTTTTGGATAAATCTGGAATTTATTAAAATTGCTCAAAGTTGCATTTATTAATTAATATGCTGATTTTTAGTTCCTAAAGAAAATACCCAAATCTTATATTTAATATTTTTATAAAATACTACATGTTCCAGAGAGCATCCACAATTATTTTCATGATTTTTAACCCAACAGAATTATTCCTATGAAAATAACAAATAGCAGCACTATTCATCTAAAATTAAAATGGAAAAGCCTTTTAAAATCGCCCGAAAATGGAAAAGGAATTCACCCGGGACGGCCCACGAGCGAAACAGACCGGCCCATCCGGCCTGCCCGTGCGCGCGCGCGCTCTCAGGGACGCTGACAGGCGGGACCCGCCCGTCAGCTCCCTCTTCAACCTTCCGCGCGCTCGTGCGCGCGCACTCGCGGCGGCCCGCCGCGGACCTCGCCGCCGGCGGCTCCAGCAACGAAGCCGCGCGAGCCAACGTGAACTCCCAAGCCTAGCGCACACCCTAGCTAGGTTAGCCCCGACCCCACGCGCCTCCGACGAGCTTCACCTCGCCCATGGCGGATGCGACGGCACGGCGACCCTGTTCCGGCCGCGAGGGTGCAGTAGAGTTGAAGGAAAAGGGCAGGGGAAGACCAGGAGCTCACCACGACTCTAGACCGACGACTGGCTGAGGCTGAGATGGAGCAGAACGGCGAGCTTGACGACGGCGGCGGAGTGCAACGGCTCGGCCTTGACGGCGAAGTCACGTTCCGGCAATCCTAGGGGACAAAATGAAACACCGTTGCGAGCATAAGCTAAAGTATGACTCAGAGAGTCACAAACGTGAGGTCTAAGATAGAGAGGCTCACCACAGCGAGCTCGTCGCGCGAGAGATGGCTGCGGCGGTGCTCTGCCGGACCCGATGACGATGGCGTGCGTTCCGGGGCCCTCGAAGCACGAAAGCTGGACCACGGTGGCTCAAGCTGTGTTCAAGGATCCAGTGAGGCTAGAGACGAGAGGAATTTGGAGGAGGAGGTCTGAGGGCGGCCAATTTTGGCTCGAAACCGAGGCGGGTGCGGCGGTGGTCGGAGAAGGGAGGGGGCACAGGGGAGGGTGTTGGTGCCCTTTAAGCCGGTCAGAGATGGAGGGCAGGAGCGGCTTAGGACGGCGTGGGGTCCCCCACACGTGCGGCCGTGCCGGGGGCAAGATCCCGGCCGGCACGGGCGGCGCCTGTGCGCGAACAGGGGGGGTGCAGGTTACTGTAGCAAATACAGTGCCTCTCTCTCGGTTTTTGGCTCATTTCGCAAGATTTCGTATACAATTTTGAAAAAGTGTAAACATCAAAGTTGTAGTGTTCCAAATTATGAACAACTTTGATTTAGGGACCATGTTCGGATTTTGAATAATTTTGAAAATATTTGAAAGGGGGTAATACCACTATTTGAAATCCATTTTTAATCTTGTCAAATTCTCTGGATTTTTCTCAATAACATAAAAATCTCCAAAATAAAAGTTGTCCTAGTTGTGGAGCTTCACAACTTTCATTAAAGAAGTTTGGTCAGATTCTTGATATTTTTCAAATTAGCATTTAAATTTCGAATTTCAAAGTAGTAATTAGGGTTTAATTTAAATTTCTATTAAGGGACTTCTAAAACAGCCAAAATAAGAGTTGTTCCATTTCAAAAGATCTACAATCTTTTATTAAGACACCATCACCAGATTCCATGTATATTTTGATTTAGGGTTTTGGGTCCGATTAGGCTTAAATTCAAATTTTTCTTTTGATTGGTTTTTAATTACCAAATCAGGCATTTAATTGTACTCCCATAACATTAATGAATAAGCCACTCTAAAAATCCTAAACACACTCATATGCAGATGCTTAATAATAAATATGATGACATGGCATAATTAATTAGCCGTAATACCCGGGGTATTGCAAGCAAGCTTGAGCTCGAATCCATTCTTCCCAGTGTTGACTGCTGGTCCAGTCTTGATGTTTTCTGTTGTTGGTGCAGAGAACTCACACAACGTCTTCTCAGCCATGTCTTCAAACACAGGAGATAAATCTTCTCCTAAGTGTTCTTCTTCCAATATTGGAGCCTGGCACCTTTGATGAATGAGCTTGAGCAGCAATGGGTGTTTTTGATGGTAGCTTGAAATTGTCCCTCGCTTCTACAAACTTCTTTCTTCTCTGGAGTTTCTCTAGATCATCAGTGAAATTATTTGGAAGAGAAAAACCATTCATTCATTCACCCTGCATAAGATAAGTAAATAATAAAAACCAGGGGTATGCCTGTTTGAGTTGGAGATCAATCGGTAATACAATCTTATCCATTATGTATACATATGCTATCAATATTTCTAAGTTTAATGTGCCTTCCCCGACAACGGCGCCAAAAATGCTTGTTGACATCTACTAACGTCGCCAAATATAACTATATAACTTTTAATGCGAGAGGCGAGATTAGAAGATGAATGGTAATTAATTAACTTGTCATTAGCAACTGGCCACTTTTCTATTACCAACATTCTTATGCAAGAACTAGGTTATCATCCCTAATTAATAATGCTAAGAATAAATAAAGGATTTATATATTAATCTACGTGACTAGGCAGAAATATAAATAATATAAACTAATATCAGTTCTGCAAAGCGGACAGATAATTATACCATTGTAGCATTTTACCTAGGGAGTTCTACCAGGTTGTCGATTTATATTTATACCACTGGAAGGACTAATGATAAACTTTAATCTATTATATTGATAGTGATGGTATACAATGGATAAGTGACATCACCGATGTCATTTACTCTACTCATAACAGGTAGAGGTCACAAGGTAAATAAGATAAAGGTGATAAGTATGATCAAGCATCATAAATAAAAGATAATCATCAGAGCACTTCTCTAGTCATAGTAATAGCCTAGCCAATGGATAAACTAAGGAATTAATATCAAAGGTAATTCTATAACTACATCAATGAATAACTCTAATTAGTGCAATTACATCTAGCAATCATTGTTAGACTAATCCTATATCATAATCACATGCAAAGGGCATCATCTAGGAAGGATGTGAAACAGAGTCATCATCCAACTTCGCGACCAGTGCCTGCTGGCCTACATACGGGGGTGGACTATAGAGGACTCAACGCAGCTGTCACCTACGCGATCTACCACACGACCCGGCACATCAGGGTGCACTCGCAGATAAACAAAATACCTAGACACCACGTCTACATATCGTTCATCATCTATCCATCGTATGCATGAATAAACGCTATACGAGCAATTACATGAATTCAATAAGATCAAACCAACTATACTAGACATATAATCGAAGTAGACAAAGACTATTGTAATTAAGAACATATGAACTATTAAGAACAATGTTTCCCTAATCATAATGAAGAATACAATAATAGAGAAAGAACTGGAATTATACCGAACTCCGTGCTCCAGACAGACGCCGGAGCTCCAGATCCGTCGAAGAACTAGAACTCCTCTACTCTTAAATCTAATTAGGCTAGAACTATGAACTAGGAGGCTCTTGATGGCATTGAGGACTTGATGCCTTGAATGAATGATGGGTTGATGCCTCCAGGGGGCTCTGCCCCTTTATTTATAGCCCGGTGGGATGCACGTGCGCCATAGGATCAAACCGTCTTGAAACAAGGGCTCAGATGACTCCACAAAGGCGGCGGAAGAAGACTCCAGAAGATGGGCCTGAAACCCTAGCAAGAGGGGCGCCGGCCAGCCCCACCCTGGCACCGACCGGCCCCACCCTGGTGGGTCTCGGGCCCCAGTGCTTCGGGTGTGTTCCAAATGCTTCTAGTGTTCTCGTGATGATGTTTCCTTGGCGGTTAAGTTACGTGGTAATCATACTCTTTAACCCTTCTTTTATGCTTTTCTGGAATAGCCCCTTGAAAATACAGAACATGCAAAACTCATGGAAACTGTCAGTTAAAACCCTAGACTAGTGTGTATTCATGTATCGTTTGGTGTCTAAAGTTCTAATAAAAGTTGACGTTATCCACCGTCAACAACACCCCCAAGCTTACCTGTTTGCTAGTCCCTTGGCTAAACGAGCTAAGCCTAATTACTAAAGTAATTCGATCAGGAGTTGCTACAATGCTTTCATACTTCCCAAGTACACATGTTTCAAACATATATTCTTCTCTGGACAAAACTGCTCTAACTTTTAAACTTACCCATTTTACCTTTAACTATGGGGCTTTACAGCTCTCGCCTTAGTCTTGAGTAATTGGAAGAAAGAACAATCAAGTCTTGCACTATGTAGCAAATTCTTCACAGTAATATCCCGGAGTTTTGCAAATTTTTAAAATAAAACTCAGAGCTATAATTGTATGACACCCTCAAGTCTCTCAGTATATATGGTATTTGTGGATCGCACTTAAGGCATTAATGATGTTATGCCTTCCTATAACTAAGGATTATAGGGAAGCTCATAGGAGTGGCAATAACAAGGTTTCAACATACTTGCAATTCATATGTTGTAAAGTCAAACAATGGATCCACATAGAATTGAGGCATACAATCAAACCAAGATGTGCATGTGTATGAAATATGGTGGATATGTGTATATGTGGTATTTAGTGGCTATTACTAATTCTATTTTTGCTCTTTGAAAATAATTTACTCTCCTTTGTAACTTGGAGGAACACATGGGATATCTTTATTCTCTTTCTTTCTCTTCTTTTTTTATAAATCATTCGGGAGGCGGGCATCTAGTACCCATTGTTTTAATGTTGGGACACTTGTCCATCTTTTACTCCCTTTTCATATTTTTGCATAGCCACATGTATCCTTTCAACATAAATAACTGAAGAGATAATAATAAGAACTTAGAGCAATTATAACAGGGCTGTCTTACGGGGTTTACATATTTTTGGCTGTTTACTCCTAGTATAGGAGAAAACATTTTCATGATGAACATTGATGAAAGTGAAAATGGTTGCGATTACTCCTAGGGTAGGAATAATGCATATGTGCTGAAGCGTGTACGTGATCTTGGTTTTAAATGCATGACAAGACTCTCATATGGTATACAACAAAGGTTGACTAAACTCAATGCAAACCAAGCTGCATGAATGTGCAAAAGGTTTTCTATCTAGATGTATCTATATGGCTTTGATAGGAATTCACATGTCATACAAGAGCTCATCATGTAAATTTTTAAATTTTCAAAATAAATCTCCAGAACTTAGTAATGCTAGGAATAAGATAAATAGTAGCTTCAACTTTCATGAATCATATCAATCAATCACTTAGACTTAGCTTAAACATATGCCTCCACGAGTTTCAGGTTCAGAGTAAATTCTTAAGTTAAAACAGCAATATCTAAAACTTAGGAGAATTTAAGTTTGACAACTAGGCATTTGAAAAGTATTGTGACAGAGCAACTATTCATCATCTCCTAAGATAAAATTTTAATGTTCATCAATTTAAATTTAGTTCTAGCCTAGACTGACTCTAAACAAGTCTCGGGCCCCGGTGCTTCAGGTGTGTTCTAGATGCTTCTAGTGTTGTCGTGATGATGTTTTCTTGGCGGTTAAGTTATGTGGTAATCATGCTCTTTAACCCTTCTTTTATACTTTGCTGGAATAGCCCCTGGAAAATACAGAACATGCAAAACTCGTGGAAATTGTCAGTTAAAACCCTAGACTAGTGTGTATTCATGTATCGTTTGGTGTGTAAAGTTCTAATAAAAGTTGACGTTATCCACCGTCAACAGTGAGGTACCGACTGACATGCTCCAACGTGGTGGTGCTGTCTTGTCCGCTGAAATTAGAGAAGTCTGGGATCCGGTAACATGACGGCAAGGCCACCAGGTCGTACCACTCTGGGTGAGAGCGCTTGTATGTGACTGCTGTTCCCTTGGGCTTCAGACCAAACTGCTCTTTGAGCACATTGGTCATTTTCTGCAGCAGATCTTCATTCTGTCTCGGGAGCTGATGGTTGACATAAGGATTGTAGCCTGGAGCCCCTTGGTAGCCCAGATTCGGGCACATGCCCTAATAGTTGGGGTCGGAGTAATACTGGTATCCTGCTGCTCCTGGAGGCGCCATGCCATACCCAGGCACGCTCTGCTCGGGTGCATTGGGGTCAGTGCTCTTGCCTAGCTTCTGGTAATACGGAGATATATTTGCAGCCAATTGTGGGACTGCACTTGTAGTGGCGAAGCCCTCTGCTGGTCCCTTCGGCTGTTGCTGCTGGGTTGACGTTCCCGTCGCTTCTGATGATCTTGCTGGGGGCGTAGCAAGTGTATACATGCCCGTTTGGCATGTACTGCCCGAATAGTATCTTCATGTGCTCGATGAAGTTCTCCAGGAAGTACTAGTGATTGCTGGCCACTGCAACATTGGCGGCCGCATAGATCATCCTCTCAAAATACCTGCGTTCCTCTATATCTGACATATCAGACTATCCATGCAGGAGGTATTGGGGAAATGGTGTTTTCTGGTACACATTCTGGTCACGATTCTTGGAGAAGCACCCGACGCAGACCTCGCGGAACTTGGAGAGGTATCTCTCGAACAGCTAAGCCGACTCTGGAGGCAGCTCCTCCATAGTCACACGGAGAACACTGTCGTTGTCGAAGGCCATGATTCAGCAAAGTGGTCCCACCGGGCATGCCAAAAAGTGTATTAGCGCGAAATCTGGTTCGCGCTCATCACACCAGTGAAGCCGGAACGGTCTTATGGAGCGCGGGGTGAACAGACTCAGGTAGCTTCGACAATCGATGTTGATAGGCCACCGATGATTCCAAGCGTGCCCAGTCAATTTGACCTGTAATTGATAAGGGAGAAAAAGATTTATCAGTAACACAATGCAAAACCACTAGTGTGTCCCAGGTGGTTCCGAATATTCGGCCCAATGGGCCTTCGTCTTAGGCTACCTGGCTAGAAAGCCGATATCCGATCACATGAACCGATTGTATGAATATAACAAAGGCATTCGATTTCCATTTAACCGATTCAGGATCATGTAAAAGATAGAAAGTCATACTAAATAGATTTCAATTACATGCCATCTTACACATTGGTGCGCATCTCAATCCATCACGTTTATTAATTAGGATCGACCGGATCATTACAGCTAACAACACACGTGAATTAACCTTAACATGACCAAAGCATAGGACAATATAAAAAGAAGATCGGAAAAACATAACATGCAGCATGCAGCCATAGGCAGATTCGGCTGAACAACCGATCTGATTATAATACAGGCAACATACAAGTCTATAAAGTAAACGATGCCTTGACTCTTTGACCAGTCAACCCAATCCGTTACCTACGTCAAGGAGATCGACCGGATCGTTGCAGCCCATGACGTAAACTAATGATTAGATCTACTAATTAATGACTCTTAACACAATTCACTTTATTACTTGAGTGCGACCTGTATACAATCTAGATCTGAACTAATCGGTTAATGACAAACGGATCTACTCACTTAAACATGATATTCAGTTGACGTTCATTTAAGCGAGACAGATACAAGGGATTTGAGCCGACAAGAAACAGATCAAGATTAGGCAGTTTGATGATGCTTAAAATAAATAAACAATAAACAATCATAAGCAACATCAATAAATTAATGAATCTAACTAAACATGCTAATTTTAATTAGAACCGATAACTAATCCTCAATTCAATTCAAGCATAGCTTAGATCAAATGGAGATCGATAGCTACTCGAATCTACCTAACAGTGGGGTATGTGGCAGAATCGTACAGGCCATACATAATAAACACGAGCATGATAATACTTACAACAAGCTCGGCGTCCACCGGATGACATCCAACTCGTCAAAGAACTCGTCGGATCTACAGGTACTCCTACTCCTAAGGTTTTTAGCGGGAGGCCGGAAAAAAGAAACAGTTGATATATTGATTGATTGATTGGTTCGGTACAATTTGCGGTGACCCTTTATTTATAGGGCTTACTGGTCTTGGCGTAAAGAAATATCATGTAGCTAGGGAATCTAAACAGAATATAATATTATTTCCTATACATGTGTGGCTTTCTTTTCCTTACATGTGAACTCTATTTTAACTAAGAAGCTTCACGCGTATCCATTTCCTTCCAATCCTAGCCGAGTCAAAAGATCTTCCGTCCTTGCCCGTGACTCATCCCTTGCTTTACTTCTTGGTCACAAAGTAATCTAATCAACTATGTCAAGCCGATCAGGTCCGCATGCAAGTCCCATAAAAATAGATATCCGGCTGACCATCTGATTTACGGGAGCCAACAAGCATACGCACCGATCCATGTATCAATCATGCATCTCGTCACGTACCAACAATAGATGTATCTGAACCCACATGACGTGGACAACCAATTATCATACTGCTCCCAAATATGTAGTCGTACGTGGCCGAATTAATTCGATGATTAAACAATATTTCTTGGCTGGCGAAAAGCACCTAAACACCATACATCTGCAAATATATCGAGAAATATCTCTGAACCAAATTATTGTGTTTACACCGGATTTTAGATGGGATAACCGGCAACTGTTGCAAGAATCGGGTATCTGGTAACGTCAGCAGGATGCGTTAAAGGCTGAAGATCGGATTCGGACAGAGAAAGATTCTACAACGGCTTGCGACAGGGCAATCAAAGAAAGGGTCCACAAGAAAGGAAATGCTGAGTTCCAAGTTATCTTAGAATTTGGAAGTTTTATTATTTGCTTATTTCCCTCTACCTGCTGAGTATAAATATAAACCCAAGCGCATTGTAAAAAACACACACATCAATACAACAATAGTTCTTTTTTCTCGCCTCTAGCCAAAAACCCTAGGAGCAGGAGTAACGTAGATCCGGCGAGTTCTTCGACGAGTTGGGTGTCATCCTGGTAGACACCGAGCTTACTGTAAGTACCGTCACGCTCGTATTTATCATGTATGGTCTGTACGATTCTGCCTCGTATCCCTGTGCTAGGTAGATTCGAGTAGTAGGCGTGGCATAGCCTAGTAGATTCATCAAGTTACCAACATGTTATCTGTTCTTTACTGTTTATATTATTTGTCAACATCTTCTTGCCCGATCAAGATTGCATAGTATTGGCCATAGATCTATATGAAAGCATTCATCTGTGTTTTATTCATGCTTATCTCTCACGATGGTTGCTTTCTTGCTTTTATCGGCTAATCCTTTTTCAGTCTTGTTCGTACGTGTTGTGGGGGCTTGACAAGAGCCGATCTAGACGCGTGCAGAGCCGCGGGCCTTTCAGACCAGCTCTGTTTTCGTATTAGATTTGCTTGTGGCTATTTTTCGAGATAGATCTAGAGGGTGCAAAGCCACGGGCCTTCGCCAAGTGTTCTGCTTCACGGACACTGTATCGGCTGAATAGCCGATGCAGCTATGCTTTCACGAGTAGTGATCGTGTGCAGATCTACTTGGACGTCAGGTAAACTAGCACGACATGTTAAGTCTGTTGACGCCCGCTGGCCTGTTAGACCAGATTGATGTAGGCTTAGCGTGTTTGGTGAAGAGGTGAAGCTAAGACCGTCGGCCTTTTAGGACCAGTCTTAATGGATCCCTGCTTATCTGGGGCTTAGGTAGATTTATACGTGTGATCTACCCCATTATTTTAATTAAACTGTTAAAGCTAGATTGGCTAATGTGTTATGATCTCTACATGAATATCTTGATAGGCGTTGTAGCTTGTTATTATTTTAATTGTTTTATCTAAAGCTATTGACTCTCTAATCAATGGCTTATATGGCTGGCTCACAGAGCCACACAGATCATGAACTGTCTGGAACCAAACCGGCACTGTTCCTATCTAACGTTTACCATTGTCAATTGTAGGTCAAATTGACTGGCACGCCTTAAAGTCAACGGTACGATTCAGTACCAGGGTGTTGAAGCTAGCTGGATCTGCTGAGCTCTCGCTCTCAAGGATTGTTCTGGCTTCACTGGTGTGCTGAGCGTGAACCTAGATTTTGCGCCAACACTACTTTTTGGCACGCCTGGTGGGAACACGATCATCTTATTAAAAGTCAGCCGAATTATTCAATTTCTTTGCTCAAGATGGACTAATTGATTCGGCTAATTCTTTGAGCGGAATCTTGGGAACTATTTTTGAGAACATCGATTTGCCAAGACTTGCCACCTCATGAAGCTGACAAGCCAATTTTGTTGTGCATGTCATTTGCATAGAGCTGGTGGTGGTATGTGTCCATACGTTGACATCGCAGGGAGTAAGCTCAAGACGACCAGAAGCTGCTGCTCTGTTTTCCACCGCTCAAAGAATGTTGCATCCAGACTGGATAAAAGGGCAGTCTGCAACTCTGCATGCCATATTTATTGGAAAGATAAAGACGGAAGGCATGTATATTCAAAGGTCATACTACTTGGAGAGTACACGAAAAGAGAAAGCAAACAAAGAATCAATTGATCAAGAGAGGAATCGACTATTGGCTTAGTCATATCGGTTATTTGATCAGGCATATTTTTCTCAACTATTTCGAAGCCATAATATTTGTTTGGGGAAGAATACATGTAGTTAGCAGGTTGGCTAGAATATTTTATTATATCAAAAGGAACATCTACCTAATCAGAGCCAACAGAAGCCGATTCAGTCGGAGCATAAAAGCTGATGGTCTACTGGACGACATTGAGTTATGCAGATTAATAATAAAAGGGAGGAAGTCGGTCAAGCTTCTACAGGTGTGATCATTGCTTTTGTCAACTCGTTGCTCCCCAAACTGAAAAAAGCCGATTACTTCATAAAGCAGAATCGGCTATTTGGTTGGCAGAACCTCTTTACGTAAGCTGAAAAGAAAGGCTCATACGTTACAGTGCCGTATGTATATGCATACACACATAGTGATGAACAACTTAGCAAGTGTGTGTGTACGATTGCTGAAGACCATGGTGTATCCATGTCTAAAGAAGAATCGGATTCTCATTTTCATTGACAGATCCTCAATCGACTGTTTTAATATTGGGAGTAAATAGTGCAGCCGAGTACAGGAACAGTGCAGATATTTGTTTGATCAAGGCAATGGTAGCGGCTATGGCCGAACTGAGCAGTTCGGATGTGTTTAAAGGAAGGAAAAGGGTCACGTACAGGAAAATGGAATTGGAGTAGTAGCGAAGCAATTGAAGTGAAGCTGGTGGTTGCAAAAATGTCAGCACGTATCAGACCCCAAGGCTGGTTGTGCGTATTGTGCTTGTCGCAAGCTGACAGGGAGTTCAACTACCCAGAAGATTAGTGCTAACCACATCAGTATGAAACCTGAGAATCAATTTCTTCGGCACATTATTCTGAACAGGTCAGAAAGCATTCACATCAATCATAAGGTCTGACGCGTTGGATTATTTCTAAGAGCCGATGGACTCCTGACATCATTGAAAATTAGAATTTGGAGTTACTTCGGCTGAATATTTTAATCGAAGGTTTCAAGGCTGAGTTTGGCAGTATAGTACCTCATGATTCATCCGTTAGTCCAAGCCTCCATCTTCTTGGGTGATATTCAGGGATGCCATGAGTTGTTGTTGCTCGTCCAGAAGGTCATGAGGTACAAGATCCGAATATATGTATATATATATATACATATACATATATATATATATATACATATATATACATATACATATATATATATATGGTGACGCTAATCAACACCTAGGGTAGTGACTAGTAAAACATGTCCGTGCGTTGCACTAGGGATATAAATTTTTTTGTATGTTACTCATGCCAATAGTAAATGTATCGAGGTTAATAAAAAACATATATATTTTTTATTTGACTGAAGATTTTTGTTTATAAGAAATTATTGTTTGTTATGGCAAAAACTCAAATTTTGTAGCGTGTGGATACCTGTGAATTGTGGTTTGTCTCCTCCACCTCGTCACCTCGATTCACCTGTAACCACAGCCAATACCAATCTTCAGCTTCAGCACACCAATCTTCATCACGTCCTTCCTCCGTGAGCGGTAGCCCACCTCGATTCACCCGCAGCCACTGCAAATACCAATCTTCATCAAGATTATGACAGGCAGAAGCAAAACCATCACTCTTGAGATGTCCAGAATACAGATACCGTCAGTACTATCAAGGCTATGATCTATTATATGGATGACATTCCTTTGGACCGGCAATTGCCTCACGTTTGATGGCAAGCAGCTGGAGGATGCTGAAGGATGTACGGATGCTAGCTCTTTGGCTGATTACAACATTGGCAGGGAATAAACCATATGCATGGAACGGATGCAGGTGCAACTTTTCATGAAGGCAATCCGCTGACCCTCGAGGTTGCCCCATCAGAATCCGTTCGCGATGTCAATAAAAAAAATTAAGCCGCAGATCCAACTCATCCTTGATGACCTGCTCATGGAGGACTCTCGTAGTTTAACCGATCACAACATTGAGAACCAATCAACTCTGCACCTTGATCTCCACTTTAAGGGTGGCATGCCGATGCTGATCTTCATGAAGAGGGTGTGCGGGTAGCCAGAAAATCTACGTTGTGGTCGCGAGCTCAGATTGCGAATTTGGGACTTAGGCAAATCTTGAGGGAACGGACGCGCGGATGGCGGCAGATGTGTATGCGACTACTGCGTTCTTGGTCGGCCAGGGCCATATTTTATAGCAAAGGCTGCGTACATGTTGTAGTTGAACCCTGGGCTTCATAAGGATTGGACTGACGGAAAAGAGAATTCTTATCTGAGCTGAGTTTATAATTTATTTAATTACAGTCCAACCGGACCCTGAGCAATCGTGAAGACACGGGACCCGTTATCGTGGTCTAATGATATGGCAATCGTTTATGACCCCTCCGTTTTACATGCTCACGATGGGTGTGAGAGAGAGGGACGGAAAAACCAGGACAAAAAAAGAGTCCGCACGAGTGAGGGCGCTGGCACCGCCAGAACAAACAGGTTGACGAAAATATAATTTGGGTCCGTGGCGTCGCGTGACTCCTTACTTTGTGTCGATCTCCAACTCTGATTTAGAGTTTCATGTTCTATTCGTGTTCATCTTCGATCCGGTATCTTCTGTGTTTCCGATTTCCACCGACATACTTATAAAACAGATAAGGAGGTCGGACGAAAATTTAGGGAGAGAAACTTTGCCTCTTTAACATTAGGTATAGATATAGATATAAATATAGATTACTACCCGAGACCCTCCCTCAACACGCACGCGAAAAAAAAAAAACCGCACGATCCCCGGCGCCCGGCACGTCCGCGAACGCACTGCGCGAAAAAAGGAAACCACGCGATCCCCAGCTCCCGCACGTCTGCGCTAGCAAGTCGAAACTCCTGCCGCTAGCGCGAGCAGGACGATGCCGCGGAGCAGGACGCCGATCAGGACGCCGACGAGCACATTGCACCTCAAGGGGCAGAACGCCGACGCCGACGCTGTCCAGCGCATTCAGCCGAAGGTCCGCGCCTGGGAGCCGGACCAACGTGGGCGGTGGGGCAGGACTGCAGAAGGCAGAGGCAAGCGTCGCCGTGGCCGGAGCAGCAGAGCCGGACGCACCCTACGTCCCTACAGGGCGCTGGCCGTCGGTGACGATCAGGTTCCAAAATACCATCCCCGCGCATTCAGCTGAATGGACACTTGTATTTTTGAACCTGCATGATTGATGTTTATTTTTCTGGACTTTATTATTTGCAGGTATTTAATGGTGGTCTTCCCCCGTGTGTGATTGATGAACTTCTCAAGTAAACCTTCAAGTCCATACCGAAAAGCTTCTCTATGTCAAAATTCCTATACGCAAACATTGTGGATTTGTCTAATCTTCTAAAAGGTATGAAGATCGAGTATCCTGTTCTGTGTATTGTGCAGTTCAATTTAAAGACCAATCGATGCTCATAATTACTGCTGCTGTCTTTAGTATCCAGTTCCATGTTGAAATCTTTGTGCCAATATTTTGTGCCAAAATTAACAATCAATTGGTTATAGTAATTCCACGTTACCTGAGTGTATTGTGTAAATTTTAACTATATGACAAATGATTCGAAATTAAATTAGACAATGCGTCTATAGATTTCTGAACCACACACTATTGTATGGATTTGATCTTTCATTAAAAATTGTGTGTTCAGGGCAATTAAGGAGACCAGCTGCTCAATGGAAGAGGCCAGAGCATGAGGCTGTCATAGGATCATAGCCCTGCAAACAAGAAAACAAGCAGGTAAATTTTTTATCCAATTTTTGTGCCCTTAACTTAGTGCTTGAGTTGACGTTCTATGGTTGGACTGAATTATTGTGAAAGGAAAACTTGGTCATAAAGCAGAAGAAAAGAGCTTCGGCAGGTACAATAGTCACGTTCTTTACTTCTATTCCTCCAACAAATATACTACTTCTGTCTGACTGGCAACCATCTTCACCAAAGTACTGAGAAGACTTTGACAACGCCATCAGCCGCTAAACTGAGAAGACTTTGGCAGGGTCATCAGCTGCTACCCAGTTGTTCCTAATGTAACATACAGTCTACCATCGTATGAAATATGTTCCTCTCTATTATCAGAATGCAAAGACATACGGGTCTATATCCTTCACCTGATGCGCTAGGCCACCAACATATGTAATATATACCTGCATATATGTAACATACGCATCCTGTCAATGTATATCTCGATTATCATGACGTTATCATGGACAAACTGCATGTAATCCTAAGTGTGCTTACTAACCAACGCACGCGATGGCGCGCGCTTTGCACTTTTATGGCTACAATAGCCACATGCACAGCATGTCAATAGGAATACTTGCTGAGCGTGGTAAGCTGACGCTTGTCGTTGTTTACCAAATCATCAAAAATCCCGGATGAGGTACCAGATGATGATGAGTATGTGAAGTTTCTGGAGGACATCCAGGATCCCTGAAGATGGTGTGCCTCCAGTCGGTGTCCCTGCTGGCGTGTGAACTTTGCCATGACGTATCCGTTGTAATAAAAGCCGTTTACTATGATGTGAACACTCTGTGATGTAATAAGTTAAATACTCGTTGTTCGTGCATAATGATG
This sequence comes from Eremochloa ophiuroides, assembly GCA_038502445.1. NCBI lineage: Eukaryota > Viridiplantae > Streptophyta > Magnoliopsida > Poales > Poaceae > Eremochloa > Eremochloa ophiuroides. Next base: position 46,624,710 of record JAHLJS010000008.1, on the reverse strand, counting down.
TACAATTTGTGGTATATGTGGTTTTTGGACTTCCTGGGTCCACATATACTCTCGTTTGGATTTCTTCGTAAATCCGAGTGTTACAAATTGGTATTAAAGCCGAACTAACTGTAGGATGCCTTCTTTAGGTAGAACTGGACACCCTCTAGGATTATTTGCAAAATTTTATGCTTTTGTTAATTTACTACAAATTTTCTGGTACCCTACCTTTACTCTTTATAAACAAATTTATGATCAAATTCATATTTAAAAAGCAGGTCGATGGTGCGCACGAAGAAGACTGCCCGCAAGAGTTCCGGGGGCCGTGCTCCCACTCTTGCCGAGTACCTCCGCCAGTTCGAGCCACAGCAGGACCCAGCAGAGCAGGCCGCAGCTGGGGACCCGAGTGATGACTCAGGAGACGACTCCAGCGACGACGACTCCTCCGACGCTGACAGCCATTCTCGCTCTGATGACGACCAGGGCGGGGACGAGCGTGACGAGGCCCAGGGCGGAGGTAGCGATGACCCGCCACTTGGGGACCCCGCCGAGGGCGACGACGAGGATGAGGAGCCACGCCCTGGCTGGACCCGCCTGACGTACACTACCCCAGATGGAGACGAGTTCTACCATCCGAAGCTCCTTCAGCTTGGTGCAGAGGCAGTACGCCACCTTCAACGTCTCGGTGGAGTACCGCAACAGGAGGTTCACCCACCCCGAGATGACCAAGGTCTTCGTGAAGACCTGGTGCGACGAGCAGAGGGCGTGGAGGATCCGCACTGCTACTCATGCGCTGGTTGCTACCTACACTCGGGAGTTCGGTCTGGAGGACACGGCGAGACAGGCTCTCTACACCCACCGTGAGCTTGTCTTTCTGACCATCCGGGAGGATGACGACCGCTACTTCCCACGCCATCGCCTTTCGGAGCCTGGTTGCAGGATGGCCTCACTGCAGGACGGATAGGGTAGCCGACTCGCTGCCACTGTACCTCTGGTGGCTGCCATCAACGGTGCGCTGGACAGTGCCTATCAGAAGTCGCTGAGGATCTAGTAGGAGAGGTTGCAGGATCGGGTGGATGACCTAGAGCGCCAGCAGCAGGGAGGTCAGCCCGACGCCGTTGCTCCCTCCATGGCGTGTGACCCTGCTATCGTCGCCCCGCGCAAGAGGCATCACCCAGGCTGCACCTGCACCCGCACGACGTTTGACCCATAGGAGTTCTTCACCCCTGCTTCAGAGATGTGAGTACCACGTGATGTTTTGTCGAGTCTTGAGTCCCTTTTAATTTCGAGTCTATGAACTAATTGTCTTAATAATGTGGTTGCATGCTTGTTATGATGCACCTTGGATGATTTGGATCTTTTCATGAGTGTGATGAGTGTGGGATTTAGTCCACGACCATCATGTTAATACTTTGGGAGTTTTTATTAAATAAGTAAGCAGGTGGGGTTCTGTCTCTCAATCTGACTTCCTTTTGAGTAGTCAGTGTTATTTGGTTTGTGCCTTGCAATCTACAAATCCTTTGGTCATGAGAATTTTATGGATTAAACTAGAGTTCAATCTCTGTCATTTGCAAGTGGTTTCACGCTTATATCTGTCACCATTTGAGAACTATAGCCGTTGCAATTTGAGTATAACTGTGCTGAAAACAGATTCGACCAGTACTGCTTTTGAGCCATTTTTGCATATTAAAAATTCTGAATCTGAAAACGTTGTCTACAGTAAAGTTGTGGGAAATTTTGTAACGATTCCAATGATATGCCATGTGCAATCAGATGATAAACAGAGAGAAAATTATGACTGTTTTACTGCACTGCTGGAAATATACCTCGCCTGAAAATTTCAGCACTAGTCATTGTACCTATGTAATCAAAAGCATATCCCAAATTCTCTGTTGCCTTGATCCTCTACAAATATAATTGATCCCTGGAAAATAAAAGAACTCATACGATACTTGTACATGTCACAGATGGTGGACACCAGGAGTGAAAACACGGGTGGTAGGAATCCACCACCACCACCCCCGCCAGTGTCGATGGAACAACTAATGGCCATGCAGACACAACTCATGCAGCAGATGGCGCAGGCCATGCAGAACGCTCAGAACAATCCCCCGCCGCAAGCTCCCCAACAAGTTCGTGACAATCCAGGGGAATTTCTGAAGGGTCGTCCGCCTACTTTCAGCAGCTCACCGGATCCACTCGAAGCCGATGACTGGCTCCGTGCGGTGGAGCGACAGCTTGATATTGCTCAATGCAATGATCATGAAAGAGTCCTATACGCCTCGGGACAACTCCAGGGAGCCGCCCTTGATTGGTGGGAGGCATTTCAAGATGGTCATGCCAACGCCGATCAGATTACCTGGCAAGAATTTTGCAACAGTTTCCGCTCGCATCACATGCAAGCCGGTATCATGAGGCTCAAGAGAAAGGAGTTTCTCTCTCTTAAACAATCTGTCATGTCAGTCAGTGAGTTTAGAGACAAGTTCATTCAGCTCTCTCGATATGCCCCAAATGATGTGGCAGATGATCAGGACAAACAAGAACTTTTCATGGAAGGGTTAAATGATAGTTTGCAGTATCAGTTGCTCTCGCATACTTTCGACAGTTTTCAACAGCTAGTTGACAAAGCTCTTGTGATTGAAAGCAAGAAGCGTGATATAGAGGTGAGGAAGCGTAAGCTTCAAGAAAGGAAGTCAGGCAGCAATAGCCGTGCCCGCTACAACCAGTCCCAGGGAAATCAGCAGAGGTATCAGGGTCAACTCTCCGGGACCAACCGCTCGCAGTATCAGTCTAGAAGCTCGCCACAGCAATCGCAATACCGTGCTCAGGGTTCCCGTCCGAATCAAGCCGGGAACACGCCCGTGAAGTCAAAGACCCCCAATGCCTACAACTCCGCCAACAACAATAAATGTTATGTGTGTGGAGAAACGGGGCACATCTCCTACAATTGCCCAAAGAGGGCCAACCAGGGTCCTTTGACCACCCCCAATAACCAGAAGTTGGGTGTTCATACCCCAAGTAAGCAGGGCCCGCAGAGGAATGCTCAAGGCAGGGTGAATCATGTGACTTCTGAGTCAGCGCAGGAAGCTTCAGATGTGGTCATCGGTACGTTCTCCGTTAACTCCTACCCTACCTCAGTTTTATTTGATTCAGGAGCATCGCATTCTTTTATCTATGCTCATTTTGTCAAGAAACATGCTATGCTTATGCAACCTATGAAGAGCAATATGTTGGTTAACTCACCCGGGGTTAATATGAGGGCAACTCTTATGTGTCCTAATGTTAAGCTCAGTATAAGGGGGGCAGAGTTCACAGCAGAGCTAGTGGTTTTGAATTCCATGGGAATAGATGTGATCCTTGGAATGAACTGGTTGATGGCACACGATGCAGTAATCCGATGTGCCGCCAAAACTATTTTATTGAGCACAGAGGCAGGTGAGAGGTATGAGATCAAAGTAATGACATCCACACTTGATGACTGCCAGTTGAATTAGTTGGAGGATATTGCTATTGAGGATATTCATATTGTGAATGAATTCTCCGACGTGTTCCCCGACGAATTGCCAGGTATGCCACCTGAATGAGATGTTGAATTTATAATCAATCTTTTACCTAGCACTGCACCGATAGCAAAAAGATCATATAGAATGGGAGTGAATGAATTAGAGGAATTAAAGAAACAATTGAGGGAGTTACAAGATAAGGGTTACATACGTCCTAGTTCCTCGCCTTGGGGAGCTCCCGTTTTATTTGTAGAAAAGAATGATGGCTCACAAAGGATGTGTATAGATTACAGATCCTTGAATGAAGTGACGATCAAGAATAAGTACCCGTTGCCAAGGATCGATGATTTGTTTGACCAACTGAAAGGTGCTTGTGTATTTTCTAAGATTGACCTAAGGTCTGGTTACCATCAATTGAGAATCCGTGCATCTGACATTCCAAAAACTGCCTTTACAACACGATATGGGCCGTATGAATTCACAGTGATGTCATTCAGGTTGACAAACGCCCCTGCATACTTTATGTACTTGATGAATAATATTTTTATGGAATACCTTGACAAGCTTGTGGTGGTATTCATAGATGACATTTTGGTATACTCGAAGAATGAAGAAGAGCATGAAGAGCACTTGAGGATGGTGCTACAGAAGCTCAGAGATCACTAACTCTATGCAAAATTAAGCAAGTGTGAGTTTTGGCTTAAGGAAGTATCATTCCTTGGTCATATCATCTCAAATGGTGGTGTGGCTGTAGATCCAAAGAAAGCGAAGGATGTGTTAAGTTGGAACCCTCCCAAGAACGTTTGTGAAATACGAAGTTTTCTGGGTATGGCAGGGTACTACCGAAGATTCATTGAAGGATTTTCAAAGTTAGCCAAGCCATTGACCGCTCTGCTTGAAAAAGATGCCAAGTTTGTCTGGTCCGATAAATGTCAAGCAAGCTTTGAAGAATTAAAGAAAAGATTGACCACTGCCCCGGTACTGGTGCTACCGGATCTCACCAAGAGTTTTTCTATATATTGTGATGCATCAAGATAAGGTCTAGGCTATATTCTTATGCAAGAAGGAAGGGTAGTTGCTTATGCATCGAGGCAGTTGAGAAAACATGAGTTGAACTATCCAACTCATGATTTAGAGTTGGCAGTAGTTGTTCATGCACTAAAAATATGGAGGCATTATTTGATTGGGCATAAGTGTGAAATCTATATCGACCATAAAAGCCTGAAATACATATTCACTCAGTCAGATCTGAATTTGAGGCAACGCAGGTGGCTAGAATTGATTAAATATTATGACCTTGAGGTACACTATCACCCTGAGAAAGCAAATGTGGTAGTTGATGCTCTTAGTCAAAAGAGCTATCTGAATATGGCATGCATCTCGCAACTGCCAAAAGAGTTAAGCGAAGAGTTTGCTCACTTGAACCTTGCAATAGTGGCTAACAGCATGGAACTTGTGGTGGAACCTATGCTTGAGAAAGAAATCCGTAAAGGACAATTGGAAGATGAAGATATAAAGGATATTGCCGAGCGCATAGTAATTGGCAAAGCACCATGATTTAGACTGGATGATCAAGGAACAGTCTGGTTTGGGAAGAGAATCTATGTACCTGACATAAAAGAAATCAAAAACATTATTCTGAATGAGGCGCATAACTCAGCATATTCCATACATCCGGGAAGTACAAAAATGTATCTTGATCTCAAAGATAAATATTGGTGGTATGGTTTGAAAAGAGACGTGGAAGAGTATGTAGCCATATGTGATACGTGCCAAAGAGTTAAGGCAGAACATCAGAGGCTAGCTGGACTACTGCAACCTATGAAAATTCCGGAATGGAAATGGGAAGAAGTTGGAATGGACTTTGTAGTGGGTCTACCTCGTACCCAACGAGGATACGATTTGATATGGTTAATCGTGGATCGATCAACAAAGGTTGCACATTTTCTCCCCGTTAAGACAACATACTCAGGGGCAAGATTGGCTGAACTGTATATGGAAAGGATTGTTTGGATGCATGGGGTCCCCAAAAAGATAGTGTCATATAGGGGTACTCAATTTGCGTCTCAATTCTGGGAAAAACTTCTTGGCTCCTTGGGCACTAAGTTGACTTTCAGTTCTACTTACCATCCGCAAACAGATGGACAGACAGAAAGGACTAATCAGATTTTGGAAGACATGTTACGAGCATGTGCATTGCAATATGGGGTTAGTTGGGATAAAAGCTTGCCATATGCGGAATTTTCGTATAATAATAGCCACCAGAAAAGTTTGAAAATGTCACCCTTCGAAGCTTTGTATGGCAGGAAGTGCAGAATACTTTTGTTCTGGAGTCAAACAGGTGAGACCCAAGTATTTGGCCCCGAGATTTGAGGCAGGTGGAAGAACAAGTTCAAAAAATCCGCCAAAATCTCAGAGTTGCACAATCAAGGCAGAAAAGCTATGCAGATACAAGGAGAGAAGACTTGGAATTTAAAATTGAAGATTTTATTTATCTCAAGGTGTCACCCATGAGAGGAGTTAAGCGGTTTCATGCCAAAGGAAAATTATCACCAAGGTATGTAGGACCGTTTAAAATTATGTCGAGAAGAGGAGAAGTGGCCTATCAGTTTGAACTGCCGGAAAGTTTGTCAGGTGTGCATGATGTTTTCCATGTGTCACAATTAAAAAATATTTGCATGTACCCGAAGAAGGAATTCCCTTAGAAGAATTGAAATTGAAAGAAAATCTCACTTATACAGAATATCCTATCAGAATCTTGGAAACGGCAGAAAGAATTACTCGGAGTAAGATCATCAAGATGTGTAAATTTCAGTGGAACCGTCACTTTGAGGATGAGGCCACATGGGAAAGAGAAGAAGATCTCAGAACGGCTTATCCTCAGCTCTTTGAGTATGCAAATCTCGAGGACGAGATTCATTTTAAGGGGTAGGTTTGTAACACCCTAAAAAAATCATTGTGGGAATTTAGAATTTAAAATTGACCAATTACTTATGAATTAATTAGGTAAACAATAATTTTATAAATAATATGGGAGCTTGATTATTTTGTTGCCTACATGCTGGTGCATTTTATTTCTTGCTCGGATCCAGGATAGGTTGCTTGAAAAAGCTTTTCAAAAATCCAAATTCAAAAGTGTGAAAGTTTGTGAAAATTAGAAAAGAAAAATCCTTTTCTTTTCCCCTCCTTCCCTTCCTCCCTTTCGGCCCAGAGCCGTAGCCGGCCCAACCCCTCCTCCCTTCTCTCTGAGCGCGCCCGCGCCCCGCGAGTGGGCCGCCGGCCCAGTGCTGCCGCAGCGCTGCTGCCCTCCCTCTCTCTCTGGCTGCCTAGGCCCACCTGTCGGCCGCACGCGCGCCGCCCGCGCGTGAGTGGCCTGGAGGCCTTTCCCCTTCCTCCAGCTGAGGCGCCGCGCCGCTGCCGCCTCGCCTACCGAAACCGCCGCCGTGGTGGCCTTGATGGCCACCCAGCCACCCCGCGCACTCGGTGGAACACCCGGGACCCTTTCCCGCACCCCCGCTCGCCCTATAAAGCCGAGGCCGAGCCCCTCTGCCCCCTCCTTTCGCACCTCGCCGCCGCATGCCAGAGTCCCTCCGGTGACCCTGTGCCTCCTCTGCCGCGTTGCCGAGCCGTCCCAGGTAACGCCGCGCTCAATTGTGCCCCTACCGAGCCTTTCTCACCTCCTTTTGGCTCAAAATCAAGATCACCCTGAGCCTCTTCTCTCTCTCCGCAGGTCCGCTAATCGACGAGCTCTGCCCTGGTGAGCTCTTCCACCGGAACCGTGACCTGTTTCGTGCTCGCCGTGACCTTCCCGTCACGCCGGTGCCCCTCAATCCGTCTCTCGTGCCCCGGAACCCTTTCGTCCTCGCGCGCCGAATGAGCTCGAGTGCTCCGGCAATGGCGCCACCGTCTGCCGTGCCCCTGGCAGACCTCCCCGAACCCTCTGCCGAGGTCGCCCCCGCATCCCTCTGGTGCCCCCGGTTTGGCGAACCGAGGCCAGCAGCGCCCTCCCGGGTGCTCACCGGTGAAGCCCCGGCCGTTCCCATGGTGCGCCGTCATTCACTGCGCCACCCCGTGGGCGGTGGCAGCCTCCCTGAGCCGCGTGGTTCACGGTGGACACGTGGACCCGATGACCCGCGCCGGTACACTGCCCTGCCGTGGATCGGGCCAACCCGCAGCCGCCACGTAGCTCGCCTGTCGGCACCAGCGCAACAACCCTGTCCCTTTTGCGCAGAGCCCCCTGACCTTTCGGGGAATTAACCCGTAGTCTGAGCCAGTTGAAAAATAATTCAAAAGAGGCCATGTTTTCTTTCAGTTTAACCCCTGGGGTCTCTGGTTTTAGTACCCGAGGCCCAAGGCCTATGTTTTTATGTTTCTAACCCTCTGTTTTAGGTTTAATTACGATAGCAGTGTCGGTTTGAATTGAAAGGACTTCAAAATAATATCTTATTTATAGTTTAGCCGTGGAAAATGGTTTTGCTCATATCTTTCTCGTTTTAACTCTGTTTTCAGTGATCCACGTATCCATGTGTTCGTAAAGACGAGTAGATTAATTCTATTTAGTTATTTTCTATCTTTTGATGCATGGTGTACTATTCTAATAGTGTTTTCTGTATTTTCATGCATGTAATGATTGGTATGGTGCTTGTCTGGTGATGCTCGTGGTTATAGAAGGCGAGTTCTTCGAGGAGAATGATTGTGAGCAGTTTCAGGACCAAGCAGAATTTCAAGGCAAGAGTATATATGGCTTCCTTGTTACCTATGGAATGTATTATCACCATAATCATGTGCATTTATCCAACTTGTTGAACCATAGAATTTACCTAGTATTTTTGTACCTTATACCTTATTATACCTATGGGGGTTTTGCATTAAGTTGTGTAGTGCTTCGCTCAATCAAGGATAATATTGATGTTGATTAACTACTTTTATGCAACTTGATAAAATATGCTTTTTACCAACATGGTTAAGAGACTAGAGCTGTGAAGACCTTTTAAGCTCTAGTCACCTCCGCTCGGACTTTTACTTAAAGCGGCCACCCAGGATTATTCCCGTACAACCGTGAGAATAATATGGCTCTGATCTTAGTTGAGTAACTAGATCAACTCTAGCTTGTTAGTAGTTACCGAAAGGCGCTAAAGGGGGATCTAGGTTCAAGAATGGGTTCTGAGCCTGTCAAGATGTGTGCTGGGCTGCGGTCACATGGTGTGCCATTCTTGAAAGGGGCCTCCATTCACCTTGCTGAAACCTTGCGTCTACTAACTTGTTAGAGCGACTAGTGAAAGGCTTCGTAGTGACTCCCTGCCCGCTCACCTTGGCAGTGTTATGGGGGTAGCTCCCCCGGGCAATTGGGAATTCACGAATCATGGGTAAAGTTGTACAAGCTCTGCAGAGTTAACTCCATCTGATATATCAGCCACGCTCACGGTCATGAGCGGCCTGAATTCTTTTTGCTCAGTCTGTTATCCGAAGGATTTTTGGAGGAAAGTCAATTTATTTAATAATATCTTTGAGTTAAGGGATATTCTTGAATTTAGATAAACAGGTTAGTACTAAAAGTTGACCAACTAACACTTGACTGCAGCTAAGCTAAATATAGCCTTTTTGAGCCTTGCATCCCCATTATACACTTGTTGAGCGTGGTAAGCTGACGCTTGTTATTGTTTACCAAATCATCAAAAATCCCGGATGGGTACTAGATGATGATGAGTATGTGGAGTTTCGGAGGAAATCTAGGATCCCCTGAAGATGGTGTGCCCCTAGTCGGTGTCCCATGTTGGCGTGAGAGCTTTGCCATGACGTATCCGTTGTAATTGTAATACCTCTGCTATTACGGCATAATTAAACTGCCATGTCATCATGTTTAATTTGATCATTTGCATATGATTGTGTTTAGGGTGCTAGAGTGATTGGATTTCATTTAATATTGGTTGTGTAATTAAGTCCCTAATCAAAAGTTAAAAATAAAATTAAATAGAAATCAAATTAAGCCCTAGAGTTGACCTAAAACCCTAATTCAAAATCTATATTGAATCTGAGGAAAGTGTCTTAATTAAAGTTGTAGAAATTTCAAAATGGAACAACTTTTATTTTTAGAGATTTTGAAGTTATATTATAGAAACTCAAATTAAACTCAACTTACTATGTTTAAATTTAAATTTGAAACCTTAATTTCAAAAATATTAGGAATTTGATAAAACCTTCTTATTAAGAGTTGTAGAGCTCACTGAAAGGAACAACTTCTAATTTTGACTATTTTTCCTGTTGTTGAGAAAAATTAAAATTAATTTTAGAATTTCAGTTTTGATATTCAAAACCCTTTTTACCCCCTTTTGAATATCTTCAAATCTGGGCCGAATCTTAATATGGCTCAAAAAGCAAAATTGTTCTATAAGAAATTTGCCACAAATTTTGTTCTTGGAGTTTTGCCAGATTCAATTTGCATAGGGAATAATTGGGAACCATAGGGTTTGACTTTTGGCACTGGCTACTTTTCCGGACCCCCACCACCCGCCTGCACGGGGCAGCGCACGTGCGCGCGTACGCCGCGCCGCGCGCCGGCATCGTCCAGCCGGCCGGGGCCCGGACACCGCCGCGCGGTGGTAGAAGGGGGACCCGGTACCCGCACGAGCTTATCCCCTCCTCCCATGTCTGTTTAAAAACGACGAGCACCCCTCATCTCTCTACTCTTCCCTCCGCGGTTGCCGGTGACCCCTTGCCGTCCACGGTCGAATTAGCCATTCCCAAGCCACCTCGGTCAAATTCATTGTGCAGCTAGCTAGCAAGCTCCCGTGCGCACCGATTGCCACACCCCGTGAGAGTTGTAGCGGTCCGTGTGCATCCGAACGCAGTCGTCGTTCCCTGAGCCGGCGGGAGCGCCGCCGCTCGTCGGGTCGTCGAGGCTAGCCCTCTAGGATGAGGTCCCTTCCTTTCCCAGTGCATCTCGAACGTATGGCACTCCACTGGTGCTCATGCGCTTGTTGGTTTGTCGTCTAGTCGTCCAGGGTCGTCGGAACGGGAGCCTCGCCGCCGGAGCACTCTGCCATATCCACCGCCACCGTCACGCTCGTCATCACGCCCTCGCCTCTGCACCGCTTTGAGCCAAGCCGCCACACCCAACCAAGCCGTGGTGAGCTCCTTGACCAATTGCGTCCCCTAATTTCTAACTCTACCGCCTCGTACTCGCCGGCGTGTGGCACGCCGACGCAGTCGAGCCACCGCGGTCCTGGCGGAGAGCTCTCCCAACCTTGAACCACCGTACCTAGTAGCTCGGTAGATGCGTTAGAGCCTCTGGGTCGCGTCGGTGACGTTGGTTGGGCGTCTGGGTTCGCCGGCGTCGAGCTGTGCCCGGTCAATCCCCGGCGGGGTGACGGTCAGCGCTGTGAAGTCGGGGAAGGGCTTCGGGTTAGAAGGAAACATAGTCCAAGGGGGTTTTTGCAAGGGCAGTGACTCATGAGAATAGTGAGTGTAGGACTGCGGGTTAAGGTGCTAGAAAGTCAGGGGGTTTTTCTGCAATTGTGCCAGAGGCGTAGTGCCGGCAGGCCGGCTGGGCCTGCTCGCCTCTCTGTTGGGCCGACCTGGGCCAAAATGGTTTTTCCTTTTTCTAGTATTTTTAGTAGGTGTTTTCCATTATATTTTTAGGGAATAGTAATGTCTTTTGTCCTTTTCGTATTAATTAATTTACTGCTCAAAAAATTATGGAAAATTTTTTGTGTGATCTCTGATGTGAGTAGGATTTAATAAAAATATTAAATATAGGTTTTTGAACACTTTATACAGTAGTTAAAAATCAGCATATTAAATCAAAAATGTAACTTTATGCAATTTTAATTAATTCTCTGTAATTTCAAAAATCATGAAATTTTATTTGGCACTGTTATAAGTCAAGATCTATCTGATTGTGAAGTTTGAGGTCAAATGGAAATAATTTAATTAAGTATTAATTATATGCTTGGTTAATTGATTAATAAAATAAATAGGAAATTTTGGTGATTAGGGTTTGATGTGGATTTCGGAATTGATTGTAGTTCTAGGTCAAACACCCTTATGACGTAGGGCACCTTAGTCTAGTTATGACTAGGTGATGAAGAACAGTTATGCTTGAATTAGGTATTATTTATTCTGGGATTTTGCATTTGTCATTTCATGTTTCATCGCATTGAAACATTCATCATTGCATGCGTATAGTGACCGAGGAACCGGAGGTAAAAGTGAAGGCAGTCACTAAGGAGATTGTTCCCGAGGTCATTCTGGATTTTGACATCTATGGTACTAGTCAGGATCCGACACTTCACGCAATCCAGGTCAAGCCCCGATGCATTCAGCCCTTCCTTGTGTTTTAAAAATTCTATCACCTTGCGTTAAATAATTGCATTGTGTTAATATGAGTTGATTGTCACCTACTTGCTGCATGACCTTGCCTTGATATATAACCCCGAAAATTGTTTTAAAATGAAAATGTTTGAAAATGCTTAGCTCTGCTCTTTAAAGTTAGCTTTGCATAAAATGCTATTTTCTGAGCTATGATGATATTCTAGAGATGGATATGAATTTGCAACCGTGCGGGTGACTTGCACTTGGGTTAGAGTCCCAATGTATTGTCATCGACTGGATTGAAAACCGTTCGGTTGGCTTTGCACTTTGGGTTAGAGTCCCGATGCATTGCCGCCGCCGGAAAAATGAAAATGAAAAAGGAAGTCCGTTCGGATGGATGTGCACATGTGGCAGGCGTTCCCATGTCTTGTCACCGACGGGCACGGATTTGGAACCGTTCGGCTACTTTGTACTTGGGTTAGAGTCCCAATGCATGGTAACCAACGGAAAAATGCTTTAGGGACCGTTCGTTGTCGGCCTGCTGGATCGAGACTTTGCAACTAGCCACAAACTACGGGAAGCCTTTGACTCCGGTGGCTCTACTGCTGGAACCGACAACCACGCACTGAGAGTAGAAGAGATGGCGAGAGTAGCGTGTACCCTCGTGGCCGGCGTGCCTGGAGACTAGAGGAGTACTGTGCCCTCGGGTGGCGTAGGACCGGTTCCAGGGTATGAAAAGCCGTGGTAGGCGGGGTTGGCATATGCAAGCTTTAAGTGCTACATATGCAGTGTGGATAGGGATCCCTAGCTGGGTACTTTCTGGATTCGAATCGACGTTGCTCCTCGGTTAATGGAGACTTGATCCACTGACTTACACCGAAAAGTGGTTCGGAACTAGGTGATTTCGAGAATGATTAAGCAATTGAAAGAAAGTGACATATGAGAAGGAATATTGGAACTATGGCTATGATTAAAATAATAATGAGATGAAATATTGAAATAGGATAGTCATGCTTTTCCTGCAAAACTCTTGAACTCTTGCTATAGCCTTACTTTGGCTCCCCTCAGCCTGCATTCCTGAGTCTAATTTTACACCTTTCATTGGGTAAGACTTGTGGAGTACCCCAGTACTCAGGGTTTGTTAACCCCTGTTGCAGGAAAGTCAGCAGCCGGAGGTCTGTTTGGCTCACTGCCGCGTGATGCTCGTTTGTGAAGGAAGTGATGATGAGTGATGTTGGACCCTTGGGCAGGGTTCGTATTATCATGTGTATCTGCTACCCTGATGCTACTTCTAATTAGGTATAGATTGTAATAACTGTACTTGAATGTATATTTGAACATCTGGTTTGTAACCTATGTACTATGAAGTCTTCCGCACCTTTACTCTGATGTATTTTATTATGAAATGTTGTAACCCTATAATGGCTTCGCAATGGGATCCTGTCGGAGAATAAGGGCGCTTATGTAGCCCGGCAGGGCTGCCTAGATCATCTGGGACACGGGCCCGGCTGTCAGAGGTCATTAGTGACAATGACAGGTGCCTGTGGGCCATGTGATTTAGGCGGTTCTGTTACAGTAATAAAAGCCGTTGTCTATGATGTGAACACTATGTGATGTAATAAGTTAAATACTCGTTGTTCGTGCATAATGATGTACAATTTTTGGTATATGTGCTTTTTGGACTTTCTGGGTCCACATATACTCTCGTTCGGATTTCTTCGTAAATCCGGGTGTTACATTACTAATATTTTAGCCATTTATGGATATAGAAAGGTATTTATTTAGGATATAGAAAGGTAGTTATTTTAGCCATTAGGACTTTTACTAATTATTAATTTTTATATGTTCAATTCATGTCATAATTGTATTATTAGTTCAAACTACATGTATCATAATTAGGAAATCAATATGAAAAGATAGTTGTTTCAACCTTCAAATTAAAAACGGGTGATGGGGTGGAAAAGTAATATGAATTGACTTCTCATGTGGTTGACGAATACAATCTATCTCCTTAGGAAAGTCATGTCTTAGGATCAAATGCAAGTAGTAACTCTCTCTATGTTGTTGTTGCTACTTTCTTGGGTATTCTCAAATTCATTGCATAGGTGAGATAACCATGCATCCAAAGTATTAGGACAAACATTGGTTCACTTTTTAATCATGATGAAGTCTCCACTTTTTAACTTTTCCAAGAATGGGATTTCTGTGTTTCTCGGTTTGAAGCTTGCTGGCGTCACAACAAGCTAAAAAATTGGTCATATATGATGTGGTAAATTGAGTTAAGCGGACATTTGGAGAGTTTACATATCCAAAGAAGTCTTGACTCAGTACCATGATACCATACCCCTTAATGGCCACAAAAAAATCATTTCAGCTATTGGAAGAATGTTTAATAAAGCGAAAATAGTCTAACATTGAAGCTAATTAATCGATAATAGTTATCAGCATATACCAACATAGTGATACTTTTCAAAAAAAAAAGTTATTGGTCTGTAAAAAATCGTGGCAAATATAAGGAAATATTGGTAGCAAGTAGAATAAGGTGCATCAAAAACATTCAATGAGATGCATGCGAAAAAATTAAGATCCAACTACACGATAATAGGCATGTTATAAGGTTTCTAGACATTCGTGTCTTCAACCAAGCTTTAGTATTTTGTTTATATGGAGAGGTTAGTTAATTGTCCATAAAGTATTTAACTTGTGAAGGGATTATGAAAGCTAACTAAAGGTCATGAATATTTAATAATATTATATTTATAGGAAATATGAACATCATTGATATTGTGTGTCAACTCAAGGGATAACCTTCAAAATGGTGTGATTTGGCAGGTGGAGGATGGTTTGATGAATTTGGTGCAATAATTGGATTTGAAGAGAAACATCCTCTTTGTCTCTTATTGGTATGAAATCTTTTAACTTGGAAAGGTGGGTTTCATATCACATTGATTGAAACATCCATACATGGATTAAGGATGAATTTTTTACATGCTAGATGTGCATGAGATTGCAAATGTCAATTTGCCCGTGCACAGACATATTGATCTTATTGCATGGTATCATGAGAAGACTTGAACTTTATTGGTTAGAAGTTTTATAATCTAGCTATCAAGAAATTCACGAAGTGGTTATTTATCATTATGACAAGGTATCTAGAAGGTTGGTATATGCTCGAAACTTGTATAGCTTTCTTTAAGGATGTCAAACCAATTGGATAGGCATTATTATTGTCTAGGAATGTAGAGGTGAACATCTATTTTCATCTAGTTTGGTAAATTCCCTTCAACTGCAAGGATGAGGAGAGGAGGCAAAATTATTAGCTAGTAAGGAAAGTTTTTATCTGTGAAGACGGCAGAATCTGAGAGCATGTATGATGCAAAGAAACTTGTATAGGTCTTTAAAGAAGAATAAATACAAAACCATGAAGTTAAGCATTATGCCAAGGAGTTGTACATTTCAATGTGAAATTTTCCTCAAAGATGCTTAATATGTAACTTTAAGAACCAAAAGCACATGTAAGCATATGTGAGGTGCAATGATTATTACGCACCCAACATCATTGTTTTTGTGTTGGGTTGGAGCACATAATGTGTCAGGTTTCAACCCTATTTAGCATTGATTAGGCCTTTTTTGGAACTAATATTTCTTTGTATACCCATAAAAGCTATGTGTTCATATATTTGGCGACTAGGCTTGTATAGCATTTTTATGGGTGCTGTCTTGTGGAACCCACAAGTCATCAAGAGGGGAGATCTCAGCCTCATTGTCGCACCATGAAATGAGAAAGGCCATACTCCTCTAGTCTCGGTGCCACCATGGAGACCCGTGCAGGACATGGTTTTGTTCTTGGTGAAGGTCAATGGAGCGAAATCATGATAACAGAGGGATGCTTGTGTGGAGCAGAGAATCTCGATGGATGGGATCCATCTCTGATGGTGTAGTGAATCTTGGTGGAAAATAAGAGTTTGGGTGATGGAGGGGAATACCGATGGTGAAGTGGCACTTTGGAAGTGCCCTAATCTATTGAAGGGGTGATTTTGAGAATCTCTGTGGTGGGCAGTAAAGGTGAACTGAGCTACAGCCTATTGTGGGGCACTCAAGGTTGTCATTAGCGGATCAATCATGATTTTTGGGATGAGGTGTTTGTTAGTCGTAGCAAGGCAAGTTCTATGTCATTGGCTAGCGAGAAGGGTAAACAATGAGAAGCAAACTGTGGTAATTTCATGAAACAATCGACTCCTGGTAGCTCATTTCATGCATGTTTAATTGGATGGGGTACTTGAGAAGCCTTGAAAAAAAGGTCTGGTCTTTGGGAAAGGAGGTGGCTTAAAACAGAAGTTACAAATATTATAGGTCGTGTCAAATAGGACTTGTCTTTAATCATCTATAGTCTTGAATTTTGAGAATAACACTATTAAATGTGTGTTTGGTTCAACTGTGAGCTGTACACAAGCTTTTGTGAGCTATGGAAAAGTTCTTGTGAGATATGTGCTATGAAAAATCTATAAGTTGTTTGGTTGAAACAACTAGGTTCCCTCTTTATCTCCCCGGAAATAGCTGTAAAACATCTCCTTATTTCCACCCATTAGAAAAGCTTAAATCTAAAAGTCAAAAGTAGGGTTCAAGGTGCTACAAAAATTATACTATACGATAGTAGCTGTTTTTGGAGAAGCAATTTTATGTTCTGCCCATCTGTTCCATTTTTTCTCAATCATCAATACGATGACCTATTTGTAATATAACCGAACTTATTTTCACTACATGGAATTTGGTGCTTCAACCGGATCCTCCGAATCTCCCAGTCATTGTTTCAAATGAAGGAAAAAGGGCCCTTTTCAACTCTTACTTGTTGTCCTGAAGGAAACTTATTCTGAGTGGGGTGGGAGGGGCACTAATATAGATTCAACATTTACTGCTGGCACTATCAATTCCTGTTTTCAGTGGACCGATAGTGTTAACACTTCATTGGCGGTTCCTTGCTTCAAAATCAGAAAATGACTGGGGATGGTCAAAAACTGGCAGTAAAAGTATTCATCACCGCCGGCTCGTGTCAAAATGTGTGTTTGGTGGTTTTGTTTGAGCTGGCAGTGATGTACTGAAGTACAAAAATGCTCTTGTGCTCTCTTCTGTCTCCACTCTTTAGCTTTCATCATCACGAGCACGCTCGTCACTCATGTAGGTGCTTCTAACACGGGCCACTCTCTCCATTGTTGCAGCGACTCCTCACCGTGAAGATCTTGGATTTTGAAGGATGGACATGATCATCTTGCTTTAAAGTTTGTAAGAAACATAAACTTCTTTGATTTTGTTGCTTTTAACTTAAGTTGATGCCTATACTGCTTGATTCTAATTCTAGTTGCTATTGTATTTTGACCAAGGTGCCCATCACAATTGTGGCCAAATCCATCTTCCAAAAGGTTGGTGTCCATGAACTCATTTTAATTCCTAGCTAGTTACATGGTGGCTTTGATGTTATGTTAGTATGTGCTGCTATAATTATTACTTGTGATACATTGCTAATTACATGGTTGTTTTAATTCTTAGCTAATGACATGATACATTCTTTTTCAAATATTATGAACAAAATAATACATGTGACACCTAAAAAATATTGTTTGGAGGTACATATTGTTGTTCATGATTAAGTCTCTAATTTTAATATTTTTTGTGTAATTAGTGTCTCTAATTTTATGTGGTATTAACTAGAAAAATTATGCTTGACAAAAATAAAAGGATAGGATTTTCAATTTTATGCTGATGCTATTTTCAATTTCCCTGAGAAAGGAGAAATTTCCTTCTCTTCCTCCTCATCCTACTACCTCTTCACCATCCCCGATAAAGGACAAGTCTCCTCTTTCTCCTCCCTCTTCATCATCCACGAGAAAACTGAGGCTTACAACAAGAGCACATGGATCCTCATCGAAAACGCCATTGGGTTCGGACGGTAATGAGCCCAAAGTGGACCAAAAGAAAAATGAGGCCAATGAGCGTTAGCAATTACAAGCCTGATGAAAAAAAGAGCCACATCACGCTCACGATGACACTTGCATTAAATTGTTCAATATATTCCACGGTTTTCTTGAGTGGATGCTTAAGTTTGAATTTAAAAGGTAAACAAAGAATAAGTACAATCAAGAAAGAGTCAGAGAATTGCACACGGAATATCTGCTTAAATACAATAGTTGGCACTAAATAGTGCCTTAAGCATGGAGGAGGCTACGGAGATCTACTATAATGAACAATACGCATTTGCAAAATCCATAGTGCAGTTTCAAATTAAAGAGGGGATGTTTTGGTGGAATATGATGAGTACAAGAACTTGTCAACATATCTATGTCAATTGCATGAATATTACAAGGCCCAAATAACTAAAACCAATTCCAATGGTTTTGATGTTATTATTTGCTCCCCTCTTATTGCTTGAAAAGAAAATTTGAACATGTAGCCTTGTTGGAACCCCCCCCCCCCCCGGTGGGTAAACGTGAGTACATATAGATGCCTTTATGGAAATGAAGTGGAAGATCTGACCGAACTTTTGGTTTATGTTTTCCAACAATTCATTACGCGTGACAAAACTCACATACTTCTAACCTACAAATGCGAGTATGTGTTCTCGGCTATTAGTTTTGTGCTCCTTTTTTAGTTTAGGTTATTCGTTAACTAGGACTTTGTGATTGCAGCAACCACTTCGTCTTCATCGAAATCAATATTGCTAAAAATCATATCTTATCGATGTGTGAAGTTCAAAGAATAAGGATTTACGTCATATCCCTCCCCTAGTCAAAGTGTTGAATGAGTAAGTGAACCTAATAATATATATTTTCTAACACACATAGAACACATTCTAATGTTTCCCTTTGTCACGGTGTCCGTTCAAGAATGACGAATAGAATGAATGTGTTCCATTCAAGGTTGATGTAAACACAATGAAGACCCTAAACCAGCCGGCGAGAAATAATGAATCAGGTTCTACACAATCTGGACAACGCTCTACTACCTTGGCATGGGATCACCTAAGGCCAATGAATTCATTATATACTTCCCATTTCATTTTTATCGGGTAATTTAATAAAATGATATAGCTTTGTCTTACATTTATGCCTTTCGATGTCATCTTCGTTGAACAACAGTGCAAACAAATAATAACGAAAGGATTACCGAGATGGAGATCATTGGACTCGAAGGCGAGCTAGCATCCTTCACCTTGTCCGAGTGCTTATCTAAAAAAGGCGCTTTCTACATTGCACAGTCTGTCAAGTAAAAGAACTAGTATGGACCAGAGGAATTGGATAGATTATTTTTGCTCATTTAATATTTGATGTTGATGGATTTGTGATATTTAATGTTGATGGCTCTATGATATTTTAATTTTGATAGATTTGACTTGTTTAGCCGCAACAAATATAAATTATAAAAACAAATTTATTATAAAAATCAACAATAAAATAAAAATAAAAAAGTATAAAAATAGCATCACTGTCGGTTGCAAAAAAAAAATATTGGCAACTAGTGTTCTTAGCATAACGCTGTCGAGCCTGAGTCACCAACCGGCCCGAATAACAACCAGTAGTGTTAATCGATTGTGACTATACTATCGGTCTGAGCAACCAACCAACAGTGTTGAGTAGGACAACACTGCCGGCCCGTACCATCAACTGCCAATATTGGCTCAACCAACACTGTTGGACCAAGCCACGAATCGATAGTGTTGATTGAGACAACACTAGCGGCCTGACCCACGAACCGATAGTGGTACTTAAGACAATACCATCAGTCAGTGTTACGAACCTACAATGACTTGCAAAACACTGTCAGTTTACATGTACCGGCAGTGATGTCAACCCTCGTCAACGTCGGTTTGGTTGTGCCCATTCAAAATCCGACAGTGATGAAGTTGTTTGAACCGGAAGTGATTTGCAGATCTGACGCAGTGGGTGAAAAAACTTGGAACCATCGATCTCATGCAAATGACTCATAATATATTTCATTAAGAAGTGTTTATAATAAATCTTATAAAACTATCCCAGTCTATCTATATCGGTCTACTGATAGAATTGGAAGCTTTAAATGCTATGGAAGTAGTACTATATATTTTATAAAATTCTGATGCTATAAGATATAACTCTGATGCTATAAGATATACGCAGCATTTATGGCAGAAGATAAAACTTCCTCCTCGTACTAATATAGTACTTAATTATATCACTAATAGTTAAACACAATATCATTTGTCGACACAAAGATTGTTGAAATTAATGTGGTATACCTATATGAAAAGAGATAATAATAATAAACATGCAAAAATCAGAGTAGAGTATCTGGTGGGCCCATATTTATGGAGTAACTATGGAAAGCACGTATTGATTGTAAAATACGGAGTACAAAACTTTAGTCTACAATAGAAGATATAAGGAAATAAATGCAGGGATTCCATGCCTATTATGCATCATCCATGTCGCCCCCGTCCCTTTCCTCGCCTCCCCTATTTAATCCCCCGCGCCGCTGGCTCGCCGCGGCCGCGCTTCCCCCGCTCCTTCCGATCGCAGTCAGTTCACCCAGCCATATCGTAGAACACCTTCCAGCGCTAGCGCGGGCCAGAGTAAGAGGCGCCGCGCGCGAGCGATCGGGTCAGGAGAGCTCTAAGGATCGATGGGGAAGGCGCAGTGGTTGAGCGTGGCCTTGGGCTGCGCGGCGGCGGTGACGTGCGCGGTGGCGACGGCGCTGGTAGCGAGGCGAGCGGTGGCGTGGTCTCGGTGGAGCAGAGCCGTGGCGGTGGTCCGCGGGTTCGAGGAGGATTGCGCCACGCCCACGGAGCGGCTGCAGCGGATCGTGCACTCCCTGGCCGTCGAGATGTTCGCGGGGCTCGCATCGGAGGGCGCCAGCAAGGTCCGGATGCTGCTCACCTGCGTCGACGCGCTCCCAGACGGGTAAGTTGGTAACTGTCGTGCCCACACGCGTTCGCTCCTCTTCTTGGTTCGCCTTGTCCCGGGTCTCCTACTCCCATTTCGTGCAGTATTTTCTTGGTGTTCATGCATGGGAGGGTTCATGGCTTCATGCTAGGGTTCTAGCCAAATGAAATGAGTTTGCAAATGCTAATTTGAGAAGTTTCTGCGTGCGATAACGCAAACTTAACCTGGTTCATTGCCACCAATTTATCCGCATTGTTCTTTTCTCTGTATTTTTAAAGAGTCACGACCACGAGCAAACATTTGTTTCAGAACAGCAAACTTTCGGATTGGTTGTCATCTTGTATATATATGTTGGTTCATCTTGCAGTATTACACAATTGTTCTGGGACTAATTTTCGTGATAATTATTATATGAAACTTTCGATAAAATATCTGGAAATCTTTTTGTCAAGGCTGTTACCTCTTTTGGTCTTGAGGCGACAGTGTGTGTATAGTGAATAGTCATGATGTTTTGCCTCATATGACATTTAGTGACAATTTAATGCAGCAGCATATTGCATTATATTGTCTATCTCCCATTGGCATCTCAATAATAGAGTCTTATATAAGACGATTATTTGCATGTGGATCTTTCGATGATTGATTTGCTAAACACATGTGATTGGCAGGAGTGAGGAAGGCGTCTATTACTCTGTTGATCTTGGGGGTACAAGCTTTAGAGTCATGAAAATAGAGCTTGGTTCAGGATCGGTGGTAATCAATAAAAAAGTTGAACATCGACCTATTCCAGAAGACTTAACCAAGGGTACAAGCGAGGTAACTATCATCATTTTATTTTAGTTTCTTTGCAAGATGCATATTGTTTCTAATATACCAATTTAATTAACTCTACATACAGGATTTATTCAATCTGATTGCCTTGGCATTAAAGAACTTTATTGAAAGAGAGGGTGGGGGCAATGAGGGAAGGGCTCTTGGCTTTACATTTTCCTTCCCTGTTAGACAAGTTTCCATATCATCGGGATCGTTAATTAGGTGGACTAAGGAATTTTCAATTGAAGAGGCTGTAAGTTACAAAATTGCTCCTTCAAATATTCTCCTTTTCGTTTTGGTTGAACTGAAAATTCACGTTGCTGAATCTTCCATTTTACAAAGTATTGCTTGGTTTCTTGCTGAGATTATAATTTTCCTTTTCTCACTAGCTTGTTTGAAATTTTTCGGAATACTAGGTTGGAAAAGACGTTGCTCAATGCTTGAATGATGCTCTTGTTAGGAATGGACTGAATTTGCAGGTGACTGCGCTGGTATGTTCCTAACTACTTGTGCAGTGTGACAAGATTTTAAATCTCTAGCTATAGTAGTTTGAGGCAGGATGTTTCTTGTATAGTTTAGCAGCTATATCCCGCTAGACTCATTTAGCTTTGCTACTAGTCTGATTTTTAGGTCTTAGATAATGATTTATGTGCAAATGAGAGCCCTGTTGCATGACTTAGTTTGTATTCGGAAAATTAATTCCATTCCATTACCTGATTGGTTCCATCATTTATCTCCATTGTATGCATGTGCTGTCTTAGTTAGCTTTCTTACCTCTTGGAACATTTCCATTGTATGCATGTGCTGTCTTAGTTAGCTTTCTTACCTCTTGGAACATTTTCAAATATTGACCGCAATATTATCTATTCTATCTAATAATCTTAGATAATCTTTCATGTATAACAGTTGTATGTGTTGTAACTATTTTGATAACAGTTGCCTAAATACATGTACTGGTGTTTTTTAATTGTGCGTAATAGATGAGAATGATACAAGATTATTGTATTTTATTGTTGTCTCTGAACTCATATGGACATGACTGTGAATTGCTCTTATATAATAAAGGTGTATACTACAACCAATTCTTATGTATCTATGCTAAATACTAGTATTGGATCTAGATCTTTGCAAGTTATATGATACTATAAAAATGGGCATTCAGTTCTAGATTTTGTGAACCATAGACATGCTCTTATAATCGTATTCTATAATTAATGAATAATTATGTGCTTCTTGATGAGTATGGCAAATTTACTTTTTGAATCGAATGCTTACAATTTACTCACTAAAGTTTACAATAATATACTCATCATATATTTCGTTGATTTCATCTGCTAATGCAAAATAGGTGAACAATGCTGTGGGTACATTGGCCATGGGACACTATTATGATGAGGATACAGTTGCTGCAGTTATTATAGGAGCTGGTACCAACGCTTCCTATATTGAACGCAATGCTGCTATAGCAAAATGTCGAGGTCTTCTTACCAGTTCAGACCTAACGGTAATATTGTTTTGTATTATTCGCTTTATCTGTAGTATGTGATTTGATAAATTTTCAATGAGGAAAAATTTATTGTACCTTATATTAGCTATTAGTTTATATATGCTCTTCTCATTAGGTTGTAAACGTAGAGTGGGGTAGTTTCCGGTCTCCTCAAATTCCATTAACTCCTTATGACATATGTTCCAGTCAAGCAACACGCAATCATTATGACCAAGTAAGAATTTATTGAAGCTTTCCCTTGTGCCATTGTTTGTAAAATCCAAGCTAAAAAGGCTTGCGTCAACGAATCTGAAACTAGCACCTTGGATGTATATAGGCTTTTGAGAAAATGATCTCTGGTGTGTATCTTGGGGAAATTGCAAGATTGGTATTCCAAAGAATGGCTCAAGAATCAGATTTATTTGATTCTTCTGCGGATTGCTTATCTACCCCTTTCATATTCAGGTACTTGTATTTTTCCAGTTATATAGTGATTTTACAAAATTGTATTTATTCCTATGATTCTTCCATGGTTACTTGTTTCATACAGTTGTGGGGTGCTACATAAATGTAAAATTGATGCGATGTACCTAATATTTACACTAAATCTGATACACTGTTTCATTTCTAAGCTTCATAATATGCCACTTTTGCTCCATTTACTTTGCTGTGAAATTGGCTTGACATGCATCTCTCTTTTCTTTTTGGTTTCTTTTATCTCAAGACTATACAAAGCACAATACCACATTAAGAAGAAATAGTTCTATATGGAGACATTTTAGCTAGCCGATACAAGTCTTTGAAACAGCCACTAGTCCATCACACTAAGAATGAATAAAACCGTATATTAACAACTGGTCAGTTAATGGTTGGAAAATGTTCCTTGTTTCTTTCAAACTGAACTTTCCATGGTATCTTTCAAATTTTCTATACTTGTGTATCTTTATTAGCCTTAGACGCCTGTCTTCCCTACAGATTGACAATAATAGCTGATATGTTATGTTTGTAAATATTCAATGACATAGTATAAAATGTTTCTTCGCATATTAACTTTTTTATTTAATGATTAATAATCTCACCGAGGGTGATAATAACAAGCATGATACTTTGAAACATCAAAGTGGATTATGAGAATGTGTGTTTTCATTTATCTTTTCTTGTCAAGTTTGAATATTTTAGGGAACTCTATGGTCCGATTGCCTAACACAATTTTAATGTTCAATAGTGTTATAACAATTTTGTTTTTTCTTGTCATCCAGTACACCTTCTCTAGCTGCTATTCGTGAGGATGATTCCCCAGATCTTAGAGTAGTTGGAAGGGTGCTCAAAGAACAACTGAAGGTTAGTTGCCATTGCTTGGATCATATGAAATAATGTTTGTCAGGTAATATGGTATACTTCGACCTGACAATCATCTGATCTATATGACGCCATTTTGCTGATAGATACTGGATGTTCCACTGAAGACTCGGAGACTTATTGTTAGAATATGTGACATTGTTACCCGAAGAGCCGCCCGTCTAGCAGCTGCTGGGATTGTTGCAGTACTTCAAAAAATTGGTCGTGATGGAACTCTTTGTGGCACCACCTTAGTTCGAAAGATAAGAGGCGAGCCAAAGAGATCAGTTGTCGCAATTGAAGGTGGTCTCTACCAAGGATATTCAATCTTTAGGGAGTATGTGAATGAAGCAGTGGATGAGATTCTAGGGGATGAGATTGCCTCCACAGTTAGTCTTAGAGTTATGGAGGAGGGTTCAGGGATTGGGGCTGCACTCCTTGCGGCATCATATTCGTCGATTAGGCAAAATTCTGTGTAGGTTTGACATAGGTCTTAGTTATCTCTTGCTAAAGCAAAATGTAGCGATCCCTGTCCATTTCAATGTTGTACCTGGTAGAAATCAGTTCTTGTATTGTTGTATATTATCTCCTTGTTTTGCCCAACATGTTTTCTTCTCATCTATGTAAATGTGCATGCCGTGGTCAAATTGGTATCTATAGTTCTCAACGATGGATCATTAGAGGTGACTCTCAGAGCATAATCTATATACCTACTAATAAAGCGGGAAGATTTCCGGTCTTTTTTTCGTCCATCCTTTCCAACTACCGGCCCACTCACTCGAATGGTCTTGCTCCTACAATAGAGTCCGCATCATGAAAAACGTCAGGTCCGTCTGGCGTTAGGACTCTTTATTATCTGTAGAGTACATACCTCAAACAAATTTATAATAAGAGGCAATATATATATATATAGAACACATACCTAAAACGATAAATCTATAATTATGGCAATATAAACAACACGTACCTAAAACAAATCTATAATTAATTAGAGGCAATATATACAACAGCATGGATCGGATCTACTCAGATCCGTCGCCCCAGGGCGAGTGTACCCTAGCATGGCGTGAGCACGGGCGTGCGACGGCCATGGTCGAGCGAGGAGAAGCCAAGACGCGCGGGCACGGACATCGATCCGGACGTGACTACTGGGGGGCGCAGGGCCATGCAGCCATTGGGGTGCCAGCACGGATGTTCGACCTTCAACGACGCCGGAGGGCGCGGTTGCTCTAATTAAGCAGAAGCCGAGTAAGGTGTTGGGGCAGGGCCGCCAGCCCGCCAACCTATCGCGCCGCTCATCGCCTGCTCACCGCAGCATGCACCACAGTGAGCCACGCGCCTGCAACTTCGGGAGGGAGACGAGGAGGAAACTGCATCATCTAGAAGCGTCGCGCGTCGTCCGCCCGATTGACGCGGCATCCTGCCGGCCCCGGCCCGGCCCCATGCTGCACGCAGCATGCTGAACCACGCGCTGCCACTCTGGAAGGGAGCCGAGGAGAGGAAACCATATTATATGAGTCACTGGTGGTGGTGGCCACATCTTGCGAAGGAGACGTACGAGAGCATCGGCGATGGATGAGAACAGCAAATAAACAAGCTAGCAGGGCTATGGGTAACTCACCGTTGCAGTGTTGAGATTGAGACACACGCGTCAGGCGTGAAAATGCAAACTGAACACACGTGTCACTGTGTGGCAGTATTGTTGCCTCTTCGAGTTGTTGGATACTACTACACCGTAAGTATCTGTCTCATGTTTGGTTGTGCTTTGACGTAGCGGCGGACATGGAGATAGGCAACGAGGGATCACGGAGCAAGTTGGATTGATTAAGAAAATTTATATGGACACATTAACGGGACGGCACGAGGTCGGTGGTCCATTAAAAAAGTACTTAGCTTTGTTCAGTGTTCACTTGCCCTTCTGCTTACACAAGCATCTGAGGTTAGCCTTTTGACGATTCTTTAATACGATGCTAAATAGATATTGAGAAAACGATATCATGACATCTACTTTGTATCTAATATAGCATAAATCATCGTGCTAATTTTATATTCATTGAGCACTGCTAACAAACTGAACACTAATATTTTGATTTAATGAATACATAATGTTCTTGTTGCTACTCAAATTATGAAAAAAAAATCGTATAGTTAGAACAGATTTGTTGTTTGCTAGGAAGAATTGATATTAACTAATTTTTTCTATGTTGTGACACATTAAAATTTTATAAAAAAAGGTAAAATATAATAGGTACATATCGATTTTCTCCCGTTACAACGCACGGGCATATTTGCTAGTGTTACTAAACTATGAACCCATACAGGCACTACCAGAAAATGGATATTTTGTGAGAGGGATAAATTTTCGTGAGCATGAAAAACAAAATGAGAATGATCTAAATCCCCACCACGTAAACATATTTTCATGAGAGTGACTCAACAGCGTTGCGAAAATTATAATTTTTGCGATGATAAACTCTCACGAAAATTGCCCTGCAGGCACAGCTCCTCATTTTGGTGGCCGTGCCACAGCCCGCTCATCAATTGGCATTCGTGCCTAAGGGAGAAAAAAGCCTATCCTTCCTTAGTCGCTCCTCAGAGGTCGCGCCGTCATGCCTATCGCGAGAAAAAAAGAGGCGATGCCGCCCTCTCCCGCAGGGTCGAGCCTCCGCCGCTGCCGTCCTAGCCAGCAGCCAGGCCGCCCTCTCCGGCCACCACCACCTCCGGAAGGAGCCCCCTCACCCTCTTTAGCCACCGCTGCTACCCGGCTGGAGCCTCCAGCACTCTCAGGCCGCTGGAACCCTCTCTCTCGCATGGCCGTGGTGCCTACGCCGCCATCATCCTAGCCACCAGCAGCACCGCCCTCTGCGTCCACCGCCACCTCCCGGAAGGAGCCCCCCACCCTCTCTAGCCACTGTTGCTGCCCAGGCAGGAGCCCCCTGTACTCTCAGGCCACTATTGCTTCAGTTCCCATCCAAGACTGAGCAACGCCACCTCTCAGGCCGCCGATGCCCTTGATCTAGCCTGTTGTCCTTGTTTAGGAGAAGGCAGCAGCTGTAACACCCCTGGTGTTACGATAACTAAAACCTGCCATGTCAACATGATTGCATAGCGAATCATCCCGCATTAGCTTATTATTACTGTGCATCACTTAAAATAATTTTTATATCCACATATGGTTGTGCATAGTTAATTTAGAGTGATTTGTTATATGAGTGCTTGTTTGAGTATATAGGGTTAAATCGAATTAGAGATTCAAACTGGGATCAATTAAAAAAAAAAAACCTAATCGGACCCGAAACTCTAAATCAAAAACTAAATAGAATAAAGGGTTGAGCCTTTAACAAAAGTTGTAAACCCTTAAAAGTTGAGCAACCTCTATTTGGAACAATTTTGAAGTTATTAAAAGAATTTCAAATAAAACCTTAATCTAGGTTTTAAAGTTTAAACTTGAAATGTAAATTCAAAAACTAGCAAGAATCTGATGATGGTCCCTTAATAAAAGTTTTAGTCCTTTCAAAATTTAACAACTTTCATTTTTGGAGATTTTAAAGTTTATCAGTGAAAATTTAAATTAAACCCCAATTAGTATTTGTTTATTCAAATTTAAAATGCCATTTCAAAAACTATCAAGAATTTGGGTAAACTCCTTTAATAAAAGTTGTAAGGCTTTTCAAGTTGAACAACTTTTATATTTGGGGAATTTTGAACTTATGCATTGAGATTTCAAATTAAATCCTAATGAGTGTTTTACAATTTAAATTTGAAATACTATTTCAAAAACTATAAAAAAATCTGGCAAAACTCATTTAGTGAAAGTTGTAAATCTTAACAAATAGAACAACTTTTATTTTCAAAGATTTTCAAGTTGTTCAGAAAACTTTGGAGAATTCGGGGGAATTTGGAATGAATTTCAAATTGAACTTCTACCCTTTTTCATAACTCCAAAAATATTCAAAATTTGAAGTTGGTTCAAGAACTAAACTTGTTCATAATTAAATGTACTACAACTTTTATATTGATGATTTTTCAAGTTTCTACATGAATTTGAAAGTAATTTAACGAAAATAAAAAAGAGGACGTGCTGCTACAGTAATTTAGGGGGTCCGGTCCTGTGCCGCACGCGCTGACGCCGTCCGAGGCCGGCCAACGCCCTATCGCCGTCGACGCCGGGCCCGTAGGGGTCCCCTTCACGCCGCGCACCCATCCGTTTGCCCTATAAAAGCCGCCAAGGTAGTCGCCTTCGTTTCTCATCCGCTCTGCTCGCCGGCGTCGTGTTCAGTTCTCCGGCCAAATTCACTTGGCTCGAGTCACCGTCGTTCAATTCCATCAGCCACCGAACCCGCCTCTACCTCGCGCATCCATAGAGCCCGCCCGCGCATCTTCTCTCCACCTGTAGAGCTCGGACGCCACCTCTTTCCTCCTCAGCTCCGGCGGGAGCGCTGCCGAGGGCATTCTCTCCGGGAACGACTCGAACCAGCAGGTGACGCTGCTTCTTTCGCTTGTTTAGCGTTCTTCTCGGTTTCATGAAGCTCTCAGTCTAGTCATTCGCCTTGTTGGTATTCAGGGGATGACGGAACGCCGCTTCGTCGCCGAGTTCGTGTCGCCGTAGCCACGGTCGCCGTCGACAGTGGTGTTACGTCCTACTCTAGTCCTCATTTTCATGTGCTTGAGCTTTTAGGTGAGTTGTTGGTCCCTCCTACACGTTTGTTTTAAACTCTACCATCTCCTAGCGGCGGGAACGCGACTCGCCGTCGTGCGGCTCGTCGGCCGTCCGCCATGACTGCGGGTGAGCTCGATGGAAGGGGTTAAACCGGTGCACTAGTCGCCTAGATTGGTTCTCTGCGATATAGGCCACGCTGCGGAACCCTCGAGTTCGCCGGAGTGGTCACCGCCGGCCGGTCGTCGCGGTTGCGCCGCGCGCGCGTGCGCGGTAGCACCGGGAGGAACAGGGAGGGGGACAGTCGAGCTGGGCCGTGTTGGGCCGGTCCAGCAGCACGGGGAGGCGAGTGAGTGCAGGGAGAGGAGTGGGCTGTGCAGTAGGCGGTGTGGGCCGGTCTGCTAGCTCGGGCCCGTGCAGTGTAAGTTCGTTTTCTTTTATTTTTCTAGGAAATGAATAGTTCTATGTTTTGTTATTTTCGTAGAAATAAATATGCGACACCAAAAATCGTGAACTTAATTATGGATGCTCTTTGTGATATGGTGAGGGCAGGAAAAATATAAAATAAATATTTTTAGTATTTTCTATATATATTATAAATGCCCAATTTAATTAATAAATGTCACTCCCATGAATTTTGTAGGCTAGAATAATTATCCAAAAATCATGAAATTTGACTTGGACACTATTTAGGGTCAAAGACCTATCTGTAGGAAAACTTTGAGCTCAAATGGAAATAGTTTAAGTATTTCTTATTGAATTACTTGATTAATCGATTAATTAAGAAAAGGTTATTAGAATTAAATTTTAAATGATTTGATTAATCTTTTAGGGTTTGAACACCTTGTAGTACATGAGCCCTGCTGTTCCAAGTTTTGATGATCATTTACTTTGTAAGTATAAAATGAATTACTTTATGTAGTAATTAAATGCTAAAACAAAAATCCTAATTGATAAATTGATTAATAAAAATGAGTAGAACCCTAATTCACTTTTGTGTGGTGTGACTTTTGGATTGTGTGTGAACCTTGGGTCAACCACCCTAATGACCCTGGGTACTTTGGATAGAGTTCCTCGTGGCTAGATTTAGTAGTAGTTGTAAAGTTATGCAGCGGCTTTCTACGTCTATTAAAAGGAATCCAGAGTAATCGGTAGTTGCTAGGTTAGTTGGCCTGTAACTTTATCATGAAAGAAAGTCATACTCAACTTTCAAATTAAGTTTATTTACTATTGATCAGTGATTTTGTGCATCTCCTGCATCATGGCATACATATCATGTTAAGTGTTGCATTATTATTTCGTATAGTGAACGCGCAGTGATTATTATCTGAAGCGTGTCCCAAGTAAGGTCTTCACTCGGTGGCCTGTGGATCCTTCTCGGTGATTGACTTCAGGGTTTTGTCTACTTCACGCAACAGGCAAGCCCCGGTGCATTCAGCCCCTTCCTTGAGATTTACAAAGTGTTTATAACTTGAGTTAATGTACTGCATTAGGTTTATATGAGTTGATTGACAATCCAATTGATACATTACCAACCTTGACCACTGAAACATCCGGAAACCATTTTAAAATAAAATGTTTGAAAAATGCTTAACCCGGTTAGAATAATTTAGATTTGCACAAATGCTATTTTGAGCTATTGTGATATGTATTATTGATTAATTCATGAAAAAGGGAATTGGTAATGTTCTCGTTCGGTGGTTGTGCACCTGATCAGTACATCGTCACCGACGGGAAGGGATTTTACTGTTCGGTGGGCCATATGATTGGGTTAGAAGTCCCAACTTATCGTCGCCGACGGAGAAAGGGATGTGAAAACCGGGTGGTCACCAGTGTACTTGGGTTAGAGTCTCAATGCATGGTTTGCAACTGGAAAAGTATTAGGGACCGTTCGTTGTCGGCCTGCTGTGATCGAGACTTTGCAACTAGCCACATACTCCGGGAAGCCCTATCTCCGGTGGCTCTATTGTTTGAACCGACAATCACGCACTGAGAGTGGAGAGATGGCGAGAGTAGCGTGTACCCTCGTGGCCATCGTGCCTGGAGACGAGAGGAGTATTGTGCTCTCGGGTGGCGCATGACCGGTTTAGGGATAGAAAAGCCGTGGTAGACGGGGTTGGCATATGCAAAGCTTAGGTGCTACATATGCAGTGTGGATAGGTGTAACACCCTGAAAATTTTGAATTTCTAAAATAGGAATTTAATTTGATTTATTTCAGCAATTGATTGAGCATTGAATATATAGAGAGATATAATTCTTGTGAATTAAAATTTATCGTAGGCAATAAACATTTTTGTGTTGCATTCATGCTGCCTCCACTTATTTTGTATTGAGCATTTTGTTGGGGTATCAATATTTGAAATTAATTTGCGAAAACTCTTTTGGAAAATGTTTTTGGAAAAATAGAAAAGGGAAAAGAATAGAAATCCTCACCCCTCCTCTCTTTTGGCCCGAGGCCAGCCCGTTCCTCTCCTTGGCGCAGGCCGCAGCCAGGGCGCTGCCCCTCTCTTTTCCTTCCCTGCGTGGGCCGAGGGCCACATGAGCCGGCCCATTAGCTTGCGCAGCACCCCCCTTCTGTGACTGTCGCCCAGGGCCTGCATGCTAGAGCCTCCTCCCTCCTCTCGCTCGTGTTCGAGCAGGACACGATCTCGCCGCCCAATCGCTCCCGCCGACTCCGTTCTCTTCAGGTGTCCGCCCCGTGCACGCGTGCTCCTGTCCCCCATATAAATCCCGAGTGCCCTGCACCTCCCCAAAACCCATCTAGAGCAGCGCCACCTTCCAATCTTGCCCTAAGCCAGTAGCCACAGAGCCGCCTGCCACCGGAGTTTCGCGCCGCCGCCGTCAGCAGCGCCACTAGGAGCCCCTTAGGCGCAATTCGAAGCTTCTCCAAGGACCTCCGGAGCTCCTCTAAGCTTTTGAGATCCTTCTTCTTCGAGCCCGATGCCTACCGGGTCCTCAACACCGCGAGCAGCACACCCTCCGTCCGCCATTGCCGTCAAGCTCCTCCGCCAGAAGCATCTCCGGTGAAATTTGCCGTTCCCCGAGTTTCGAAGTGAGGTAATAAAGCTTTTCCCTCCTTTATCTCTTTGTTTCCACCTCTTTTACGCTTCCAGTCAGCTCGCCGCCACTGTAGAGCCGCCACCGCGCACGCTGCTACCTTGCCGAGCCGTCATGACCCTAATTGATGCCCTAATCCAGTTCTTCGATCCGCCCTCTTGCTCCCCATTCAAATCCCGAGGCAAACCGTGCACCCTAGGGCCCGATTCGCTTTTTCTGGCCAACTTCCGGCTGACCCACCGCCGCGCCGCTCCTGTTCACCTGCCGGGGCGACCCTCCTCCCCTCTCTCAGATCTAATCTGAGCCATTGGTTTTAAATCCAACGGCCACGGTGCATCGATACCCTTTCGCTGGCTTATTTGCAGAAAACTCCCTAGAGTTTTTAAAGTGTAAACCCATGGCCCTTCACGCCTTTTGGAGAATACGCTTTCCTTTTTAGAAAACGTATTTTCATAATTAAAATCAGAAGGTGTTTTCCAGATATTTGTAGATTTGCCACTCTGTTTATTTTGAGGATCCAAGTTCGTAAGAGCACTTTGATCAAGGCAAGTATAGCATAGACCATCCTTGTTGCCTATTCACTTTAATCATTAAATTCATGATGCATGTGTCTACCTTGGTAACCCTAGTATTTATTCCTGGTTTTGATGACTTGATTCTTATTACCTATGAGATTGCATTTGAGTAGTGAAGCTAGTGCTATGATGGTGTCATGATCTTGCGAACTTGATTAATTGATTATGAAATAAAGATTAAAAGATGCTTTTTAGCAACATGGACTAAGGACTTGTCTGTAAGTATGACACCGGGACTTACAGCGCAACTATGGGAGCTATATAGCTCTGGCTTTAGTCAAGTATAAAGTTACTTCCTATCATGTTGTTAATCTTGAAAGGTTCCTTGCCGAGCTGGTTGTTTTGCGGCTCATGTCTTTGTGTGTACTGCTGCGCGTGTGTGCCACTTGGAAGGAGGGCTCTACCGCCCCTTGCCATTGCGCCCCGATTGATTAGTAACCTGTTAGAGAGCCTTTTGAAAGACTTCATAGTGAGACCCTGTTATGCACCTTGGCAGTATAGTGTGGGCCTTGCAAACCCCGACATATGGGAATCATGACTCATGGTGAAAGTGTGCAACCTCTGCAGAGTGTAAAACTGATATAACAATTTTCACGAGTTTTGGTGTTTTCCACTATGTTGCAGGAATATCTGAGTTTTCACAACATAAAAGTATCTCAAATAATAAAACGGACTACACCATTGCGGAGAGCTCATCGCGCTGATCAAAATGCATATATTATTTACATTATTTGGAGTTCCCAATAAAATGATATATAAGTTCGAATCTAATTTAGGACTCCACGAGTAGGTTTGAGTATTTTGGCCATAACTCACTCATCCGAACTCCGATTGGGCTGAATCACTAGTCAAAACGAAGCTATCGACGAGGGCCACGTGCTCCCAAAAGGCGGTGGCCAGATAGGCCCACCAGGGGACCGGCCGCACCCGGGACTGGCCGCACCCCTGGTGGGGCCTCTCGGGCCTAGTTTTCTTCTGACAGGTGTAGGGCGGTTCCCCAAGGACGGTCCCACCTACGATCAACACAGATGGCAAGTGGAAACCACCCTTTGGAGGTCGGTTTGGATCTTTCCATGTGAGGATGATCCTTTTGCATAGAACCCCCTCCTCTCAAGCTATAAAAGGAGGCCTCCTCTCTACACCTATTCATCAATGGATTCACCAACATAAGAGGTCACAATGTAGAGAGGAAGAGCAAGCTCCATTCCATTAGCTTATAACTAATTTAGTATAGGGAGTGAGAAAGGGACAAGAGCTGGAGAAAGAGCGGAGTCGAAGCAGTTCTGCCTCCGGGTGGACGATGTGCCGGGCTTGTCGGCTCTCGATCCAACTTGTACCTCTACGATCGTCTTGCTACTTGAAGTAAGAAGTTCGTGTTCAACTTTGGTTTGATTCATTAAGCATGTTACTTCCATAAAGCTACTTGTTTGTGGGATCATCATTCATCCTTTGGATGGATGCTCTAGTAAGAGGACTCCTGATAGAGATGGATGTTCCTGTACGTCGCTAGAGTAGTATTCGCCTTCGTAGACGTGGTGTCTAGGTCGGAATCTACCTTCGTATGTTGCACGCGCCCACGGGCGGAGGGGTAGGTGGCAGGTGGTGAGAGCCCTGTCCACTCGTACCAGCATCCCCCCACGTTCGGACGCGGAATAGCGCTGATACTGGTATCGCCTCGCAGACCAGGTGCGTCAGTGGGCCTGAAGCAAGCAAGTAGTGGGGAAGTTTCCATCCCTTATATGCGTTTGACTTTAGAAGAACCTGTCTACCCAAGCTATCCCTTCCGTCTCTTCTGAGTAAACTAGTTTACGAGATTAAGTACAAAGACCGTTCCTCTGGGAAATTACGATACCCTGAATACTTCCGGGTGAAGGCTACAACGGTACTTCCGTGTAATTGCGGACTTTTCTGCTGACGCTATGAAGCGCCAACAAGTTTTCTGGCGCCATTGCCGGGGAACGGTTTTCGTATTTATCTCCAAACCTAGTTCACCCGTGTATCCTTGTGTTTTATAAAAAAATCTTTTATCTTTTCTTTTTATAAGAACAAAATATTCTTTTTTATCCGATCCTTTCACCATGAAGCCAGCTCTAAATTCAAAATTCTTCTACTTCAAAGGGGGAGTTCTTTGAACCACATTCTTTTTCAAAACCAAAATTTCCATCCAGTTATGAACTCCACCCAAGATTCAGAGCTATGGTTCGAGCAAAACCCTTCTTTGGTCATGACAATGAAAATTCTTTTGACCACTTGCAAAAAATTCGAGGAATTGTGTTCATGCCTAAGCATTCCTGGCATGACACAAGAAATTCTTAAGTGGAAGTTGTTTCTGTTCTCCCTCAAGGGGAGGCAAAACAATGGTACACTGATGCCGTAGAAAATGCGAATGGAGAATGGGATGAACTTAAGATCAAGTTTTATCTTGCATTCTTACCCATGTCTCGTATCGCCGCTCTACCAAGGGCAAACCTCGATTTTGAGCAAAAAGAGAAGAAGTCCATAGGTGCAGCCTAGGCCAGGTTTACAATGTTTATACATGCTGACCTAGACCTGTCTTTATCCGATAATGTGCTTTTGCATACCCTTTGTTTGGATCTAGACATAGATGCTGCCCTATGCTTTGACATAACCGTTGGAGGGCCGTTTTCATAAAAACCATGACGGAATAGAGGAAAATCCTTGTTTGCATCCTAGAGAAGCACGCTTCTCCCGTCATTGTACCCAAACCCCTCCATACAAGGGAATGTCAAGTTCTGAAGAGCCCTCAGCAGCCGAATCCTTTCCCTTGCCACCCTTCGATTCGTCTGTTGAGCCCTCACCCGAACCATGAACACCGAAGGAAGGAATGTTTTATCCTTCGGAGTTTGCTATCAAAATTCGAGGATTATGGCAAAAATTCGAAACATTTCTTGGCACAAAATTCTGACATTTCTTAGGAAGTCTCCCCTAATGCTGAGTCATCGAAAGTACGGTTGTTGCTTGTTGGAAGTGAAACGTTCTTCTGAAGAAATTCATATTCTTTCACCTCCCACAACCATGTCTTGCTCATTAAGGGGGACTTCTGTGAAAGCCCTACACAACCTCACAGTTGGGACTACTTTCATTCCAGCGGAAACCCTTTTAGGGCGATATGCCGCTAGTCCCGACCGACAAACTTTTCAGAAGTCCATCCGGACTCATCTTTGAGTTTTGTGGGATTGTTAGGTTAGTGCCATTGAAAATTAATGGAACCGAAGTTTCTTATACTTCCTCATCTATACCATCCTTGATTTTGATCTTCTCATAGGGCACCCTCTTGAAAATCTTATTTATATATATAAAAAAAGAAGGGAGCCCCGATGAGAAGTTTGAAGGTTTTGCTTCTGCCAGCCATAGCACTTGCTTGAAAACCTAAAGGCGAAGCAAAGCTACTTGTTCGAGCATGCGAATCCTTCTCCTGCGCCCATGCTCAAACAAGATGCATGTCCCTCTGGCCATCAAGAACATTGTTCTCGATAATGGTCAAGGTTAAGTGATCATCCTCCATGATATATCTTTTGAGAATGAAAACTTCCGTGCCACAGACATGCCCGAAGCAACAACTCTGGAGCCAAGAAGGGGCCCGCTAACAAGCAAGGCTTTGAGGTCCCTCACGTTTCATGCTCAAGGTCTCCAGAGTTTGTTTCGCTTCAAACCACCTGCTTCTACGAGCATATCGCAACCATCTCTTGATTCTAGTTTTTCAACTTTTTGAGAGAATGGTTGTGAATGCTTATGTTTGTCATGAACATTGCAAATCCCGTAGTAGGACGATGGTGCGTACCTTACAGCTTGAATATTAATGCCTATGATTGGTGGTAAAGCTGGGAACTACACCACCATTGATTGCTGCAAGAAGAAGTTCCCACGGTCAAGCTTAAGACCATAACTTAAGCACTGCCGGGAGATACCCCGGATTATCCTTAAAAAATATATATTTTTTTATTATTATTACTATTGTTATTTTCAAAATATATATATATATATCTTCTTTAAATGGTGGGGGCATGTTGTCAAGTTAGTATGCACCTTCGGGTATGTCGCTAACCATTTCAGGAAAGATTAAGAAGAACTCGAGTCATATGATGCTTGATGACATGGAACGACATCAACTACAAAAGCTTGATGCACTCCTAGGTAATGGAACGCACTCGTAAGAATGCTCTAACTCTGCTCTTGACTTTTATGCAAAAGTCCTAGTGTGGGGGAGGACGGTGAGAAATCCAAGTTCGATGCACACCAAAGGGTCATTCAAAAAATGATGATGAAGATGTCAGCCTCGCCTTGCAAAAAAAAAGAAGAGAGAGTTAATATATATATATTGAAAAAAGAGAGAGAGAGAGAGAGATGATATAAAAAAAGAGAAGAAAAAAATGAATGAAAGAAAAAAAAGAAGAGAGATGAGGGAGACTAAAAAAAAAGAAAGAGAACTAGAAAAAAAAGATTAGGAGTCACCCTCTTCTGAACCTTTGCTAGTATCATCAAGGTCCATGGCCCATGCTCATTGATGTGTGTGTGTGGCCTGGCTTCGGAGATCACCTGAGCAGAACCATCATGCTAGCTGCAATAACAACTTCAATGCCTCATACATATATGTTGCCGGTACATATACTCAGGTATGCGAAGGTAAATAAATGTTCACCAACTTCTTATAATTGTCTTTATTTGATCATACAAATTCATGCTTCCTTTGCTTATGTTATAAACTCTGGTTTGGATGTAGTCTTATAAGGTACATCCATAGGTCTTTTTTTTAAATTAAGCATGGTGCTTAGGTTAAAATGGCCTTCTTTGATCAAAATTTGACATGGTGTTGAAATTTGATCAATGAACTTTGAGTTGTTGACATAATCAATGAAAGTAATCTGATATGGAGATAAACCAAGGCATATCTTTCTCTGCATCTTTATCTTGGCCTTGTTTATAAAAAGTTGAGTGAACAAGTTTTCAATAAAAAAGAAATAATAATAATATCTTTCTTGCTCTCTGGTCTTATAGCCAATAGAGTCCTTGCTTGTTGTTGTTGCTCTTGTTTCGTTTTCTTTTTATCAAAATAAAGCAGGTACAAGAATAAGTGTGGGGGAGATCTCTCAAGCATACGTAACACACCTTCAAGATCTCCCCTGCACGTTGTACAACACCGAGTGACTCATCACGCAACAAGGACAGGACACATGACTTCCATAAACCTCCTTCATCTTCAACGGTGGTTTGTGCACCTCTACCCTCACATCTCCCTAAGTTCTGAAGTTTTAAATCTGATAATCTAAAAATGAAAAACTTCTGACACGCCATCTCCATGCTATCCTTTGATAAAATTTGCATACTCCTTATTCCTCGCCAACATTCCTATAACTTATGAACAACTATTATAGGGACCCCATGTTGTCTAAGTAATTGGAGTATGTGATATAGCTGGATGACTTGAACCTTGCTCTTTTTATGATGGACTTGGGATTTATTTTACAAAATCAAAATTAGATGGCATGCTCCTCAATGATAATGAATTTCCCACCAAGGCCATATGACATGTTTAACTTCTGCAAATCTTTAGTCATATGCTGCTTGTCGGATCATTGAGTTTTGTCAAATTGTTGTGACCTATGTGAGATTATGGTCATGCACCCATGATTGAGATTCACACGCACCCACCAATAAAATGCCGACTCTTACACTAAGAGTTGCGCACAACATGCACCCTGTCATCCACCAAAAACACCAACTCTTACTCTAAGAGTTGTACACTCTTCCACCAAATAAAAATGCCGACTCTTACCCTGAGAGCCGCGCATTTGTTATCCACCAAATAAAAATGCCGACTCTTACTCTAAGAGTCGCACATTCATCCTCCACCATATAGTTACTCCTCGCATTCCATCATGATATCTCTCCATTCAAAGTTTGCATTAAGAAGAGATATGGGCTATGTTTTAAAAAAAAAGTATGCCAGGGGACACAAAAAAGTGAAAATATATATATATATATACACATGCCAAGGGGCACGAAAAGAGAGAAAAAATTTTTAGAAATAAACAAACGGGAAAGTCCAAAGCCCCGTTCAAGAAAAAAAAAATACATATATGAATATTTCCTTTTATAGCCCATACTTTTCAAAGAATCATCCATCTATCCAATAAAGAGAGTCATGATGCATGGAGTACCAAAAACAGTTAGAATTAGGAATCATCTTCCATGCCACACACTTGCACATCTCAATCTAGTGTATGACTTGTATTTTCGTGTGGTTCGGTTTTTGACTTGACAATATATGTGATGCAAGTATGCCCACTTTCATACCTACCCAAAACTACACTCAAAATCTTTAGAGATGGGTTATGAAAGAAGGCAATTCCAAAATGCCTTGGTAAGGAACCAGACACATATATGAGCGATTTGAGAGTATCATTTGAGGAGCAAGGCTATCTTTTTCAAAAATCTTATAAAAAACCAAGTTTCTGAGCTAACTGATGCAAGGGGATTTGAATCCATGTTCTTCCATTATTCAATTACCCAAGAAAATGTGGTAGACACTTTGAAGTTCACAAGTGCAGGTGAAGCTTGGAATATCTTGTATGCAGGTTATATATCAAGGAGATGTCCCATCTTAGTCCTTTAAACCTTTACTCGAGGACGAGCAAAGGACTAAGTGTGGGGGTCTTGTTGGCGGCCCTTAAGTCACATTTTATACCGCCAACAATAATATAAATCCATGGAACATCATAGAAAAATATTCTTTAATTAACAAGTTCCACGAGTTTTGGTGTTTTCCACTATGTTGCAGGAATATCCGAGTTTTCACAACATAAAAGTATCTCAAATAATAAAATGGACTACACCATTGCGGATAGCTCGTCGCGTTGATCAAAATGCATATATTATTTGCATTATTTGGAGTTCCCAATAAAAAGATATATAAGTTCGAATCTAATTTAGGACTCCACGAGTAGGCTTGAGTATTTTGGCCATAACTCACTCATCCAAACTCCGATTGGGCTGAATCACCAGTCAAAACGAAGCTATCGACGAGGCCCACGTGCTCCCAAAAGGCGGTGGCCAGATGGGCCCACCAGGGGACCGGCCGCCCCCGGGACCGGCCGCACCCCTGGTGGGGCCTCTTAGGCCCAGTTTTCTTCTGACAGGTGTAGGGCTGTTCCCCAAGGACGGTCCCACCTACGATCAACACAGATGGCAAGTGGAAACCACCCTTTGGAGGTCAGTTTGGATCTTTCCATGTGAGGATGATCCTTTTGCATAGAGCCCCCTCCTCTCAAGCTATAAAAGAAGGCCTCCTCTCTACGCCTATTCATCAATGGATTCACCAACACAAGAGGTCACAATGTAGAGAGGAAGAGCAAGCTCCATTCCATTAGCTTATAGCTAATTTAGTATAGGGAGTGAGAGAGGGACAAGAGCTGGAGAAAGAGCGGAGTCGAAGCAGTTCTGCCTCCGGGTGGATGAAGTGCCGGGCTTGTCAGCTCTCGATCCAACTTGTACCTCTACGATCGTCTTGCTACTTCAAGTAAGAAGTTCGTGCTCAACTTTGGTTTGATTCATTAAGCTTGTTACTTCCATAAAGCTACTTATTTGTAGGATCATCGTTCGTCCTTTGGACGGATGGTCTAGTAAGAGGACTCCTGATAGAGATGGGTGTTCCTGCACGCCGCTAAAGTAGTAGTCGCCTTCGTAGACGTGGTGTCTAGGTCGGAGTCTACCTTCGTATGTTGCGCGCGCCCACGGGCAGAGGGGTAGGTGGCAGGTGGTGACAGCCCTGTCCACTCATACCAGCATCCCCCCACGTTCGGAATCGGAATAGCGCTGATACTGGTATCGCCTGGCAGACCAGGTGCGTGAGTGGGCCTGAAGCAAGCAAGTAGTGGGGAAGTTTCCATCGCTTATATGCGTTTGACCTTAGAAGAACCTCTCTACCCAAGCTATCCCTTCCGTCTCTTCTGAGTAAACTAGTTTACGAGATTAAGTACAAAGACCGTTCCTCTGGGAAATTATGATACCCTGAATACTGTCGGGTGTAGGCTACAACGGTACTT
Organism: Eremochloa ophiuroides; assembly: GCA_038502445.1. NCBI lineage: Eukaryota > Viridiplantae > Streptophyta > Magnoliopsida > Poales > Poaceae > Eremochloa > Eremochloa ophiuroides. The sequence goes on along the minus strand of JAHLJS010000008.1, from coordinate 46,584,019 downwards.
CCTTGCGCTTGCGGACTTTTCTGCTGACGCTAAGAAGCGCCAACAGTTCGCTAGTCAACTACTTCCCTGTGATTTGGAGCTTCCGCGAGAAATTATATTTAATAGTCCGCTGCTATTTATGTAAAGACTCTGTGATATTATTCGCTATGTATTAAACCTTGTGATGGTACTATGTAATTTGTCGCTTATCCCTGTGCGCACATAAGTTGGTTCATTCAATTTTATTCTTAAAATTGGGTGTGACAATAGGGATCCCTAGCATGGTACTAATCGATTCGAATCGTCGTTGCTCCTCGGATGTGGAGACTTGATCCTCACACCTACATCGAAAAGTGGTTCGGAAGTAGGATGTTTTTGAGATTGAATAAGTAATTGGAATTGAAGGATAAATGTGAAAGAATGGAGAACTATTGATATTGATTATAATGATATTGACTAAAATACTGAAAATAGGATTAGTATTGCTTTTCCGTAAAATACCTTGACTCTTGCTAAAGCCTTACCTTGACTCCCCTCAGCCTGCATTCCTAAGTCTCATTCCTTTTTCTTAGTCGGGTAAGTCTTGCGGAATACCCCAGTACTCAGGGTTTGTTAACCCCTGTTGCAGGTAATCGAGCCGAGAGTATAGTTCTGCTCGAGATCGTGCCGGTTGGCGAATCGAGCATGGATGAGGATGTGTATGATATAACCCTTGGGCAGGGTGTCTAGATGTATGATGCTACTCCACTACGAAACTCTGGTTCTGGATAATGTAATTCATATTTGTAAACCTATGTTTATGTAATACTTCCGCACTCTTCACTCTGATTAATATTATTTGTGTAAACTGTTGTAATACTTGCAAGGTCTTTACAATGAGATCCTCGGGAAAATCAGGGTTTCCGAGGAAACCCGGCAGGCCACCTAGGTTGCGGGAACTCGTGCACAGTAACCGGAGGTCCTTAGGGTCGATGATGGTACACGTGGGCCCGGTGATTTAGGCGGTTCTGTCACAGATTGATATCAGAGCATTTCATTGTAAAGTACTTGCAGTATTACTTTACAAAAATTTCAAAATGATTTCGAATGAATAAAATTAATGGGGGTAGTTTGGTCCGATTTGTTTCTGAACTTTTCTCATTCATTCTATGCAATCTTTCCTTGAGTATTTCTATAGATCTCTAGTCAGGCTTTGAGCTTAGTAGTGGATTAGCACCTTAAGTATACCCTATGTTTAAAAACATTGAGTGCATGTCACTTAATTAATTAATTTAATTAGTATAATACGTATATATCAGAGTATTCTGATTCGCGTTGGAACGCTCATGCATCATGACATTACAACTAGTAATAATTCCCCTGATATGAAGTATATCTATATTTTCAAAAATAAAACTTACTTCAAAAGGTACTTTGTTAAAAATAAAATTCCTACCTTTCTTTTAAACCGATGGATCCACAAGACCCTGCTACTGGAATTGACAACTGTCTGACCATGTTCGGAACCCCTATAGGGATGTGGCAATCATTGCAGGGAGTAGGTTACTCAGGACCACTAAATTGTTTTTAGTCCCGCACTGTTCTCCTTGGTCGGTCGAGATTTGAAGTGTCCCTACAGATCCTAGCCAGAGCATTAACAATGGATCAACTACAACTTCACTTTTGAAAACTTCAAAAGATTTTATAAATTAAAAATGTTTGAAGAAAGCAAATTTAAAATGATTCTTCTAGCCTCCCTTGTGCTAGCTGAAAGATCTGGTGATGATTTCTGACAACTCAAGTCGAAGACACATAAGAGTCCCCAACTCTTCTTTAAAGGACCAATGAGGAATCAAATTTGTCCAAAACTGTTCGGTATAACATTTCTCATCCTCTCTTTGAATTAGGGCAAAGATGGTATATAAAGTGTTACCCTATATATAACTAAGTTTCACAAATATTGAGAAGTCGTATAGGTACGAGCGTTCATCATAACATCTATATGGGATTAAAATATTTATATTCCCCCTTACATTCAAGTACAGCTGTTGTCTAGTGTGTCGGTTGTCAACACAGATGGAAACTTGAATTGTTAAAATAAATACTTCCAAAAAGGGGTATTCTCTATTCTTGTAAAAAAGGAGTGATGCTTTGATTCGAAAACTGAACCATTCGAACCAAGTTTTAAAAATTGTTTCTGAAAGTAAGACATTCAAAAGGGTTTTGTTTTCAAAACTCGTATTGATTATTTTCAAGCTGTTCTGATTCTAAAGCCTCACAAAAACGCTTCCCAATTTTCCAATAAGGTTTCAATTCAATCATCTTGAAAGGTTTTTGGCAATTGTACAACGTTTTCTGCAAAATGGTTTCAACTCCGCATACCACCATTTTAAAATACTTTTGACCAAAAGTCTATTGCAAAAGGATTATGAAACGACTCAATTTCTAAAATTCTTTCTTTCAAAAGTCACCAATACCTTAGGATTTCAAAAGAATGAACTTCTAAATCATTTAAAAATAATTTTTCAAAAGGCTCTTATTCCTCCTCTTGCTTGGAATATCAAACTGATGCTAGTACCTCGATGGGATAAGTCGTTCCCGACCTACGGTACCACTATGAAACTTGGGGCCCCATGCTGGGATGCATCCACATGGCTTGCCGCCGAGCGTATGTGGGTATTGTGGTATGATCGTGACCGCCCTCAAATGGTACTGGGCACAACTGAATTTTCAAGTTAGGACTCTGTTAAAAATCATTCTTACAAAGGAAAAATCAAGTTCATTGAAAAGTTACACGTTGCATATCAAGTTTTTGTCAGTCTTTAGTAATCTTCGCTCCATAGGTTCCTAGTCCTTGGGGAACTTCTGGATGCACTCATTTACTATGCCAACTCCCTACTAAACTTTGGCTAATCCTTGATTCCTTAAACCCATTCATGTGTAAATTCTTATCTTCTACTCTCAAGACACTGCTATTTTCCTAAAAGCTATTGTAGTTGTAGTCTATGTGATATCATGATCCATGACCAGGATGCAGCGTAAAAATCTGGGGTCTCTTATGGCTCGTGCACCATAGGAAGTTACTGTTGGACGCTCGCTGTTATTAGGGTTAATGGTCATGATCCTAGTCCTGCAATTAATGTGCTTTCACTCTCTTTCAAATATCTTTCACAAAATTCATATCCATATTTCTTCGTGAATTTCAGAATTCTTTTACTATTTATAACTATATTAAAACCTACTTTGAGAATTCACATCTGATCTCTCTGAATTCTCAAAATTTTTTGTCCTCGCAATCCCCTTAATCTCATCTGATAAAATAATGGGAACCGATTTGGAAAGGGTACCTAAGATCCAACCACTTGAAAATGGTATATGCGATCCGCTGAGGATTCCCTGTTGTTTTATGGATTCCTAATTATTTATAAATATCTTGAATTCTATTTTGAAAATTCACTTCTTCGGAAACTTCGAGATGCACTCGAATTGATCCCACTACCCCGTCCAAAAACTTGGTCCTAGTCCTTGATTTTCCACCAGTGTATGTGTCATGCCTTGATTCGGCACATACCACTCTCTTAAATTCAACAGAGGTCGTGTTATTCAAAGGACTTCAATAGGATGATGCACAAGTACTTTGGAATCAGTCTTCAGGAGAAGAAGCTACCCGAGAAATAAGAGAATTTCTCATCTGAAAAACTTTCTAAGTTTCTTGCTACCATTTAAAAATAATTTATCCCTTTCAAGTCTTACAAAATATAAAACCCCTACTTGCTCTATAGTCGAGTTTGAAAAATGTTTACTTGCCACATTTTCTTTTCCATTACTAAAATCAAGGCTTTAGCCGTATCTCAAATCTCGAGACGAGATTTATTTTAAGGGTGGGAAGGATGTAACACCCCTGGTGTTACGATAACTAAAATCATGCCATGTCATCATGATTGCATGCGAATCATCCCACATAAGCTTATTATTACTGTGCATCACTAAAATAATTTTTACTTCCACATATGGTTGTGCATAGTTAATTTAGAGTGATTTGTTATATGAGTGCTTGTTTGAGTATAGGGTTAAATCGAATTAGAGATTCAAACTGGGATCAATTAAAAAAAACCCTAATCGGACCCGAAACCCTAAATCAAAAACTAAATAGAATAAAGGGTTGAGCCATTAACAAAAGTTGTAAACCCATAAAAGTTGAGCAACTTCTATTTGGGACAATTTTGAAGTTATTAAAAGAATTTCAAATAAAACCTCAATCTAGGTTTTAAAGTTTAAACTTGAAATGCAAATTCAAAAACTAGCAAGAATCTGATGATGGAGTTTTAGTCCTTTCAAAATTGAACAACTTCATTTTTGGAGATTATGAAGTTTACCAGGTGCAAATTTAAATTAAACCCCAATTAGTGTTTGTTTATTCAAATTTAAAATGCCCTTTCAAAAACTATCTAGAACTTGGGCAAGCTCCTTTAATAAAAGTTGTAAGGCTTTTCAAGTTGAACAACTTTTATATTTGGAGATTTCGAACTTATACATTGAGATTTCAAATTAAACACTAATGAGTGTTTTACAATTTAAATTTGAAATACTATTTCAAAAACTATAAAAAAATCTGGCAAAACTCATTTATTGAAAGTTAGTAAAGCTTAACAAATAGAACAACTTTTATTTTCAATGATTTTCAAGTTGTTCAGAAAACTTTATAGAATTTGGTGGAATTTGAAATGAATTTCAAATTGAACTTCTACCTTTTTTTCATAACTCCAAAAATATTTAAAATTTGAAGTTGGTTCGAAAACCAAACTTGTTCATAATTAAATGTACCTACAACTCTTATATTGATGATTTTTCAAGTTTCTACATGAATTTGAAAGTAATTTAATGAAATTCAAAAAGAGGATGTACTCCTACAGTAATTTAGGGGGTCCGGTCCTGTGCCTTACGCGTGCAGGCGCGCGTGCACGTGCCGGACGCCGACGCCGTCCGGGGCTGGCCAACGCCCTGTCGCCATCGACGCCGGGCCCGTAGGGGTCCCCTTCACGCCGCGCACCCATCCGTTGGCCCTGTAAAAGCCGCCAAGGACGACGTCTTCGTTTCTCCTCCGCTCTACTCGCCGGCGTCGTGTTTCGTTCTCCGGCGAAATTCACTCGGCTCGAGTCACCATTGTTCAATCCCATCAGCCACCGAACCCGCCTCTACCTCGCACATCCATAGAGCCCGCCCGCGCATCTTCTCTCCACCTGTAGAGCTCGGACGCCGCGTCTTTCCTCCTCGGCTCCGGCGGGAGCGCCGCCGAGGGCATTCTCTCCGGGAACGACTCGAACCAGCAGGTGGCGCTACTTGTTTTCGCTTGTTTAGCGTTCTTCTCGGTTTCATGAAGTTCTCAGTCTAGTCGTTCGCCTTGATGGTATTCAGGGGACGACGGAACGCCGCTTCGCCGCCGAGTTCGTGTCCCCGTAGCCACGGTCGCCGTCGACAGTGGTGTTACGTCCAATTCTAGTCCTCATTTTCATGTGCTTGAGCTTTTAGGTGAGTTGTTGGTCCCTCCTACACATTTGTTTTAAACTCTACCATCTCCTAGCGGCGGGAACGCGACTCACCGTCGTGCGGCTTGTCGGTCGTCCACCATGACTGCGGGTGAGCTTGATGGAAGGGGTTAAACCAGTGCACTAGTCGCCTAGAATGGTTCTCTGGGATATCGGCCACGCTGCGGAACCCTCGAGTTCGCCGGAGTGGTCGCCGCCGGCCGGTCATCGCGGTTGCGCCGCGTGCGCGTGCGCGGTAGCACCGGGAGGAATAGAGTGGGGAACGGCCGAGCTGGGCCATGTTGGGCCGGTCCAGCAGCACGGGGAGGCGAGTGAGTGCAGGGAGAGGAGTGGGCCGCGCAGTAGGCGGTGTGGGCCGGTCTGCTAGCTCGGGCCCGTGCAGTGTAGTTCGTTTTCTTTTATTTTTCTAGGAAATGAATAGCACTATGTTTTGTTATTTTCGTAGGAATTAATATGCGACACCAAAAATCATGAACTTAATTATGGATGCTCTTTGTGATATGGTGAGGGCAGGAAAAATATTAAAATAAATATGTTTAGTGTTTTCTGTATATACTAAAATACCCAATTTAATTAATAAATGTCACTCCATGAGTTTTGTAGGCTAGAATAATTATCCATAAAATCATGAAATTTGACTTGGCACTATTTAGGGTCAAGACCTATCTGTAGGAAAACTTTGAGCTCAAATGAAAATAGTTTAAGTATTTCTTATTGAATTACTTGATTAATCGATTAACTTAAGAAAAGGTTATTAGAATTAAATTTTGAATGATTTGATTAATCTTTTAGGGTTTGATTAAACACCTTGTAGTCCATGAGCCCTGCTGTTCCAAGTTTTGATGATCATTTACTTTGTAAGTATAAAATGAATTACTTTATGTAGTAATTAAATGCTTAAAACAAAAATCCTAATTTATAAATTGATTAATAAAAATGAGTAGAACTCTAATTCACTTTTGTGTGGTGTGACTTTTAGATTGTGTGTGAACCTTGGGTCAACCACGCTAATGACCCTGGGTACTTTAGATAGAGTTCCTCGTGGCTAGATTTGGTAGTAGTTGTAAAGCTATGCAGCGGCTTTCTACGTCTGATTAAAAAGGAATCCAGAGTAATAATCGGTAGTTGGTAGGTTAGTTGGCTTGTAACTTTATCGTGAAGGAAAGTTGTACTCAACTTTCAAATTAAGTTTATTTACTATTGATCAGTGATTTTGTGCATCTCCTGCATCATGCCATACATATCATCATGTTAAGTGTTGCAATATTATTTCGTGTAGTGAACGCGCGGTGATTATTATCTGAAGCGTGTCCCAAGTAAGGTCTTCACTCGGTGGCCGTGGATCCTTCTCGGTGATTGACTTCAGGGTTCTGTCTACTTCAAGCAACAGGCAAGCCTTGGTAAATTCAACCCCTTCCTTGGGATTTACACAGTGTTTATAACTTGAGTTAATCTACTGCGTTAGGTTTATAGGAGTTGAATGATAACCCAATTGATGCATTACCAACCTTGACCACTGAAACATCCGAAAACCATTTTAAAATTAGATGTTTGAAAAATGCTTAGCCCGGCTTGAATAATTTAGATTTGCACAAATGCTATTTTGAGCTATTGTGATATGTATTATTGATTAATTCATGAAAAAGGGAATTGGTAATGTTCTCGTTCGGTGGTCGTGCACCTGATCAGTACATCGTCACCGACGGGAAGGGATTTTCCGTTCGGTGGGCCATATGATTGGGTTAGAGTCCCAACTTATCGTCACCGACGGAAAAGGGATGTGAAAACCGGGTGGTCACCAGTGTACTTGGGTTAGAGTCCCAATGCAAGGTTTCCAACGGAAAAGTATTAGGGACCGTTCGTTGTCGGCCTACTGTGATCGAGACTTTGCAACTAGCCACATACTCCGGGGAGCCCAATCTCTGGTGGCTCTATTGCTTGAACCGACAATCACGCACTGGGAGTGGAGAGATGGCGAGAGTAGCGTGTACCCTCATGGCCGTCGTGCCTGGAGATGAGAGGAGTACTGTGCTCTCAGGTGGCGCAGGACCGGTTCAGGGATAGAAAAGCTGTAACACCCTAGTGTTAGTTACTATTTTTACACTTACATTTGCATGACATCAAGCATTAATCATGTCATTTCATGCATCATCACCTTTTGATTTGATTTTCATTCCTTTATATGCTATATGTTTGCTTATATGCCTGCAATGTCATAGATGTGTTAGCATGCAAGTGTAATGGTGGATTACTGTTCTAAATTCCTTAAACATGTTTGGGTCAACATTTGGAACAATGTTTATGTTGGTGAAATCCCCAAAATACTCCTCTAGCTCATAGTTGACTAGAAAGCCCTCCTAAACCTATTTTATTTGACCACACAAAAAAGTTAATTTAGGGACTTTGCATGTCAGAGCACCCTTAATCAAAGTTGTGTAGAATTTTATAAGCAACAAACTTTATTTTTGGGTCAAGCCTTGAAAATGTGTGCAAAATGGTCAAAAATATGTTTTAGTGCAGATTTGGGGCTGTTTTGGAGTTGCTGAAATTTGCTAACTCTAGAAGTGGTTTTCAGTTTCAGTGTAGCTCTATTCTTTGACTTGTATCTCTCAAACCAAGCCGTTTCAGTTGAAGGTGTTCTAATATGGATTGGAGTACTCGTGTAGCTCCTTGACCCATATTAGTGAAGTTTTCGCTGAAACGCCCTAGATCGCGAGTTATGGCTCGATCAAAAATGAGTTTCAGGCCCTGCTCGCTGAACTGAATCAAAACCGATTTAGTTTGAATCGGGGAGGGGCCGACGTGCCACCGTCAGGCATCGCGCGCCAGGTGGCGCCGTACGCCATCGTTGCCCCCTCGGCCGGCCTGCAGTGCAAAGGCGACATGCCAATCTGTCCTCTGGTCGCTTCATTCACTCTCTCCCTCCTCGTTCTCTCATTTCTCCCTCTCCTCTGCTCCGCCGTCCCCATGGCCGCCGAACCGGCTTCGGGGTGAAATCCGCCGCCGCCGTCCAGTCTCCGGCCGCTCCATCTCCCTCGTAGCTTCGCCATTCTCTACTCTACATCCTCGATTCCTTTCCAGGCTAAGTCTACCGAAGGTGTAGCCATAGCGAGCTCCTCGCCGCCGCGTCGTTGCCTGAACGCCGCCGAGCTCTCTGCTCGCGACGACCAGCGTCTTCCCGTAGTCATTCTTCCCCGTTCTGCTTCGTCTCTAGGTCTTCTTGAGTCGAGGGTTAGGTTTGAGAAGTTGGTTGGGCCTTTCGTCTCATAGGCTCGTCGGAACACGGCCTCGCCGTGGCTCTGCTCGCTGCCGTGCCACCATGCGCGTGCGGTTGGTTCGTGTCCGAGCTCCATAGTCCGATTCTTCGTGCATGTAGCTTCGTTTGGATCTAGTGTTCATGGAACAGAGCTAGGTTTCGCCGGTGAAGGCCAGAATCTGTCGGCGCGCGCTCGCCGGATCTCCGCCGCCGCCATTGTCGCCGTCGAGCTTGCTCCGATGGTAGTTAGGTCTTGGGAGTTAGCTCATCGAGTTCGTCTCGTTCCCAAGAGCAAGTAGGTGGTGTTGGTTCCGCCGATGACCTCGCCGCCGGCGAGTTAGCACCGGTCAGCGCCGGCGGGCTGCTCTCTCTCTCTGACGCGTGGGACCAGTTTGACCGGGGAGCCCACGGGTCAGTTGCTCTGTTGTGCATGAGGTGCACTGAACCGGGTGTGTGTAGCGATTTGAGTCGGGTTCGTTTTAAAGGAAAAAGAGAAAATGAATTTCCAGAAATTTTGGTAAACCTTCTAAAATTCATATCTGGAGCTAGAAGTGTCCAAATGAGGTGAACCAAATTTTGTTGGGTTTGTATTTCTGAGCTCTATACAGAAAAAATATGAAATATAACTTTGTGGTAACTTTTCTGTGCAGTTATAATTAATTTGTTATATGCTTGTAAACTTGATAAATGCATAACTAATTATAGGAATATGTAAAAATGTGATTCCACTTGCATTAATCTTGTTTAGAGTTGTAGGATCTGGAAAAAATATGTTTGCTGGTTGATTACTATTATTTATAAGATGTCATGTGTAACATGCCTTTCATGCTATCTATTTGATAAATTCACCATGCTTAGTGTAGATAAGTTATGGTTATGAATATTTTTTCTGAGCCTTGTTTTGTGATAAAGAAGCTAAGAAAAATGGAAAATCTACTGTTTGATACTTTTCACTGTAGTAAGTAGTTTCTATTGCTTAAATGGCTGTCTGCTTGTCATTTTTGTGTAGCATGTTATATCTGTCCAAATGACTTGAAATTTTGCCAGTAGCCTAATATGGGAGTGTGCTATCTGCTGTAATTTTTCCAAAAGTTTCTAGGTACAACAGATGTAAGGTCCAGTTATAAGCTAGTGCTTGTTTAATTGTTTTTAATTGACTAATAATTGGTTAGAAGATGTTTTCATGCATTTCTGTGATGCTCCAGCTTGGTAACCTTGCTGGACACTTTGGGGTTGATCTTGTTCAAGTGTAGGGCAGCTAGGTCAAATGTCTTTGGTTATATGCTTTATTCGTGGTTATTAGTTAAAAGGTGGGTGTGGTAGGGAAGTTTGATTCAAATTAATTGTTATTGCAGGTTGTAGACCTCTTACGCAAGACGAGAAATTGTTCTATAGCTTGCTTCAGAAGGGTGAGTATGTGTTGTTGTTTAGAGAAGAAATATGCACATACTCAGTAAATGTTTGATAAATTATTTGGATGCTCACATGTTGTCTAATGCATCTCATGGCTCAAGTTGTGCATCTCTGTATTGCATTCTATATGCATTCTCATTTCTCATATATACATATCATGCATACAGGATCGCTGGGTGGAGTTACACTGCTGCAATTCGATCCGCTGGAGGAAGGAGTGCCCCCGGAGATCGAGGTGCCGGAAGCTCCCGAGGCCGAGGAGGAAACTGAACTGCCAGAGTGCACTGACCACCAGCAATCTAACTTTGTGAAAGGCAAGCCCCGAAGCATCCCTAAGCCTCCACCTATCTCTTTTTATAAATGCACCGGTCTTTCTTAAATCGTATGATTGTGCACTTAAGTATAGGAGTTGGTTGATACCGTTGTTGCATAATTACCTTGTCCACTCTACATATGATCCTGGTACTATTACTAGACAAGTGATGGGTTCGATCTTATGCTTAGCCATGCTTAGACCGGTAGAAGTCGAGGGATTCCCTGTCCTTCGCGAGCATAGGTGGTGACTATTGCTGATGGGGATGGATTTTACATGGTTGACAATATGTGCCACAATGATAATGGGAGAATCAAGGCTAGGTAGCGGGGAGCCGCATGACATGGTTGAGGTCATGCTGTCTTCGGTGCTGCTTGCGGCCAACTAGGACTGAGACCACCAGACATCAGTTGAGATTGAAGGAAGTCGTCACATAGCTGGCCAGATAAGTCGTTCTGACCGTGAAGCCGAGTAGTTCTTTCTGAGCCGAGAATTGGTGTGACATGGATAGACATATTCTGGAGGTAGGAAGGATGTGCGGAGACACCATTTTGCCATAGTTAGGTCAGGGACCTGCACTTCCTGTAAGTGGGTTTGTCTCCGAGAATATGGCCCCCGCCAAGCTCGCGATATAACATGACTCAAAAAGATCTAACGGTGACCCAAGAAGCCACTGATCAGGCGGACAGGGTTTGTGATTGGCATATTTGCTAGCTGGTACAATCGATTCGAATCGCCATCTCTCCTGGTTAGTGAGAAACTGAACTGATCTTCTGGTGAGGTAAAGGTTAACAACTTGGACATATTGATTATGGTGAGATGAGGTTGATATCTGTGGATATCGGAAATCATATGGTTGTATTGTTTGCTATAATATCAAGTGATTGTTTAGTATAGCTGAAACCTTAGCTTAATAGCTTAACTGAAATCGAAGCTAAACCATATCTAAAATTTATAAGTTGAGGAACTACTGTAGTAATGCTTTTTATGCAAAATGTTGCTATCCTCTGAGCTCCACCAAATAAGCCTGCATATCCTTGAGAGTCTTTTTATTTACTTCTTGTCGGGTAAGTCTAGCTGAGTACAATTGAATACTCAGGGTTTTATTCCCATTGTTGCAGGAGTAGTCTACTATGCTTATTGCAAGAACTGCTTCACCCCTGCGGGTGAAGAAGATTAGACCTGGGGCAAGGTCGTTATCCATCTTTAGCTTTTGTAAGATGCTGTGACATGGTCAGCTGGTGGTACTCATATGTGAACTACGTTGTTTCAAAACCATGTTGATTTCCACTACTGTTACATTTATGTAAAAAACTATGTTGTACTCTGATGTTTAATTCGGTTGTGAACTTATGTATCATGTGATGGGTTGTTGCTGAATTTGTAAGATCCTTGGGGTATGTTCTGTTTAAAATGTTTGAAATCCTTCGAGATTTTCGGACTACCAGGTTTATATTGGCTCAAGTGTGACTTGATTGCTACTAAATTGGCCATCGTCATATTTGTGCTCGTATAAATTGGTCTGTTCTGTTACAGGTGGTACCAGAGCATAATTCAGCATACACCATCACTTGACTATTTGAAAACAAAAATGGTTTTGGAGTTTTGAAAATTATTTGACAATTATTAGTTGGGTGTAGGTGATTTAAACCGAGTGTTTGCAAAAATTATGAGTACCAATGACCAAGTCCTGTAGCCCTATATATGTATATGTGGTAATTAGGTGGCTTATGTAAGTACTAACTGGGGGATTGCATCATGTTTCCATCTGCGGTTCATTTGGTTTTGTTGCGTGAATATATATATATGTGGTTGCGGTTTCTTATTGCTTCTTATGGGCCGGTGTGCCACTTTGGATGAGGTAAGGTGAGATGTGAGTGTACGATCGAACAACCGTCGATCTACGGGGAGTGCTTATGGTTACTGAAGTGAGTACATGTGGTTCATATGTGTACTTATGGAAGTATTGGGGAGTAATTACTTTCAGGGTCGCAAGTGCTCACGGGAGCATTTTCGGCAAAAATTGCTTCTTATTGCCATGCATACATTGGGGAATGGGCTGAAATGAATTTTCTGCAGGTACACTAACCACGCAAAATGTGTAGTATGACCAGTTACGTATATGAGAGCACGTGGTATGCCACCGACTATAACGTTAGTTAATTAAATGATAATGTGTGAGGCCGTTGGCACGTGCATGCATCATGATCATGAAATTAATTTAAAATTTCTGTATTGTTCCCTTCCCTGTAATAAATTGGTGCTATCCTGTCTTATTCTAATGCTGCAAGATATTGCATTGTACCAGATGGCAGCTAAAGGTGCACCGCAGAGTGGTCAGTTTCTGGAGCAGTTTGGCACACTCACTGTGCTGTGGAGGTTGTTGGAGTCAGTGGGGTATCCAGAACCACCACTGTATTTCTGGAAGCCAGCAGAGACCATGGTGCAGCCTTGGTTTGATGTTTGGGTGGCAATTCCTGCTCTTGAATGGGATTGGTCTTTGCCCGAGCTCAAAGTCGAGGTAGACATGAAGACGCCATGGGGTGGTGCCCAATTTGCAGCCTTCGAGATGTCGATGGAGATTTGCACCAGGTTCAACAAGAGGGCTGATTTGGGGCCAGTCAATGTGTTCCCAAGGGCAGATGCTTCACAGGATGAGTGGGCTCAGTCTAGCCAAGTTCCTTTGGTGCGAGGCAGAGATGAGCGTGCTCATAGCACTAGGGCTCCTATGAGTTCTATGTTTGCTGTCCTGAAGATGCACTTTGCTACTAGGGATGGTTGGATGCAGTGTATTGACACCCTGCATGATGCTGTTGAGAAGAGGCTGGAAGCGGAAGAGTTTGCACGCATTGCTCGTCGCAGTGCAGACGATCAGGTGGCAGCTCTTACCGCCTGTCGCAATGAGTTGCTACGATGCACTAGTGCTTTGATGGTAGCTGATCGCCGTGTTACTGAGCTTGAGAGGCAGAATGCGGACCTTCGTCATCAGCTTGGTAATCACAATATGAACCTGGCACGTCAGCGAGATGACTTTTTGCGCGAGTTGCGTGCGAGTCAGCAGCAGGTCTGGGAGCTGCAGCAGGATGTTCATCGTGTGAACAACCGTGTTGATCCGTTTCCCCATCCAGGTGCAGCAGAGATCGGTCCTGAGATCTTCGTAGCAGCTGATGATGGTGAGGCAAGTTCGGAAGGAGAAGAAGAAGATCTTGAGGAGACAGTGCCTATCGACGAGAGTGATGACTTTGGTGGGAACGTGTCCAGTATGGACAGTGACCACGATGAGTAGCTCTTTCTAGTGCACTTGCCTTGTTGGCACTCTTTTGTAATGAAATACTTTGATGCACCCTAAATGGTTGGGTTGGACTTGTAATGTTTAAACCTTGTATGTTCAAGGCTTGAACCATCAGACTTTTAATTAAGTAATGATCGTCGTGCGGTTCGCGAAGAATTTTTCTTTGTTGCGCCTTGTTATTGTGTGGTTGTGAGATGGTTATTGAATTATTGTGCCATTTGTATGTTATCAAAAATAATCATTGATATCCTCTGGGCATGATTTTTCGGTTATCGTCTGCATAACTAACACCTGACAATGGTTGTTGTGCTTACTGCAGATGCCGGTTAACACCCGCCGTGGGTCGGGTAGTGGTGGTGGAAATGAGCGCGAGGATGAGGAGTTACCGCCGCCTCCACCACGTACGCAAGAGCAGATGTTTGCTCAGTTCCTGGATACTCAGCAGGCTATTCTGCAGCAGATGGTTGCCAACAACAACAATAACAACAATCGCAACCGAGATGGGCGTCGTGGAAATGATGAAGGCCAGTACAGTGATTACAAGGACTTCTTGGATACCAAGCCACCAGTGTTCAAGCAGGCTGTTGAACCATTGGAGGCAGATGAGTGGTTGAATACAATCGGGCAGTCATTCTCAGTGCTGAGGTTGACCGAAACCATGAAGGCTAGTTTTGCTGCTCTCTTGCTGCAAGGACCCGCAGGGATGTGGTAGGCAAACCGCAAGGCCGCCTATCCTGTGGTTATCACATGGGAGCAGTTCACTAAGGATTGTAGGGGTCATTTCATTCCCGCTAGGTTGACCAAGATGAAGGTTAATGAGTTCATGCAGCTTGCCCTGGGTACCAAGACCCTTACTCAGTACCATCATGCTTTCAACAATCTGGTAAGGTATGATCCTTGGATGGTGGACACCAATGAAAAGAAGATTGAAACTTTCAAGAGAGGCCTTAGCACCAAGCTCATGAAGACTTTGGCTAACAACACTCGTACAACTTTCAACGAGTTTATCAGTGATGCTTTCATCCAGGAGAAACAGAACAATCTGCACACTGCTTCCAAGGGAGGCAAGAAGCCTTTGGAAGGAGGCTCTTCTCAGCCAAGGGCTCCAGCAGCAGGTTGTGCTGTGGCAAATCGCCCTGCTTATCGTCTGGCTGTTCCTGGAGCAAAGTTCAGGCCTCCTCCCAAGAAGCAGCAATCTGCACCGTAGCGCTTTAAGAAGGGTTTCACTGTACCTTTGAACAAGAACAATGCTCCTCCAGGCAATACTGTTCAGGTAAAAACCAACCAAGGTTTGGGGCCATTTTTTAATTGTGGTCAACAGGGGCATCTCGCTCGCTATTGTCCTCAACCAAGGCAGGGCCGTGTGCACCACACTGCCGCTGAAGAAATTCTGGAAGGTGAACCAGTCACTGCGGGTATGTTTTCTGTAAATCAACATCCTGCTATTGTATTGTTCGACTCAGGATCATCACATTCTTTTGCGAGTCAAGCATTTGCACAAAAGCATGCATTTCCAATAGTTGAATTGAACTGTAGTTTCCGGATAACTTCAGCTGGGGCTGAAATTTGTACTCGTCAGTGTGTCAAAAGTGTGGCCATTGAGATTGGTGGCACGGTATTTGTCAGCAGTCTCATTGTGTTGCCTGGGTTAGGGCTGGATGTTATTCTGGGGGTGTGTTAGATGAAACAGTGGGATGTGGTTATAAATATTCCCAACTGGATGTTGACATTAAGGGAACCACAGGGTGAAGGCACCTTTCAGGTTTATTTGCCCCGTAGGGGAGATCTTTTTAGTCTCTGTTTTGCGGTTGGGGCTGCAACCCTTCATGATATCCCTATAGTGTGTGAATTTCCTTATGTCTTTCCGGACGATCTTCCTGGACTTCCTCCTGACCGGGATGTGGAGTTTGAGATAGAACTTATTCTCGGAACAACACCTATCTCTCGGAGGCCATACAGAATGCCACCACATGAGTTAGCTGAGCTTAAGAAACAACTCCAGGAGTTATTGGACAAGGGGTTCATTCGCCCTAGTTCTTCTCCGTGGGGCAGTCCTGCTATCTTTGTGAAGAAGAAAGATGAAACTTTGCGAATGTGTGTGGACTACAGGCCACTTAATGCTGTGACGATTAAGAACAAGTATCCTTTACCTCGTATTGATATCTTGTTTGATCAATTGTCCAAGGCTAAGGTTTTCTCCAAGATTGATCTGAGATCTGGGTATCATCAAATTAAGATTAGGTCATAAGATATTCCCAAGACGGCTTTCTCCACTCGGTATGGATTGTATGAGTATTTGGTTATGTCTTTTGGGTTAACCAATGCTCCTGCACATTTCATGTACTTAATGAATTCAGTGTTCATGCCAGAGTTGGATAAGTTTGTAGTAGTCTTTATTGATGACATTCTGATTTATTCTGGAAACATGGAGGATCATGCTGAACATTTGAGGATAGTTTTAACTAGACTCAGAGAGCATAAGCTATATGCAAAGTTTAGCAAGTGTGAGTTTTGGCTAACCAAAGTATCTTTTCTGGGTCATATCTTGTCTGCTGAGGGTATATCTGTGGATCCGTCTAAGGTGCAGCAGATGTTGGATTGGAAATCGCCCACCAATGTGTCAGAGGCTCGTAGTTTCTTGGGGTTAGCTGGGTATTATCGTCGTTTCATTCAAGATTTCTCCAAGATAGCTCAACCTATGACCAAATTGTTGCATAAAGATACCAAGTTTGTTTGGAGTGAGGAGTGTGAAGCAGCTTTTCGCACCTTGCGGACGTTGCTGACCACTGCTCCAGTTCTTGCACAACCTGATATTGAGAAGCCTTTTGATGTGTACTGTGATGCCTGTGGCACTGGATTAGGTTGTGCGCTCATGCAAGAAGGCCGAGTCATTGCTTATGCCTCGCGTCAATTGAGAAAACACGAGCAAAATTATCCTACCCATGATTTGGAGCTTGCTGTAGTAGTACACGCACTGAAGATTTGGCGTCACTACTTGATGGGCCATAAATGTCATATCTATTCTGATCACAAGAGTCTTAAGTACATTTTTACTCAACCTGAGTTGAACATGAGGCAAAGAAGGTGGTTGGAGTTGATCAAAGATTATGATTTGGAGGAACATTACCATCCGGGCAAGGATAATGTAGTTGCTGATGCTTTGAGTCGAAAGCCTCATTGCAATGCATTGCTGCCGTTACTAGCGGACGGGTTTAATCTTATGCATCCAGTGGTATTGAATAATATTACTCTCAGTTGTACTTTGGAAAACAAAATCATTGAAGGTCAGAAAACAGATCCGGGCATATATCACATCAAGAGAAAGATGCAAGAGCAAGAAACACTTCACTTCCGGGTAGATGAAAGAGGTATATTATAGTTCAAAGACCGATTAGTAGTACCAAAAGATCGTGAGCTGAGGAATCAGATTATGGATGAGGCTCATCTTTCCAAGTTATCTACTCATCCTGGTAGTAGTAAAATGTATCAAGACTTGAAGCCTAGATTTTGGTGGACAAAAATGAAGAAAGAAATTGCAGCTTATGTGGCTAGGTGTGATACCTGTTGTCGTGTGAAAGCTATTCACCTTAACCCAGCCGGTTTATTACAACCTTTGCCAGTTCCCGGCGGGAAGTGGGATGAGATAACCATGGACTTCATAACGGGTTTACTATCACAGAACCGACCAATTTATACGAGCATAAGTACGACGATCGCCAATTTAGTAGCAATCAAGTCACACTTGAGCCAATATAAACCCGGTAGTCCGGAAATCTCGAAGCATTTCAAACATTTTAAACAGAACATACCCCAAGGATCTTACAAATTCAGCAACAACCCATCAAATGATACATAAGTTTACAACCATATTAAAACATCAGAGTACAACATAGCCTTTTACATAAATGTAACAGTAGCGGAAGTCAACATAGTTTTGAAACAACATAATTCACATACGAGTACCACCAGCTAACCATGTCATAGCATCTTACAAAAGCTACAGATGGATAACGACCTTGCCCCAGGTCTAATCTTCTTCGCCCATAGGGGTGGAGCAGTTCTTGCAATAAGCATAGTAGACTACTCCTGCAACAATGGGAATAAAACCCTGAGTACTCAATTGTACTCAGCTAGACTTACCCGACAGGAAGTAAATAAAAAGACTCTCAAGGATATGCAGGCTTATTTGGTGGAGCTCAGAGAATAGCAACATTTTGCATAAAAAGCATTACTATAGTAGTTCCTCAACTTACAAATTTTAGATATAATTTAGCTTCGATTTCAGTTAAGCTATTAAGCTAAGGTTTGCAGCTATACTAAACAATCACTTGATATTATAGCAAATAATACAACCATATGATTTCCGATATCCACAGATATCAACCTCATCTCATCATAATCAATATGTTCAAGTTATTAGCCTCTACCTCACCAGAAGATCAGTTCAGTTTATCACTAACCAGGAGAGATGGCGATTCGAATCGATTGTACTAGCTGGCAAACATGCCAATCACAAACCCTGTCGGCCTGATCAGTGGCTTCTTAGGTCACCGTTAGATCTTTCTGAGTCATATTATATCGCGAGCTTGGTGGGGGCCATATTCTCGGGGACAAACCCACTCACAGGAAGTGCAGCTCCCTGACCTGACTATGGCAAAATGGTGTCTCTGCACATCCTTCCTACCTCCAGAATATGTCTATCCATGTCACACCAATTCTCGGCTCAGAAAGAACTACTCGGCTTCGCGGTCAGAACGACTTATCTGGCCAGCTATGTGACGACGTCCTTCAATCTCAACTGATGTCTGGTGGCCTTAGTCCTAGTCGACCGCAAGCAGCACCGAAGACAGCATGACCTCAACCATGTCATGCGGCTCCCCGCTACTTAGCCTTGATTCTATCATTATCATTGTGGCATGGTGGCACATATAGTCAACCATGTGGAATCCATCAACATCATCATTAGTCACCACCTATGCTCGCGAAGGACAGGAAATCCCTCGACTTCTACCAGTCTAAGCATGGCTAAGCAAAAGATCGAACCCATCCCTTGTCTAGTAATAGTACCAGGATAGTAAACAAGTGGACAAGGTATAAATGCAGCAACGGTATCAATTCAACTCCTATACTTAAGTGCACAATCATACGATTTAAGAAAGACCGGTGCATTTATATAAAAAAAGATAGGTGGAGGCTTAGGGATGCTCCGGGGCTTGCCTTTCACAAAGTTAGATGGCTGATGGTCAGTGCACTCTGGCAGTTCAGTTTCCTCCTCGGCCTCGGGAGCTTCCGGCACCTCGATCTCCGAGGGCACTCCTTCCTCCGGCGGATCGAATTGCAGCAGTGTAACTCCTCCCGACGATCCTGTATGTATGATATGCATATATGAAAACTGAGAATGCACATGGAATGCAATATAGAGATGCACAACTTGAGCCATGAGATGCATTCGACAACATGTGAGCATCCAAATAATTAATCAAGCATTTACTGAGTATGTGCATATTTCTTCTCTAAACAACAACACATACTCACCCTTCTTAAGCAAGCTATAGAACAATTTCTCGTCTTGCGTAAGAGGTCTACAACCTGCACTAACAATTAATTTGAGTCAAACTTCCCTACCACACCCACCTTTTAACTAATAACCACGAATAAAGCATATAAGCAAAGACATTTGACCTAGCTGACCTACACATGAACAAGATCAACCCCAAAGTGTCTAGAAAGGTTACCAAGCTGGAGCATCACATAAATGCATGAAAACATCTTCTAACCAATTATCACTCAATTAAAAACAGTTAAACAAGCACTAGCTTATAACTGGACCCTTTATTTGGTTTGCCCAGAAAATTCTAGAAAAATTATAGTAGATAACACACTCCCACATTAGGCTACTGGAAAAATTTTAAGTCATTTGGACAGATATAAAATGCTACACAAAAATGACAAGCAGACAACCATTTAAGCAATAGAAAATACTTACTACAGTGAAAAGTATCAAACAACAGATTTCCCATTTTTCTTAGCTTCTTTATCACAAAATAAGGCTCAGGAAAAATATTCATAACCATAACTTATCTACACTAGGCATGGTGAATTTATCAAAAAGATAGCATGAAAGGCATGTTACACATGACATCATATAAATAACAGTAACCAACCAGCAAACATATTTTTCCCAGATCCTACTACTCTAAACAAGATCAACGCAAGTGGAATCACAGTTTTAGAACATTCCTATAATTAGTTATGCATTTGTCAAGTTTACAAGCATATAACAAATTAATTATAACTGCACAGAAAAATTACCACAAAGTCATATTTCATATTTTTCCTGCATAGAGCTCAGAAATACAAACCCAACAAAATTTGGTTCACCTCATTTGGACACTTCTAGCTCCAGATATGATTTTTGGAAGATTTTACAAATTTTCTAAAAATTCATTTTCCTAAATCCTTTAAAACGAACTCGGTTCAAAACGCTACACACACCAGGCCCAGTGCACCAGAAGCGCACCAGAGCGACTGACCAGTGGGCTCCCCGGTCAAACGGGTCCCACGCGTCAGAGAGAGAGAGCAGAGCCGCCGGCGCTGACCGGCGCTATCTCGCCGGCGGCGAGGTCACCGGCGGCATCGAGGGCACCTACGTGTTCCTGAGAACGAGACGAACTCGATGAGCTGACTCTCGAGACCTAACTACCACCGGAGCAACCTCAACGGCGGCAATGGCGGACGGCGGAGCTCCGGCGAGCGTGCGCCGGCCGCTACCGGCCTTCACCGGCGAAGCTAAGCCTCGTTCCGAGAACCTGGAACCCTAACGAAGCTATACGGCCCGCGAATCGACCTTTGGTCCACTATGACTCGACCTAACCGCGCGCAAGGTGGCACGGTGGCGGACAGGAACTCCGGCGAGCGGCGTCCCGGCCGAAACAGGGCTCGAGCGGCCCGACCAACCCTCTAGGCTAAATCCACGACTGGCGGAGACACCTAGACGAGCAAGAGAGAGGGAAGCCGGCCACGGCATTGTGCCTGATGCGGCGAGCAGGGAGCTCGGCGGCGCTCCGGCAATGGCACGGCGGCGAAGGGCTCTAGGTGCTATACCTTGCCTCGGCTGGTTCCAGAAATGGACGGGGAAGGTAGAGTAGAGGATGGCGAAGCTTGGGTGAAGATGGAGCGGTCAGAGACGGTGCGGTGGTGGCAGATTTCACTGTGGAGCTGGCTCGGTGGCGATGGCGACGGCGGAGAGGAAAAAGGAGAGCAGAGAGGAGGGAGCGAGAGAGAGAGCGAGTGGAGCGCGCAGGAGACCGGGTGGAGTGTTGCCTTCGGTTGTGCAGACCGGCCGCGGGGCAACGACGGCGTACGGCGCCACCTGGCGACGTTTTGCTGTGGCGGCCACGTCGGCGCCTCGCCGGTTCAAACTGAATCGGTTTCAGTTTAGACCGACTGAAACTCGATTTTGATCGAGCCACAACTCACGATCTAGGGCGTTTCAGCAAAAACTTCACTAATATAGATCAAAGAGCTACATGAGTAGATCATTTGGTATTAGAACACTTTGAACTGATTCGGCTTGGTTTGAGAGATATGGATCGAAGAACACAGGTACAATGAAACTGAAAACAGTTTTAGACTTAGCAAATTTCTGCAACTCCAAAACAGCCCCAAATCTGCACAATTTCACACCACCTTACACCCATTTTCATGAGTTGACCCAAAAATAAAGTTTGTTGCTTATAAAATTCTACACAACTTTGATTAAGGGTGCTCTGACATGCAAAGTCTCTAAATTAACTTTCTTGTTTGGTCAAACAAAATAGGTTTAGGAGGGCTTTCTAGTCAACTATGAGCTAGAGGGGTATTTTGGGGATTTCACCAACATGAACATTGTTCCAAATGTTAACTCAAACATGTTTAAGTCATCTAGAACAGTAAACGAGCATCACATTTGCATGCTAACACATCTATGATATTGTAAGCATAATAGCAAACATATAGCATATAAAGGAATGTAATTCAATTCAAATGGTGATGATGCATGAAATGACATGATCAATGCTTGATGCCATGCAAATGTAAGTGTAAAAATAGTAACTAACACTAGGGTGTTACATTTACCCTTAACGCAAAAAGGCCATGATTCTATTTGGGTGATTGTAGATCGACTGACTAAGATTGCACATTTCTTACCAGTTCGAACTACAGATCATCCTCATCAGCTAGCACAGCTCTACTTTGCTCAGATACTTCGGTTACACGGTGTGCCGAGGACGATAGTTTCTGACAGAGGCCCGTAATTTATTGCACGCTTCTGGGAGCATCTACATAAGTGTTTGGGAACCAATTTGGTTCGCAGTTCAGCTTATCATCCTCAGACTTCGGGTCGGACTGAAAGAGTAAATCAGATATTGGATGATATGTTGAGAGCCTGTGTCATTTCGTCCAAAGGTTTGTGGGAAGAATGGTTACCATTAGCAGAGTTCTCATACAACAATAGCTATCAAGAGAGCATTCAGATGGCTCCTTTTGAAGCTTTGTATGGGCACAAATGTAGAACTCCTCTTAACTGGGTTGAACCAGGAGAAAGGAGGTACTACGGAATTGACTTTGTGAAAGAGGCCGAAGAACGAGTGCATACCATTCAGCAGCATCTCAAAGCCGCACAAACACACCAAAAGAGTTATGCGGACAAGCGTCGAAGACCGTTGGAATTTCAAGTTGGTGACTATGTGTACTTGAAGGTGTCACCCATGAAGGGCGTACAACGTTTCGGAGTGAAACGAAAGTTAGCCCCAAGGTTTGTGGGTCCTTTTCAAATTCTGGAAAAAAGTGGGAAAGTAGCATACAAGTTACGGTTGCCACCACACATGTTCACTATTTTCAATGTCTTTCATGTATCGCAACTCAAGAAATATTTGCGAATACCGGAAGAACAAGTGGATCTTGGTGATATGTAATACCCCGGGTATTACGGATTTAATTAATCTGCCATGTCATCATATTTAAATTAATCATTTGCATATGATTGTGATTAGGTCCCTAGAGTGATTTGAATTTAATTAGCATTTGTTTGTAAAATTAAATTCCCAAATAAAGGTTTAAAAACTTACTTTTATTAGGACTAAAACCTAATTCAAAATCTAAAAGAAATTTTGAGATAGTCCCTTAATAAAAGTTTTAGATCTTTTAAAATGGAACAACTTTTATTTTTGGAGATTTCAAAGTTCTGTGGTGGAAATTCAAATTTATTTCAAAGCAATGATTTAAAACTTAGTTTTGGATTGTCATTTCAAAAATTATTTGGAATCTGGCAAAACTTCCTAAATAGAAGTTGTAAAGCTCATTGAGTAGAACAACTTTTATTTTGGCAACTTTTCAAGTTGTTGAGAAAATTTAAAAGTAATTTTGAAAATACAGTTTAAAATTCAAAACTCTAGTTTACCCTTTTTTCTGTAGTTTCAAAAATATTTCGAATTTGGATTTAGTTCTAAAAGCAAAGTTGTTCAGAATTTCAAACCCTACAACTTTTGTTTTTGCAGTTTTTCATGTTTGTATGCAAAATCAGTCGAATTTGGTCAAAAACCGACAGCCCCTAGGGATCTATGCTACAGTACTCCGCCCCCTCGCTCTGTTCACGAACAGCACCGGCAGCCGCCGTGTCACGCGCGGGCGCGCGGCGAGCCGTGCCGGCCGGGATCGTGCCCCCGCGACCTCGGCAGATACGGGCGCGCGTGCGCCGCGTCGTGCCGCGCCTGTCCCCGCCCGTTGCCCCTCCAAAAGGGCAAAGACCACCCCTCTCCACGCCATTTTTCCTTCTCCCGGTCGCCATCGCCACCTCTCGGTTCTCGGCCGAATACGCCGCGCTCCGTCCATCACCACCCTCTCCATCTTGCAGACAGCTAGCTAGCTTCCTTGCGCATCGCCTGCGACCGTCGGTGGGAGCTGTAGAGCTTCGTAACCACCGGAACACCGGTGTCTCCTTCGCGGGCGGACAGAGCGCCGCCGCGAGCTCCGCCGTCGTCTCGAGCTAGTCTGAGTAAGCTCTGGGCCTCGGATTGTTGCGTACCGTGATCTCCGTGACCCCTTGAACCTTACGCGTGCGTCGGCGTACTCTCTGGTTCCCTAGGTTCGCCGGAACGCGTGTTCGCCGTTGTGCCGAGCCGCCGGGATCCGCCGCCGTCGCCAAGTCGCCTTCTCCGAACCACCTCCGTCTCCACCGACCCGTCGGCCAGCTTCGTGGTGAGCCCCAGATGCTCGCGCACCTTTTCCCCCTCTCTTTACCGGCTTGTGCTCGCCGGCGACGTGCTCGCCGCCGCTACCGAGCCGCCGCGTCCGTGTCTCCAGGCGCTGTGCGCCTCGGATCTCGTCGTGTCTTAGCTTGGTAGACTCGCCTTGGAGTGTAGAGTCCGTCAGTGCCCTCGGTTTCGTCCCTCGGCTCACCGTCGGCGAGCTAGGGGCGGCGGACCGCCGGCGCTCTCGCCTCTGTCAAAACAGAGGAGAGGCCAGGGGCCTCGGGTTAGAAGATAGGTCTTTCCAGGGGGTTAAGTGCAAATCCCGTGACTCATGTGAATAGTATAGATCGGACCGCGGGTTGATTTCCGACTTCCCCAAGGTCTCTTTTGCTAAAACGCCGGCGCCGGGTGCGGGCAGGCCGAGTGGGCCGGCTCGCTTGGTCATGGGCCGTAGTGGGCTGATTTGGTCTTTTCTTTTTCCAGTGAATTTCAAAATGCTTTTCATTTATATATTCATATGAATAGTGCTGATGATTGTTATTTTCATATGAATTAATCTGTTGAATGGAAAAATGTGAGAATAATTGTGTATGCTCTCTGAAGTATGTAGTATTTGTTAAAAATATAATATAGGGTGTTCCAGTGCCTTTAATCTGCTGTATAAATCAGTGAAGTAATTAATAAATGCAAGTTTGTGTAATTTTAATTAATTATCTGTAGATCCAAAAATCATGAAATTTATTGTGGCTCTGTTTGGTGATAAAACCTAGCTGTTGGTAAAGTTTGGTTGCAATTGAAGTTAGTTTGGTCAATTAATAAATATATGTGGGATTAGGGATTAATAAAGTAAATAGAAAAATGAATTTAGGTTTGTTGTGTGAATTTTTGGATTGAATGAAGACCAAGGATCTTTCGCTGTGTGATCCTTGGCAATTCGAGAACTTAGTGCTTGATAGTAGTCATAAAGCTGTGTAGCGGCTTTCTGTGACCGTTAAAAGGGTCAATAAAACAAAAGTAGGAAACACTACTTTTACCTTCTGTAGATCGTTTACAACTTTGCCGTGAAGGAAAGTTGTACTCAAGTTATTAATGGTTTACTTCCAAGCATTTCATTTGTTGCCCTCATGCCACGCTAAGCATACATCATTGCATACATGTAGTGCCCGTTCCCGAGGGGGTCCAGGTCGAGACTACTACTGAGGAGGCCACTCCAGAAGTCATCCAAGGATTCGACATCTGCGGGACTGATCCCGATCCGACGCTGTACACGATCCAAGGCAAGCCCCGGTGCATTCAGCCCCTCTATTACAAAATATTTATAATTCGAGTTAATCTACTGCATTAGGTTGATAGGAGTTGATTGTCACCTATCCAGATGCATTGTCTCAAATAAATACCCTGGAACCTGATTTAAATAAAATGGTTTGAGAAATGCTTAGGCATGCTTAATGAACTTAGCTTTGCATAAAAGAAAAACTATTTTCTGTGCCATGATTATACTTATACTTTGATTGGTGAAGAACTGGTTATCCGCTGGTCGATGTGTATTTGGGTTGGAGTCCCAATGCATGGTCGCTTTCGGAGTAATTTGGAACTGGTCGATGTCTTTGGAAACGTGTTTCGTTGGGTGGCCAGCTCATGGGGCGGCGTTCCCTATGTCTCACTCATCCGACAGGCACGATAATAAAAACTATCGGGTAGTCTTGTACTTGGGTTAGAGTCCCAATGCAGGATTGGCGGCAGGAAGGAAGTAGGGACCGTTCGTTGTAGGCCTGCTGTGATCATGATGAACAGCCTAGCCACATACCAATGCGGAAAGCCTAGAGCTCGGTGGCGCTATTGCTGGAACCGACAACCACGCACTGGGAGTGGAGAGATGGCGAGAGTAGCTTGTACCCACGTGGCCGGCGTGCCTGGATAAGAGTGGAGTACTGTGCTCTCGGGTGGCGCAGGACCGGTTCCGGGATAGCAAAGCCGTGACGACGGGTTGGTATATGTATGCCGGCGTGCTGCATATGCAGTGTGGTTAGAATCCCCAGCTGGGTACTTTCTGGATTCGAATCGACGTGCTCCTCGGTTATGGAGACTTGATCCTCACACTCTACACCGAAAAGTGGTTCTCAACTAGGCTATCTGAATGAATAAAGAAATTTGAAGAATGATGATACATGAGTCCGAATATTGGAACTATAGTTGTGATTATGATATTGATAAAATAAAATATGGAACAGGATAGATTGCTTTTCTGCAAACTCCTCATCCTCTGCTAGCCTTACCCATAGCCTTGCATTCCTGAGTCTCATTTTACACCCTTAGTCGGGTAAGTCTTGCGGAGTACCCCAAGTACTCAGGGTTTGTTAACCCCGTTGCAGGAGGACCGCAGTCGGAGATCTGTCTTGCTCCATGTTGCGTGACCGTGGTCGAGGAAGAAAGCGGCGATGAGTGAAGTGGAACCCGTGGGCAGGGTTCGAGTTATCTTATCTAGTATTGTGTAACTATTCCACTGCTACTATTATGTCCTCTGGTCTGTAATAACTATATTTGAATCCTATTTGAACAACTGGTTTGTAATCTAAATGTTATGTAATCTTCCGCACTGTTACTCTGATGTATTTTATTATGAAATGTTGTAATCCTGTGATGATTCTGCAATGGTGATCCTGTCGGAGAAAAGGGCGCTAATATAGCCCGACAGACCTGTCTAGATCATTTGGGACACGGGCCCGGCTGTCAGAAGTCGTTAGTGACAATGACAGGTGCCGGTGGGCCAGGTGATTTAGCCGGTTCTGTTACAGTTGGTACCAGAGCATTCCATTGCTAATCATTATGGATTACTTTTCAAAAATTTCAAAATGTTTTGGATCATAAAAAGTTTAACCTATTATTTTGGGTCCAAATTGCTTCTATCCTTATCTTGTTCAGTAGTTCTTGTCTTGTTCTATATTTTACCTTATGGGATTAAGGTAGCTGGTGGAATAATATTATTATTAGCCCTATGTTAAAATTTTATTTATGTATGTATTTACCTTACATGATTTAAAATTCGTAAGTACGTGCATGCATCATGATAATCACACCTGTTAATTAACTTCCTCCTTAAAGTGGGTTTTTGGGATAGTTTACCAAACCTATTCTTGCTAACCTATTATATCTTAAAATTCCACTTACCTTCTCCAGATGGCCCGTTGCAAGCTCACTGCACGCAAGATGACCGGACCACGTGGCGTTCCACGCCACCAGTTGGCGCCACGCGCTGGCGAGGGCGGAGCTTCTGGGAGTCGCCCACCTCGTCGCAGCAGCGAGGAGCTTGAGGCTGAGGTTGGAAGGCTGCAGGAGCTAGTCAGGCAATGGGAGGAAGAATACAGGGTTGCACGTCTCAACCACTTCCGTGACGTGAGGACCAATCGAGATCTGCGTCGAGAGATCGATCGCCTGACCAAGCAGAGGGATGAAGCTTGGGATCGTGAGGAGACGATCATGGACAGGATGCTCGAGGCGGAGCAGCGTGTTGGTCAGCTTGAGCTCTACAACAACGTCTTGCACGAGGAGGTGCATGAGCTCTATGGTGAGCTCCACCCTATTCCTGCACCGCAGGAGGAGGATCCTGAGTTGGGAGTTGTCCTCGGTCAGGAGGATGAGGACGTGGAGGATGTTGACGTGGAGGTCGAGCCGGTCGAGGTCGTCGAGGCAGATGCCGAGGAGGACTTCGAGGAGATCGACGAGGACAGTGACGCTTCTGGCGCGTCTGGGATCGACGAGGACTAGGCCAGTGTGGCCTAGGGTTGCCAGCTAGTTGTTCTCTTTTGTCTGTAATATAGGTGCTTCCTAGAAAACCTTAGTTATGGGTTGTGGGTCTTGCCTGGATGCAAGCCATGTTGTGTGAACCTTGTAATATTGCTGTGTGCTGCTATGTTTGCTTAACTAATGTAAGACTCAAGTCGGGTTTGCTTATTAACAGATGGGAGACAACTCTGATAATGCAACTGGTGTTCCCCAACCACCTCAGTTTCCACCCACTCTGGCAGAGGCCATCGCTGCATTGACCAATGTTGCAGCGCTGTTAGCTCAGAATCAGCAAGATCGTGGTGGACGTCGTGGCCGCCGTGATAATGAGGATACCACCTATGTTGACTTCACTGACACCCGCCCACCAGTGTTCACTAAGGCTGATGAACCCTTAGAAGCCGATGATTGGCTCCGTACCATGGAGCAGAAGTTTAGCTTGATTCACTGTACCGAGGTCCAGAAACCTCTGTTTGCAGCTCAGCAGCTTCGGGGCCCAGCGACTACTTGGTATGCCAACCTTTTGGCTGCGCAGGATGCTGGACATCAACTTACCTGGCAGGAGTTCCGTGATGCTTTTCGTGCTCATTACATCCCTGCGGGTGTGATGAAATTGAAGCTGGATCAGTTTCTGGCCCTGAAGCAGAATGAGTCCACTGTCGCTCAGTATCTTGGGCAGTTCAACCACTTGGCACAGTATGCACCTGAGCATACCAACACTGATTCTAAGAGGAGAGCCTGCTTTGTCAGAGGTCTGAACTTCAAGATTCAACGCAGTCTGTCTAACAACCTCAAGTGCACTTTTCATGAGGCAGTGGATAGTGCAATAGCTTTTGAGGAAAGCGACCGTCAGCTCCAAGAGGAGAAGAAGAAGAGCAAAAGGTCTAGCTCTTCTGGCAGTCAGAAACGCCAGAAAGTTATCTATCATCCTACC
Organism: Eremochloa ophiuroides; assembly: GCA_038502445.1. Classification (NCBI taxonomy): domain Eukaryota; kingdom Viridiplantae; phylum Streptophyta; class Magnoliopsida; order Poales; family Poaceae; genus Eremochloa; species Eremochloa ophiuroides. The sequence goes on along the minus strand of JAHLJS010000008.1, from coordinate 46,555,292 downwards.
CACCATAACCGTCCGTCATATCCCCATCAGCAGGTAGTTGTGCGCACTGCCGCTACCTCTCATACCTCTAATCAGCAAAACACCACTCAGCCGAATGCCCCTGGCGTTCGTATCAACACTCCACAGACCAACTATAATCACCCATGCTACAACTGTGGAAAGGTGGGACACTGGGCTCGTGATTGCCCTTTTCCGAAGCAGAACAACCAGAATGTGCAGAAAAGTCCTGGTGTTCCGCAACAGCAAGTTCAGCACCGTGGTCACCAGCAGCATGCTCAGAAGGGCAAGATTGTCAAGAAGGCAGGTCGGGTTTATTACACTCAGATCGAAGATATTCCTGCTGGAGAACCCGTCATGATGGGTAAGTTTCCCGTTGCTAGTCATTCTGCCGTTCTGCTATTTGATTCTGGTGCATCTCATTCGTTCATCAACCGTACATTTGTGGTTAAGCATGATATATCTATTGGGGAGATAAAGGAAGATTTCCTTATACATTCGCCCGGGGGGCGTATAACTACTAAAGAGGTAGTTCAGGGAGTACCTGTAGAGCTGGGAGGGCATAAATTCCCAACCACAATGATAGTACTTAAGGATCAGGATATAGATGTGATATTAGGTATGAATTGGATGTATCAGCACAAGGCCTTGATTGATGTGTTGAATAGAACCATAAGAGTGAACATACCTAATAGTCAAACTCAACTTCTTATCCAACTTCCATTGCCCGTAAGAAAGATTGAAAAGACTGTGCAAAGGTTGTGTGCCACCGCAGTTGAAGAAGTATTGAAGATTCCAGTGGTCTGCGAATTTCCAGACGTATTCCCTGATGAGTTGCCTGGTTTGCCACCTGATCGAGATGTGGAATTTGCTATTGAGCTAAAACTGGAACCGCACCTATATCTCGTAGAGCCTACAGAATGCCTCCCAAGGAATTGGCAGAGCTTAAAGTGCAGCTACAAGATTTGCTAGATAAGGGTTTCATCAGACCCAGCTCATCCCCTTGGGGTTGTCCTGCCATCTTTGTCAAGAAGAAAGACAAATCCCTCCGACTCTGTATTGATTACCGTCCACTCAACGAGGTCACCATCAAAAACAAATATCCTTTACCCCGTATTGACCTACTCTTTGACCAGCTGGCTGGAGCTAAGGTGTTTTCCAAGATTGACCTTAGGTCTGGCTACCACCAAATAAAGATCCGTCCCGAAGACATTCCAAAAACAGCTTTCACCACTAGATATGGCCTATATGAATATCTTGTCATGTCTTTTGGCCTAACCAATGCACCCGCCTATTTCATGTACCTCATGAATTCCGTCTTCATGCCTGAGCTCGACAAATTTGTTGTCGTATTCATTGATGACATCCTGATCTATTCTAAAACACCCGAAGAACATGCCAACCACCTCCGTATCGTCTTGAACCGTTTAAGAGAACATCAACTCTATGCCAAATTCAGCAAATGTGAGTTCTGGTTGGACCGAGTTCCATTTCTTGGGCATATCCTGACAGCGGAAGGTGTGTCAGTAGATCCATGTAAGGTGGAAGAAATCTTGAACTGGAAACCACCAACCACTGTGCACCAGGTTCGCAGCTTCATGGGAATGGCGGGATATTACCGCCGATTCATTCCGGATTTCTCAAGAATAGCTAAGCCTATAACCAACCTATTGAAGACTCAGGTCAAGTTTGTCTGGTCGCCAGAATGCGAGACAGCGTTTCAAACCTTGAAGAGATGTTTGACCACTGCACCAGTCCTTGCTCAGCCAGATATTGAAAAGCCGTTTGATGTGTACTGCGATGCGTCGGGTACTGGCCTTGGTTGTGTTTTGATGCAAGAGGGCCGAGTCATTGCTTATGCTTCACGGCAACTCCGGCCTCATGAAGAGAATTATCCCACTCATGATCTTGAATTGGCAGCTGTGGTTCATGCGTTGAAGATCTGGCGTCACTACTTGTTAGGCAGCACATGCAATGTCTACACTGATCACAAAAGCCTGAAATACATCTTTACACAAGAAGAATTAAATATGAGGCAACGAAGATGGCTTGAGTTGATAAAAGATTATGATATTGAAGTGCACTACCATCCTGGTAAAGCTAATGTGGTTGCCGACGCACTCAGTCGGAAGGCTCATTGTAATTGCTTGACTGTGAAGCCATATGATCTGTCGTTGTGTTACGGGTTAGAAAAATTGGGCATAGAAATAGTCCCTCAAGGTAGTTGGAACAATATCAGCATCAAACCCTCCATCCGTGATGAAATCGTGGCTGCTCAGAAACATAGTAAAGGTATCAGGCACATCAAAGAGAAAATCCAAGCAGGGAAAGCAGATTGTTTCAGAATTGATGATGAAGGGATTGTATGGTTCAAGAATCGGCTTGTAGTTCCAAAAATTCCAGAGTTACGTGGCAAGATTCTTGACGAAGCTCATTTGACAAGATACTCTATTCATCCGGGAAGCAACAAAATGTACCAGGATTTGAAACAGAAGTTTTGGTGGACTAAGATGAAGATCGAGATTGCTCAGTATGTAGCAAGATGCGACACTTGTCAGAAAGTAAAAGCTGTACACATGAAGCCTGGTGGAGAGCTGCAACCATTACCTATTCCTGCATGGAAATGGGAAGACATCAGCATGGATTTCATTATGGGTCTCCCAACAACCTCTAGGGGTTTCAATTCCATCTGGGTTGTTGTGGACCGCCTCACTAAACAAGCTCATTTCTTACCTGTCAAGAAAATGTACAGGGCTCCGCGCTACGCCAAGCTATACATAGAAAATCTGATGAAGCTACATGGGGTGCCCAAGACCATTGTCTCTGACCGAGGTACTCAGTTCATATCCCAATTTTGGAGATCCTTTCATAAATCATTGGGTACAAAACTCCTGCATAGCACAGCCTATCATCCTCAGACTGACGGACAGACAGAGAGAATAAATCAGATACTTGAAGACATGTTAAGAGCCTGTGCACTCAATTACCCTGAGAAATGGGACGAGTGTTTGGCATTGGCCGAATTCTCGTACAACAACAGTTACCAAGAAAGTATAAAAATGGCTCCGTTTGAGGCAGTATATGGCCGCAGGTGTCGTACTCCATTGAATTGGTCCGAGCCTGGAGAAAGATGGTTCTATGGAGTTGACTTGGTCAATGAAGCCGAAGAGAAGGTTCGACTGATACAGGAAAATTTGAGAGTGGCACAGTCACGACAGAAAAGTTATGCCGATCAGCGGCGCAGACCTTTGACATTTCAGGTTGGAGACTATGTATATTTGAAAGTTTCGCCTATGAAAGGAGTTAACCGTTTTGGAGTCAAAGGCAAGTTAGCCCCGCGTTATATTGGACCGTTCTTAATCATAGGACGCGTGGGAAAGGTAGCTTACAAGCTTGAATTGCCAGAACATCTCTCGGAAGTACACAATGTGTTTCATGTTTCTCAGCTGAAGAAGTGTCTCCGAGTACCTGGACAAGTCATCGATGTTGAAGGAGTAGCACTTGAACCTGAATTGACATACTCGGAGCAGCCAGTACGAGTTTTGGATATAAAGGACCGTGTTACCCGAAGGACCACAACCAGATGGTACAAGATCCAATGGAGTGATCATTCTGAAGATGAAGCTACCTGGGAATCTGAAGATTTCTTGGCAGAAAACTTCCCTGAGTTCTTTGCTACCTTGTAAAATGTAACCCTGTCTTTTAATGCGTATGTTTTCCCCTTGTCTCTTGTTTAAGTATGAACTGGTTGTTGTTAGCTCTTTTTCCTATGCCTTGTTCCAATCTTGGTTATGTACCTAATCTCGGGACGAGATTTCTTTTAGGGGGGAAGACTGTAATACCCCGGGTATTACGGATTTAATTAATCTGCCATGTCATCATATTTAAATTAATCATTTGCATATGATTGTGATTAGGTCCCTAGAGTGATTTGAATTTAATTAGCATTTGTTTGTAAAATTAAATTCCCAAATAAAGGTTTAAAAACTTACTTTTATTAGGACTAAAACCTAATTCAAAATCTAAAAGAAATTTTGAGATAGTCCCTTAATAAAAGTTTTAGATCTTTTAAAATGGAACAACTTTTATTTTTGGAGATTTCAAAGTTCTGTGGTGGAAATTCAAATTTATTTCAAAGCAATGATTTAAAACTTAGTTTTGGATTGTCATTTCAAAAATTATTTGGAATCTGGCAAAACTTCCTAAATAGAAGTTGTAAAGCTCATTGAGTAGAACAACTTTTATTTTGGCAACTTTTCAAGTTGTTGAGAAAATTTAAAAGTAATTTTGAAAATACAGTTTAAAATTCAAAACTCTAGTTTACCCTTTTTTCTGTAGTTTCAAAAATATTTCGAATTTGGATTTAGTTCTAAAAGCAAAGTTGTTCAGAATTTCAAACCCTACAACTTTTGTTTTTGCAGTTTTTCATGTTTGTATGCAAAATCAGTCGAATTTGGTCAAAAACCGACAGCCCCTAGGGATCTATGCTACAGTACTCCGCCCCCTCGCTCTGTTCACGAACAGCACCGGCAGCCGCCGTGTCGCGCGCGGGCGCGCGGCGAGCCGTGCCGGCCGGGATCGTGCCCCCGCGACCTCGGCAGATACGGGCGCGCGTGCGCCGCGTCGTGCCGCGCCTGTCCCCGCCCGTTGCCCCTCCAAAAGGGCAAAGACCACCCCTCTCCACGCCATTTTTCCTTCTCCCGGTCGCCATCGCCACCTCTCGGTTCTCGGCCGAATACGCCGCGCTCCGTCCATCACCACCCTCTCCATCTTGCAGACAGCTAGCTAGCTTCCTTGCGCATCGCCTGCGACCGTCGGTGGGAGCTGTAGAGCTTCGTAACCACCGGAACACCGGTGTCTCCTTCGCGGGCGGACAGAGCGCCGCCGCGAGCTCCGCCGTCGTCTCGAGCTAGTCTGAGTAAGCTCTGGGCCTCGGATTGTTGCGTACCGTGATCTCCGTGACCCCTTGAACCTTACGCGTGCGTCGGCGTACTCTCTGGTTCCCTAGGTTCGCCGGAACGCGTGTTCGCCGTTGTGCCGAGCCGCCGGGATCCGCCGCCGTCGCCAAGTCGCCTTCTCCGAACCACCTCCGTCTCCACCGACCCGTCGGCCAGCTTCGTGGTGAGCCCCAGATGCTCGCGCACCTTTTCCCCCTCTCTTTACCGGCTTGTGCTCGCCGGCGACGTGCTCGCCGCCGCTACCGAGCCGCCGCGTCCGTGTCTCCAGGCGCTGTGCGCCTCGGATCTCGTCGTGTCTTAGCTTGGTAGACTCGCCTTGGAGTGTAGAGTCCGTCAGTGCCCTCGGTTTCGTCCCTCGGCTCACCGTCGGCGAGCTAGGGGCGGCGGACCGCCGGCGCTCTCGCCTCTGTCAAAACAGAGGAGAGGCCAGGGGCCTCGGGTTAGAAGATAGGTCTTTCCAGGGGGTTAAGTGCAAATCCCGTGACTCATGTGAATAGTATAGATCGGACCGCGGGTTGATTTCCGACTTCCCCAAGGTCTCTTTTGCTAAAACGCCGGCGCCGGGTGCGGGCAGGCCGAGTGGGCCGGCTCGCTTGGTCATGGGCCGTAGTGGGCTGATTTGGTCTTTTCTTTTTCCAGTGAATTTCAAAATGCTTTTCATTTATATATTCATATGAATAGTGCTGATGATTGTTATTTTCATATGAATTAATCTGTTGAATGGAAAAATGTGAGAATAATTGTGTATGCTCTCTGAAGTATGTAGTATTTGTTAAAAATATAATATAGGGTGTTCCAGTGCCTTTAATCTGCTGTATAAATCAGTGAAGTAATTAATAAATGCAAGTTTGTGTAATTTTAATTAATTATCTGTAGATCCAAAAATCATGAAATTTATTGTGGCTCTGTTTGGTGATAAAACCTAGCTGTTGGTAAAGTTTGGTTGCAATTGAAGTTAGTTTGGTCAATTAATAAATATATGTGGGATTAGGGATTAATAAAGTAAATAGAAAAATGAATTTAGGTTTGTTGTGTGAATTTTTGGATTGAATGAAGACCAAGGATCTTTCGCTGTGTGATCCTTGGCAATTCGAGAACTTAGTGCTTGATAGTAGTCATAAAGCTGTGTAGCGGCTTTCTGTGACCGTTAAAAGGGTCAATAAAACAAAAGTAGGAAACACTACTTTTACCTTCTGTAGATCGTTTACAACTTTGCCGTGAAGGAAAGTTGTACTCAAGGTATTAATGGTTTACTTCCAAGCATTTCATTTGTTGCCCTCATGCCACGCTAAGCATACATCATTGCATACGTGTAGTGCCCGTTCCCGAGGGGGTCCAGGTCGAGACTACTACTGAGGAGGCCACTCCAGAAGTCATCCAAGGATTCGACATCTGCGGGACTGATCCCGATCCGACGCTGTACACGATCCAAGGCAAGCCCCGGTGCATTCAGCCCCTCTATTACAAAATATTTATAATTCGAGTTAATTTACTGCATTAGGTTGATAGGAGTTGATTGTCACCTATCCAGATGCATTGTCTCAAATAAATACCCTGGAACCTGATTTAAATAAAATGGTTTGAGAAATGCTTAGGCATGCTTAATGAACTTAGCTTTGCATAAAAGAAAAACTATTTTATGTGCCATGATTATACTTATACTTTGATTGGTGAAGAACTGGTTATCCGCTGGTCGATGTGTATTTGGGTTGGAGTCCCAATGCATGGTCGCTTTCGGAGTAATTTGGAACTGGTCGATGTCTTTGGAAACGTGTTTCGTTGGGTGGCCAGCTCATGGGGCGGCGTTCCCTATGTCTCACTCATCCGACAGGCACGATAATAAAAACTGTCGGGTAGTCTTGTACTTGGGTTAGAGTCCCAATGCAGGATTGGCGGCAGGAAGGAAGTAGGGACCGTTCGTTGTAGGCCTGCTGTGATCATGATGAACAGCCTAGCCACATACCAATGCGGAAAGCCTAGAGTTCGGTGGCGCTATTGCTGGAACCGACAACCACGCACTGGGAGTGGAGAGATGGCGAGAGTAGCTTGTACCCACGTGGCCGGCGTGCCTGGATAAGAGTGGAGTACTGTGCTCTCGGGTGGCGCAGGACCGGTTCCGGGATAGCAAAGCCGTGACGACGGGTTGGTATATGTATGCCGGCGTGCTGCATATGCAGTGTGGTTAGAATCCCCAGCTGGGTACTTTCTGGATTCGAATCGACGTGCTCCTCGGTTATGGAGACTTGATCCTCACACTCTACACCGAAAAGTGGTTCTCAACTAGGCTATCTGAATGAATAAAGAAATTTGAAGAATGATGATACATGAGTCCGAATATTGGAACTATAGTTGTGATTATGATATTGATAAAATAAAATATGGAACAGGATAGATTGCTTTTCTGCAAACTCCTCATCCTCTGCTAGCCTTACCCATAGCCTTGCATTCCTGAGTCTCATTTTACACCCTTAGTCGGGTAAGTCTTGCGGAGTACCCCAAGTACTCAGGGTTTGTTAACCCCGTTGCAGGAGGACCGCAGTCGGAGATCTTTCTTGCTCCATGTTGCGTGACCGTGGTCGAGGAAGAAAGCGGCGATGAGTGAAGTGGAACCCGTGGGCAGGGTTCGAGTTATCTTATCTAGTATTGTGTAACTATTCCACTGCTACTATTATGTCCTCTGGTCTGTAATAACTATATTTGAATCCTATTTGAACAACTGGTTTGTAATCTAAATGTTATGTAATCTTCCGCACTGTTACTCTGATGTATTTTATTATGAAATGTTGTAATCCTGTGATGATTCTGCAATGGTGATCCTGTCGGAGAAAAGGGCGCTAATGTAGCCCGACAGACCTGTCTAGATCATTTGGGACACGGGCCCGGCTGTCAGAAGTCGTTAGTGACAATGACAGGTGCCGGTGGGCCAGGTGATTTAGCCGGTTCTGTTACATGATATCAAGTTAAAATCAGATTTGACATATGAAAGTGGTAGATTACAAGGAAAGAGTCACTCGTAGCCAAGTGGTCAAGTTCTACAAGGTGGTTTGGAATAACCAAAGTGACTAGGATGCGACTTGGGAAAGCGAAGATTATCTCAAGGAAGTTTATCCTTCTTTCTATAAACAATGGTAATTAACTCTAATCTCGGGGATGAGATTCTTTTAAGGAGGAAGGGCTGTAACACCCTAGTGTTAGTTACTATTTTTACACTTATATTTGCATGACATCAAGCATTGATCATGTCATTTCATGCATCATCACCATTTGATTTGATTTACATTCCTTTATATGCTATATGTTTGCTTATATGCCTGCAATGTCATAGATGTGTTAGCATGCAAGTGTAATGGTGGATTACTGTTCTAAATGCCTCAAACATGTTTGGGTCAACATTTGGAACAATGTTCATGTTGGTGAAATCCCCAAAATACACCTCTAGCTCATAGTTGACTAGAAAGCCCTCCTAAACCTATTTTATTTGACCACACAAGAAAGTTAATTTAGAGACTTTGCATGTCAGAGCACCCTTAATCAAATTTCTGTAGAATTTTATAAGCAACAAACTTTATTTTTGGGTCAAGCCTTGAAAATGTGTGCAAAATGGTCAAAAATATGTTTTAGTGCAGATTTGGGGCTGTTTTGGAGTTGCTGAAATTTGCTAAGTCTAGAAGTGGTTTTCAGTTTCAGTGTAGCTCTATTCTTTGACTTATATCTCTCAAACCAAGCCATTTCAGTTGAAGGTGTTCTAATATGGATTGGACTACTCGTGTAGCTCTTTGACCCATATTAGTGAAGTTTTCGCTGAAACGCCCTAGATCGCGAGTTATGGCTCGATCAAAAATGAGTTTCAGGCCCTGCTCACTAAACTGAATCAAAACCGATTCAGTTTGAATCGGGGAGGGGCCGACGTGCCGCCGCCAGGCATCGCGCGCTAGGTGGCGCCGTACGCCGTCATTGCCCCCTCGGCCGGCCTGCAGTGCAAAGACGACATGCCAATCTGTCCTCTGGCCGCTCCATTCACTCTCTCCCTCTCTCGTTCTCTCGTTTCTCCCTCTCCTCTGCTCCGACATCGCCATGGCCGCCGAACCGGCTTCGGGGTGAAATCCGCCGCCGCCGTCCAGTCTCCGGCCGCTCCATCTCCCTCGTAGCTTCGCCATTCTCTACTCTACATCCTCGACTCCTTTCCAGGCCAAGTCTACCGAAGGTGTAGCCATAGCGAGCTCCTCGCCGCCGCGCCGTTGCCGGAACGCCGCCGAGCTCTCTGCTCGCGACGACCAGCGTCTTCCCGTAGTCATTCTTCCCCGTTCTGCTTCGTCTCTAGGTCTTCTTGAGTCAAGGGTTAGGTCTGAGGAGTTGGTTGGGCCTTTCGTCTCGTAGGCTCGTCGGAACACGGCCTCGCCGTGGCTCTGCTCGCCACCGTGCCGCCATGCGCGTGCGGTTGGTGCGCGTCTGAGCTCCGTAGTCCGATTCTTTGTGCACGTAGCTTCGTTTGGATCTAGTGTTCATGGAACAGAGCTAGGTTTCACCGGTGAAGGCCGGAATCCGTCGGCGCGCGCTCGCCTGATCTCCGCCGCCGCCATTGTCGCCGTCGAGCTTGCTCCGGTGGTCGTTAGGTCTCGGGTGTTAGCTCATCGAGTTCGTCTCGTTCTCAGGAGCAAGTAGGTGGTGTTGGTTCCACCGGTGACCTCGCCGCCGACGAGTTAGCGCCGGTTAGCGCCGGCGGGCTGCTCTCTCTCTGATGCGTGGGACCGGTTTAACTGGGGAGCCCACGGGTTAGTTGCTCTGTTGTGCGTGGGGTGCACTGAACCGGGTGTGTGTAGCGATTTGAGTTGGGTTCGTTTTAAAGGAAAAAGAGAAAATGAATTTCCAGAAATTTTGGTAAACCTTCTAAAATTCATATCTGGAGCTAGAAGTGTCCAAATGAGGTGAACCAAATTTTGTTGGGTTTGTATTTCTGAGCTCTATATAGGAAAAATATGAAATATGACTTTGTGGTAACTTTTCTATGCAGTTATAATTAATTTGTTATATGCTTGTAAATTTGATAAATGCATAAGTAATTATATGAATATGATAAAAATGTGATTCCACTTGCATTAATCTTGATTAGAGTAGTAGGATCTAGGAAAAATATGTTTGCTGGTTGATTACTATTATTTATATGGTGTGATGTGTAACATGCCTTTCATGCTATCTTTTTGATAAATTCACCATGCTTAGTGTAGATAATTTATGGTTTTGAATATTTTTTCTGAGCCTTGTTTTGTGATAAAGAAGCTAAAAAAAATGGGAAATCTATTGTTTGATACTTTTCACTGTAGTAAGTAGTTTCTATTGCTTAAATGGCTGTCTGCTTGTCATTTTTGTGTAGCATGTTATATCTTTTCAAATGACTTGAAATTTTGCCAGTATCCTAATATAGGAGTGTGCTATCTTCTGTAATTTTTCTAGAATTTTCTGGATACAATAAATGTAAGGTCCAGTTATAAGCTAGTGCTTGTTTAATTGTTTTTAATTGAGTAATAATTGGTTAGAAGATGTTTTCATGTATTTCTGTGATGCTCCAGCTTGGTAACCTTGCTGGACACTTTGGGGTTGATCTTGTTCATGTGTAGGGCAGCTAGGTCAAATGTCTTTGCTTATATGCTTTATTCGTGGTTATTAGTTAAAAGGTGGGTGTGGTAGGGAAGTTTGATTCAAATTAATTGTTAGTGCAGGTTGTAGACCTCTTACGCAAGACGAGAAATTGTTCTATAGCTTGCTTAAGAAGGGTGAGTATGTGTTGTTATTTAGAGAAGAAATATGCACATACTCAGTAAATGTTTGATAAATTATTTGGATGCTCACATGTTGTCTAATGCATCTCATGGCTCAAGTTGTGCATATCTATATTGCATTCCATTTGCATTCTCCATTCTCATATATGCATATCATGCATACAGGATCGCTGGGAGGAGTTACACTGCTGCAATTCGATCCGCCGGAGGAAGGAGTGCCCCCGGAGATCGAGGTGCCGGAAGCTCCCGAGGCCGAGGAGGAAACTGAACTGCCGGAGTGCACTGACCACCAGCCATCTAACTTTGTGAAAGGCAAGCCCCGGAGCATCCCTAAGCCTCTGCCTATCTCTTTTTTATAAATGCACCGGTCTTTCTTAAATCGTATGATTGAGCACTTAAGTTTAGGTGTTGGTCGATACTGTTGTTGCATAATTACCTTGTCCACTCTACATATGATCCTGGTACTATTACTAGACAAGGGATGGGTTCGATCTTTTGCTTAGCCATGCTTAGACCGGTAGAAGTCGAGGGATTTCCTGTCCTTCGCGAGCATAGGTGGTGACTATTGCTGATGGGGATGGATTTTACATGGTTGACTATATGTGCCACCATGCCACAATGATAATGAGAGAATCAAGGCTAGGTAGCAGGGAGCCGCATGACATGGTTGTGGTCATGCTGTCTTCGGTGCTGCTTGCAGCCGACTAGGACTGAGGCCACCAGACATCAGTTGAGATTGAAGGACGTCGTCACATAGCTGGCCAGATAAGTCGTTCTGACCGTGAAGCCGAGTAGTTCTTTCTGAGCCGAGAATTGGTGTGACATGGATAGACATATTCTGGAAGTAGGAAGGATGTGCGGAGACACCATTTTGCCATAGTCAGGTCAGGGACCTGCACTTCCTGTAAGTGGGTTTGTCTCCGAGAATATGGCCCCCGCCAAGCTCGCGATATAATATGACTCAGAAAGATCTAACGGTGACCCAAGAAGCCACTGATCAGGCTGACAGGGTTTGTGATTGGCATATTTGCCAGCTGGTACAATCGATTCGAATCGCCATCTCTCCTGGTTAGTGAGAAACTGAACTGATCTTCTGGTGAGGTAGAGGTTAACAACTTGAACATATTGATTATGGTGAGATGAGGTTGATATCTGTGGATATCGGAAATCATATGGTTGTATTGTTTGCTATAATATCAAGTGATTGTTTAGTATAGCTGCAAACCTTAGCTTAATAGCTTAACTGAAATCGAAGCTAAACCATATCTAAAATTTATAAGTTGAGGAACTACTGTAGTAATGCTTTTTATGCAAAATGTTGCTATCCTCTGAGCTCCACCAAATAAGCCTGCATATCTTTGAGAGTCTTTTTATTTACTTCCTGTCGGGTAAGTCTAGCTGAGTACAATTGAGTACTCAGGGTTTTATTCCCATTGTTGCAGGAGTAGTCTACTATGCTTATTGCAAGAACTGCTTCACCCCTGCGGGCGAAGAAGATTAGACCTGGGGCAAGGTCGTTTTCCATCTTTAGCTTTTGTAAGATGCGGTGACATGGTCAGCTGGTGGTACTCGTATGTGAACTACGTTGTTTCAAAACCATGTTGATTTCCGCTACTGTTACATTTATGTAAAAACTATGTTGTACTCTGATGTTTAATTCAGTTGTGAACTTATGTATCATGTGATGGGTTGTTGCTGAATTTGTAAGATCCTTGGGGTACGTTCTGTTTAAAATGTTTGAAATCCTTCGAGATTTCCAGACTACCGGGTTTATACTGGCTCAAGTGTGACTTGATTGCTACTAAATTGGCGATCGTCGTACTTGTGCTCGTATAAATTGGTTAGTTCTGTTTCAAAAGCCGTGGTAGACAGGGTTGGCATATGCAAGCTTAGGTGCTACATATGCAGTGTGGATAGGGATCCCCAGCTGGGTACTAATCGATTCGAATCGTCGTTACTCCTCGGATATGGAGACTTCATCCTCACACCTATATCAAAAAGTGGTTCGGAACTAGGGTGTTTTTGAGATTGAATAAGTAATTGGAATTGAAGATAAATGTGAAAGAATGGAGAACTATTGTATTGATTATAATGATGTTGACTAAAATACTGAAAATAGGATTAGTATTGCTTTTCCGCAAAATACTTTGACTCTTGCTAAAGCCTTACGTTGACTCCCCTCTGCCTGCATTCCTGAGTCTCGTTCCTTTTTCTTAGTCGGGTAAGTCTTGCGGAGTACCCCAGTACTCAGGGTTTGGTAACCCCTGTTGCAGGTGAGCCGAGAGTACAGTTCTGCTCAAGACCGTGCCGGTTGGCGAATTGAGCATGGATGAGGATGTGTATGATATAACCCTTGGGCAGGGTGTCTAGATGTATGATGCTACTCCACTACGAAACTCTGGTTTCGGATAATGTAATTCATATTTGTAAACCTATGTTTATGTAATACTTCCGCACTCTTCACTCTGATTTATATTATTTGTGTAAACTGTTGTAATACTTGCAAGGTCTTTATAATGAGATCCTCGGGGAAATTAGGGTTTCCGAGGAAACCCGGTAGGCCACCTAGGTCGCGGGAACTCGTGCACAGTAATCGGAGGTCCTTAGGGTCGATGATGGTTCACGTGGGCCCGGTGATAGCAGTTCTGTCACAGCAGTGGCGTCGGAGGAGAACACAGCAGCGACGCCGAACCAAGCTTGGAGGAGATAGGGTCAGACCGTGTGCCGATCTAGGCTTCCTACTTCAATTGGAGTGAGGTAATAAAGCTTCATCTCCCCTCCCCCCAATTTTCTGCGCCATGCTCTACCCCATATGAGGATGCTTGATGTGTTTCACTGAACTCAATTGGGATTACATAAATTGTGTTGTGTCTAGTATCAGTTTTGCAAGATCTGGTAGACTGGGACTAGTATAAGACACAACAACATTTACCTCACATATTAGGTGATGCTATGTTGTGTTCATTATTAATTTACGTTGGTCCATATATATTGAGAGTCAAGTTTTTCGTTCAATATATTAGAATATCATGCCGAATGTTCGATTGTATGCTGTAGAAAAATAATATTGTTTATGGCTTGCTGTTCGCTTGTACATATGCAAACATAATGATTTGATTATATTGGATTGTTTGTTAAATATGTAGGAAATGATGTTGTTCTTTGTTTGATAGTCGTGTGAATTTGTTCTGTATCTAAACTCATATTTTTTAATAAAACCAGAACAAAAGGAATGGCAGGACGTGATTGGATGTACATTGGTTGGTCTTGTGAAGAGCCCCCCTCTAATGATTGGATAAACAGTACCAACTAGTTTTTGGACCGTGCCTTCTCTATGCCTAATCTAGTTGAAGATGGCACCATTAGTGTCCTTACGCAGTATATCACAATTGTATTAGGCACAATAAGTTAACAATAGAGATGCACTTGTGTAGAGTTGGCTTTAAGGAAGACAACATAATATGGACAGCACATGGTGAGGGACTTGTCGGTACCTATGTTGAAGGTGGACATGATGACAGTTTTCCTAAAACTGACCACATGAATGAAATGTTGACCAGCCTAGTTGGTGACCATCCACCACCAATGGATGAGCAGCCACATACCTATGCTCAAGCCTTTTATAGGATGGTACAAAATGTTGATCAATTAGTACATGAGAATACATTACACTCATCCCTTTTGCCATGGCACGCCAGCTGGCATTGAAAGCACAATATAACATCTCAATTGGACACTTTAAGGCAAACTTAGAATTAATCCATGAACTATTGCCTCCAGAATATAAGTTGCACAAGGACTTCTATCAGTCAAAGAAGCTATTTGAGGGTCTTGGCATGGCATATGTCAAAATGTTTTTTATAATAATTGCATGCTTACTACAAAGATAATAAAAACAAAGACAAGTGTGATGTTTGTGGTTTGTCTCGCTATGGAGAAGGTAATGGGCGAGTGCCATGTAAAGTGTTGCGGTACCTTCCCCTCACAGATAGGCGGCAAAGGTTATATTTGCATAGGAACACGACAGAGCTATTGCTGTCTCACAAGCCATGCACTTCTGGGAAAATGGTGCACCCTTGTGATGGAGAAGCGTGGCAAAAGTTTGACAAGACTTTCTAGACTTTGCTAGTGAACCTAGAAATGTGCGTCTTGATTTTGCAATAGATGGTTTTACCCCCTTTGGTTTCAAGGCAGCATCTCACTATTGTTGGCCATGGTTTGTTACACCATTGAATTTTCCACCATGCACAATCATGAAATCAGAATACAAATTTCTTTCCCTTGTGATCATCATGAACATCCTGGAAAGAAACTAGGCATTCTAATGCAACCTTTAGTTGATGAATTAGTGAGTCTATGGGAAGGGGTAGACATTGGGATGCTTCCATCAAGAAAACTTTTAAAATATGAGCAGCCTATTTATGGTTAGTCCATGATTTCCCTACTTTTGGCAACTTTGTTGGATGGAGTACACAAGTTAGGATTGCATGTCCAATGTGCTCAAGTGATAGTAAGGCATTTACACTTCGTCATGGTCACAAGGCTTACTGGTTTGATTGCCATAGACGTTTCTTACCTGTAGACCATGATTTCAGATTCCAAAGTAATGCATTTTGTAAGGACACAGTGGTTCTTGATGAGGCTCCAAGGATTTTAATGGGGAGAAAATCTTTGCCCAAATGAGAAAATTCATAGAAGACAACTATGATAAGGCCCTGCTTGGCATGGCTCCAGAGCTCAACTCTAGGTTAGAGCTAGCTCTAGCTAGCCAACCACCCTAAATCTTGCAAGGTCCTTGTTTAGTTTTGGTAATTGAGTGACACCTTAGGTGGACTAATAAGTATTTGAGTGGTGATTGCACAGGAGATTACTCCACAGGTACATGTGTGTGAGCAACTATGCCATGGAGGTGGAAATGGCTTGGAGAGAGTTGCTTAGCTCACACATGTGATGGTGAAGGAGCTAAACGCATGAGACATGACATGGAGTCATGAGACTTGGTGGAGAAGATCAAGATGTGGCTTTTGATGGACTCATTACGAAGGGCAAAGGGAAAGCCGGAGCCTTTGAAGTGATTGGTACCGAGTGCTGGGAGGCTTAAGCAAGACTTGGCGCTAGAGGCCGAAGCAAGAGTGAAGACCAAATGAAGGCGACGATCGATGGACCAAAAGCCACATGATGATATGAAGTGGATCATATCGTTGTTGAGGTGTTGGTGCATGTGTTGCACCAGCATCAATGGTAATTGGAGAAGGTGAGGAAGACGGTGATCGGAATGGAAAGCGCAAGGCAAAGGTGTGACATGGGGCATTTCTATTTCACTGGTCTAAGGTTGAGTAGAGAAGTGCTTGACAGGGTTTACGATAGATGACTGTACTATCAAGTTGGGAAAACTTGTTTGCATATCGGACATCTAGTTCCACTTCAGCGATCTAACTTGCATACGTTACTAGGATCAAGTGGCGCGGTAAGTGAGAGAAAATTCTTTGTGAAAATGTTTGTGAATAGCTAGCACACAAGCTTATGAGGTTGTACACTTGGTGGTGTTGGCACATTTGCAAAGGTGAAGTTGTTTGGAGTGAAGAGGTGTTCTCTATGAGCACCGAACGCTAGTTCGAAGTGTCCTATGATAAGGCCGAGAGCAGCGTGTTGTGGCAGAGGCACAGAACGCTGATCGGGGAGCACCAGACACGAGGTGCACACTGTGTGCACGTCCAGTGAAAGTGACGTGGCATGCTCTGAGGAAAAGAGAGAGCACCTGACGCTGGTGTTCATCCGGTGGGTGCGCACCGGACGCGTCCAGTGGCACGTTGAACCTCTCGGGTGCTCTCTAGACTGCACCGAACACACAACAAGAAGGGTCCGAAGGTTACACTGGAGCGTTCGGTGAGTGCATAGTTGGCGCGAGCAGATGTAGACATTGGCGCGCAACAGCTGGTTTCAAACGGCTAGTGATATGTGCCGACAGGCGATACACCGGACATGTGTCCGGTGCTCCCTACAGTGCGTCTGGTGCATGCGCAGAGTGCCCAATGAAGGGGCAACGGCTAGTTTCACTGGTGAGGCTTTATAAGCAACCCTTGTTTAGCTTGACAAGTAGCTTAGCACCCTTGGGACTATGTGTCCATGCTAGGAGAGTGCTTGGACTGCCTCTAACTCACCAATGTGCATAGTGAATATTCGATCGATCACTAGTGAGCAATTCTAGTGTGAGTGAATTGTGAGAACGCATCGAGTGGCGCTAGGTGTTCAAGTTGCAAGCCGGTGATGCTTGTTACTCTTAGAGGTCGCTACCTCCTATACGGCTTGGTGGCAAGAGGCTCCGTGGAAGCAAGCAAGGAGTTGTTCTTGGCTCCGGAGAAGATTGTGAGGGGTTGGAGCACCCCGTGGAAGATCACGAAGAGCATTGCTAGTAGAGCGAGACGTCAAGAGCAAAAAGTGGTCTGGCCAGATCAAAGAGCAAGTGCTTACAGGCACCCCACATGGTGTAGCTTGTGTAGCTTACAAGTAGTGTTTTACTTAGTTTGTGTAACCAAGCAAGTTGCACTCCTTGATTAGGACTGTGTATCCTTGTCATTGAGCATTTAGTGATCTTAGGTGCGTAGTGCTCTTTTGCTTGCTAGTTGGTAGGAGCTCTCCTGCGCTTGAAGTACTAGCACTTAGGTTTGTGTGACCTTGCGCTAGAATTGTTTTAGGAAGTTCAAGCTAGGCTAGTGTTGACACCAAAGGTGGCAAACGGATATACCGCAAGCGTACGGTAGTCAATGTAGCCTTCACCGGGAGTATTCCAGGTATCGTATTTTGCACGGGAAACGTGAAGTGAACTAACTAGGTTCAAGACCGTCAGATAGTGATCAAAGGATTTGGTGATCAAAGGGGTTTAGGATATAGGTATAGAGAGGTTCTATGTAGCAAACGATATCTGGTCTTGGCTTTCTAAGTATAAAGAGTTTTATCACCTCCCTTTACAAGAGGCGATGGGCGAAATAGGAGGAGATATAACTCCTCCCGAAGCGGCTATGCTATTGTATTGATGCCCTGCCGTTTTAATAACTTGTCTTACACACGTGGAGGGATACTAAGACCAAACAAGGCTGTCACCACTTGCTAGCACCCACAAACAATCCGTGCGACAAGCGACCCACACTGATAAGATATAGCCTAGATACCACATCTACACTATACTTACTACTCTAATCTTAGCTAGAGACTAGAGCACTTCACTAAGTAAAGCAATGTGCAAGTAAAGCAAGTATATACTTAAAGTACTAGAACCAAAATATCAAATACTAGAAGGACTCAGATGTAAAACTTACTAGAAGCTTGCATCCGCTGAGGTACACCTTGGAGAACACTCCCGACAGGCCCGGGGCTTTCTCCTGAAGACTTCCCTCACTCTTTTCCCTCTTATTCTAACACTAAAGCCACTAAAGTAGTCTTTATCTCTATGATACACTTGATACTTTATTCCTTGATGTCTAGAGTGAAGGACTAGGGGGTATTTATAGGGGGGGTGAAGGGGAGTGCCATGTCATCAATCCATGTGCCTTTCCACTTTGGCCCTTGGATAAAGCGTCCTTGAAACCGCCTCAATGAACGGTGATGATCAAACCAGCACGTGTGAAACATGCAGGAAGGCAGTGGAGCATGGCGGTGGCCTAGGCCCACCATGGGTGGGTCGGCCGACCCCCTATGATAGGTGGGCCCAGCCAGGTGTTGTCCCCACCAGTCATAGAGCATGGCAGTGTGCTTGATTTGTTGGTATTTGTCGGTTCACGCCTTGATCCATGTGCTTTGATCTTCCACCGTTGATTGGAAACACAACTTTGATCTGATGGTGGAATTGAGCTGAGTGGGATGTCACATGGATCATGCCATATCAGCAGAGACCTGGTGGGCCCCACATGTGGGTCGCCCGACCTGCATGTGGGCCCTTCAAGGTGCTCCACTCTCTTCTTGGTGCTTCTCTACTCTGAAAACACCTAGTTTGAGCACCTGCAAACAAATAATAACATGTACATGTGGAACCAAGTTATTTATACCTAAGTCACTATGTGTTTGCTTGTTTCTTCCCTGAAAAGAGTGTTTTAGTTGATGGTTATGATGGTAGAAAACAGGGTATAAATACCGTTCAACAGCTAGCACCTTTGTTCCTTGCTTAGGATCTTTAATAAGGCACTTGGATTCTAGTTAGAGGGGTGAATCAGTTGCTAGAACCAAATAGGTTTTACTTCGACTGCGATTAGATTTCAAAAAGGACTATTCACACCCCTCTAGTCTGTCACCTCGACCTTACAACCTAAAGCAGCCTAACTCCATGGAGTTCTTGGAGCTCTAGTTTATTTTTCTGGAGCATCTCTTTTCCAACTCTAGGAAACTCCAAAATAGAACTAGACAAGGAGTTTTGAAGAAATTACCCGCAATTGCCATCTGTTACACACTCTAGACAAAAACAGCTCTAGAATCAGCTCCACCTAGAGTTCTAGAGTAGACCTGCTTCACCAGGAGCTGAAGCCATCCCAAACAGGCCTTAAATTGCACAATTGGACCCATGTTTCTAGGCTTTCGCAGCTTCCATATTTTAAAAAACTGTTGCTGCCACACAACATTGATGTGATGCACAATGAGGGAAATGTAGTTGAAGCTATTTGGTATGCTTGCGTTGATGTACTAGACAAGACTAAGGATAATTCCAGTGGCAAGGAAAGATTTAGCTGATATTTGCAATCGTCCATCACAGCATTTGAAGTTGAAGGCAAATGGGAATTGGGACAGGCCACGAGTTCCATTTTGCATTAGTAAGGATGACAAGCCGAAAATTCTTATGTGGCTTCAAGAACTTAAGTTTCCTAATAGCTATGCAGCGAACATTAGAAGAGGGGTTAATTTGTTACAAAAGAAGATCTTAGGCCTAAAGAGCCATGATTACCACATATTCATGGAGCGATTGCTCCCTGTTGCGTTCTGTGGATTTCTTTCGAATAGCATATGGTTTTGTTTGGCTTGAGCTTAGCTTTCTATATAGGCACTTGTGTGCCAAAGAGTTGAGCAAGGATACCATATGTTCATTAGAGCAGCAAGTTGTTGTTCTTATTTGCAAATTGGATAAGATATTCCTCCTGGTTTCTTTGATCCTATGCAACATTTAATATCCATCTTCCTCGTGAGGCTCGACTAGGAGGGCCTATTGAAAGGTCAAGATGGACTAGAGGGGGTGAATAGTTCTTTTTGGAAACTAATCGCGGTGGACATAAAACAACGTGCTTCACCCCTCTAACTAGACTCCAAGCACCTTGCCAAAGATCCTATGACAAGAAACAAAGGTGCTAGCCTAGCTTGAGCTTCACGCAAGATCACACAAACCTAAGCGCTAGTACTTCAAGCACGGGAAAAGCTCCTATCAACTAGAAAGCAAAAGAGTACTAAGAACCAAAGCTAACTAAATGCTCAATGACAAGGCACACACAATCCTAATCAAGGAGCGCAACTTAATTAGCTACATAAACTAATCAAGAACACTACTTATAAGATACACAAGCTAAGAAGGTGAGTGGCAAGCTACACAAGCTAACCGATCTCACGATAACAACAAGAACAACTACACAAGTAAACTAATGCACAATATAAACATCTTGTATAGAAGGGACCAAACCACCGTGAAGGATAGGAAGATGTTGACGCGATGATTTTGCCCGGAGATTCACTTGTCGCTACGAGCTACGTCCTGCATTGAGACAAGCTCCAAGGTTGCCACCGATCCTCTAGCAAGAGGTGACCCACCACAAGTCACCACCCCCATGTGGGGCACTTGCAAGCACTAGCTCTTTGATCTGGTCAGGACCACTTATCGCTCTTCACGTCTCGCTCTACTAGCGATGCTCTTCGCGATCTCCCATGGGGTGAGCTCCAATCCCTCACAGTCTTCTCCGGAGCCAAGCACAACTCCTTGCTTGCTTCCATGGAGCCTCTCGCCACCTAAGACATCTAGGAGGTGATAACATCCAAGAGTAACAAGCACCATCGTCTTGCAACTCGATCACCTAGTGCCACTCGATACACTCTCACAATACAAAGCACTAGAATCACTCACTAGCGATCGATCAGATGTTCACTATGCACACTAGTGAGTTAGAGGCACTCCAAGCACTCCCCTAGCATGGACACACAGTCCCAAGGGAGCTAGATGGCCAGCCATGTCAGGCCATAAGCTCTATTTATAGCCCACAAGCCAAATAGAGCCGTTACACCTGAAAATGGCATCACCAGATGCTTTGCTCGAGTCACCGGACGCGTCTGGTGCACCACTGAGCACCACGTCAGCTATCCATTTGAATTAGACTGTTACACACCAACGGCTACCTCCACGCACCAACTTGCTGAGTTACCGAACACTCCAGGGCTCTCACCGAACGTGCGGACGCCAACGGCTGGTGCGCGTCCAGAGAGCACCTGAGAGTGCCAAATCCACACTGGACTGCATCTGGTGCTTGCTCACCAGATGCTCGCCTGCGTGCGGTGCTCCTCTTCTATCCCAGGCACTGTCATGTCACCGGCACCAGACGAGCGCACAATGCGCCCCTCACATCTGGTGCACCTTCACCGGACGTTCAGACTGACGCGTCCTAGTGCACTTCTGCCCTAGCTAGCGTCTGGTGCATGTGCATGTGTGTTAGCTTTTCACAATTATTTTCACAAAGGATTTTCACTTGCTTCACCACGCCACTAGATCCTAACAACGTATGCAAAGTTATATCGCTTAAGTGGCACTAGATGACCGATATGCAAACAAGTTTTTTCCTCTTGATAGTATGGCCATCTATTCTAAATCTGATCAAGCACTTCCCTACTCAACCTTAGACAGGTGAAATGACAACACCCTAGGTTATACCTTTGCCTTGCGCTTTCTACTTCGTCACCTGTCTTCATCTTCGTCTCTGACACCATCGATGTTGGTGCAACACATGCACCAACACCTCATGAATGATATGATCCACATCATATCATCATGCGGCTTTCCATCCATCCTCAACTTGATTCATCTTCACCGTTGTGTTGGTCCATCGGCGCCAAACCCACTAACTTGCCCTTCACACTTGCAACCGGTCCATCGACACCAAGCCTTGTCTTGATCTTATCCACTTAGCCACATGACTCCATATCATGTCTCATACGTTTAAGCCTTCATCATCATATGTATGAGCTAAGCATCATGTACAAGCTATTTCCACCTCCATGACTAATCACCTATGTAATCAACACTCAAACGCATATTAGTCCACCTAAATTGTCACTCAATTACCAAAACCAAACAAAGACATTTCACCTGTGCAATCCCGTTGGAATTATCCATCATGCACCAAAAATAGCCTTCTCTTAATGCTTTCTTGGGTTCATGTAGGAACATCCAAAAACTTAAAGCCAAAGTATAAAATAAGGCACGTGTTGAGGGCTACATTGTTGTGGCTCAATTAGTTGAGGAAGCAACAAATTTTCTCACTCTCTTTTTTAGGTCCCAAGCTCGGTCAATTAGAAACAAGATTCCTCCCTATCATGATGGTGACGCTACCTTTGAAAGTTCATGCGACCATGGACTTTTTCAAGTCCCTAGACGTTACATGAGCCCTCGGGGTGTTCATGAGCTGCCAAAAGAGAAGTTTGAGGCTGCTTTTTTATACATTTTTACAAACATGCTGGAGACTGGACGAATTATTCCTGTACGTGCATGTTCAACCTTCAATCCTAGTATATTTTGTACCACGATTGTTGACATTAGCTAACTTACTTTTGGCCCCTTAGAAAATTTCATAAGGAGCATTGGAGGAGTCGAATTAGACCAAGACCCGACCAGCTCCGTGAGTTAAGGTTGAAAGGATGGAAAAACAGTTGTAGGGCAGTATGGTCCTAACTTCTTTAAATGGTTCAAAGAACAAGTGATGTTGCTGAATACTCCTAATTCACATTAATGCCATCTGTATGCTCCTAAAATTAATACACTGTTACTACTATTGGCATGCAGTGCTTGCAGAATCTTACAATTGATAGTGCATGGTGAAATATCATTTGGTTTTTGCAGAATGGTGACTAGCTTTGGGGTTTATGATGTGAATGGCTATAGATTTCGCTCCGAAGAGTATGAAAGAACAAACCCTAGATTAACCACAGTAAATTCTAGAGTTTGTGTGCCCTGTATTGATGAAAATGACAATTTGAGTTGGAGTATTATGGTATTATTAAGGACATAATAAAAAATAAAATGGGAAGGACACTTACAGCTAGAGATGGTGTTGTTTGATTGTTGCTGGTTTGATCCCTCTCCAGATGGAACAAGGTGTACTCCAAATTTGGGATTGTTGGAGATCAAGCATTCTTCTAGACTTGAAGTATTTGAACCATTTGTCTTGGCGAGTCAAGTTAAATTAGTCTATTACTTGCCTTATGCATGCAATGACAAATCTAACCTAATAGGGTTGTACCTGTGAACAGAGGGATATCACCATCAACCTGGAGAGTCTAGAGCTTGGTCAACATGATCTCACTGTTCTGGAGTTGCCTTTTGGTGCAGATGAGGTGTGGAATACTATCAGACAGCTTCCTTCTGACAAGGCTCCCGGACCAGACGGTTTCACTGGAAGGTTCTACAAGAAATGCTGGGATATCATAAGAGTAGATGTTTTAGGGGCACTGTCAGCAGTCCACAATGGAAATTGCAGAAATTTGCAGCTCCTAAACATTGGTCTTCTCACGCTGTTACCAAAAAAAGAGGATGTTGTCCAAGTCAAGGATTTTAGGCCTATTAGCCTCATCCACAGTTTTGCCAAACTATTTACTAAAATCTTGGCTAATCGATTGGCAAGTAAGCTCAGTGAGATGGTGTCAGCTAATCAAAGCGCATTTGTTAAGGGTCGTTGCATAAATGACAATTTTATTCTTGTGCAGCAAACTGCAAAGTTCTTACATCATCAGAAGCAGCCTAGAATCTTATTGAAGTTGGATATTTCAAAAGCTTTTGACTCTGTGTCCTGGCCTTTCCTATTGGAAACCTTACAAAAAAGGGGTTTTGGGCCTAAATGCCGGGACATGATCAGTTGTCTTCTTGGTTCTTCCTATACTCGGATTCTTCTTAATGGTATTCGAGGAGAGGTCCTACCACATCAGAGAGGCTTGAGACAAGGTGATCTGTTGTCTCCAATGTTATTCATCCTAGTAATGGACGTGCTAAATTGCATGATTGAAAAGGCCAGTAATGAGGGGTTGCTACAGCCGCTTGCCACGCGAAATATCCATCACCATGTTTCTTTATATGCGGATGATGTGGTCTTGTTCCTTCGCCCAGTTGCCACAGACCTGCTCATAGTAGAAGACATACTGCAGCTATTTGGCTCAGCCACTGGCCTCAAGACCAATATACAGAAGAGTAGTGTACTGCTCATTCAATGCTCAGAGGAAGATATGGTAGTGGTTCAAGCCCAGTTACCTTGTGAGGTCCAGGATTTCCCTTGCAAATATCATGGACTCCCTCTATCTTTCAAGAAATTAACTCGTGCTCAACTTCAGTTACTTATTGACAAAATCACAGACCAACTCCCGGGTTGGAAGGCAGACTTGATGAATCGGGCAGGAAGAGCCATACAAGTTCAACATGTCCTCACGGCTATGATGATTTATATGGCTACGGCCTTGGACCTTTCCCAATGGTTTTTAAAGTCGGTTGACAAGATCCGTAGGGTTTTCTTATGGCGAGGAAGGAAGGAAGCAAAAGGAGGGCATTGCTTGATAGCTTGGCCAAAGGTTACTAGACCCAAGGAGCTTGGGGGTCTCGGAATTCTGGATTTGCAGCGCTTCAGCTGGGCTCTCAAGGTTCGATGGCTATGGTTGAGTAAAACTGAACCTGAGAAGCCATGGGCATTCCTCCCTGTCCCTGTTCCGTCTTGCGTTTAGTCTCTCTTTGCCACTGCTGTAGTTTCAGTTGTAGGCAATGGAGTAAATACAAAATTTTGGACAGACAGGTGGTTAAATGGAGGCTCAATTGAGGTGTTGGCCCCCCACCTATTTGCTTGCGTACCTAGGAGAAGGGCCAGCAATAGGTCTGTCCAGGAAGCTCTATCAAATAACAGTTGGATTAGTGATATCCAAGACCACCACACGGTGTTAGTCCTCGCTTAGTTCCTTGATATTTGGGACATGTTGGAGGAAGTGGTTTTACAGCCAGACAATGTTGATGTCCATTTGTGGCGCCTTGAGGCTTCGAGTAAATTCTCCACCAAAACAGCGTATGAAGCTTTCTTCAATGGGTCCACTTTCTTTGCACCTTGTAACCTGATTTGGAAGACCTGGGCGCCACGGAAATGCAAGTTTTTTCTATGGCTGGTGGCCCATAACCGTTGCTGGACAATAGACAGATTAGCTCGCCTTGGTCTCCCCCATCCGGAGCATTGCCCTTTATGTGATCAGGAGGAGGAAACGATTAACCATCTTCTCTCAGGTTGTGTCTTCGCTCGCCAATGTTGGTTTCAGTTATGGAGGTACTTTGGTTTCCTAGACATCACACCACACTCGGACTGTACCAATTTTTTTTCCTTTGGTGGCAACAAGCGAAGGACCGAGTAGGCAGTTCTCTGCGGGATGGCCTTAACACATTGGTCGTTCTAGGGGCTTGGTCTATTTGGAAAACAAGGAATGATGTGGTGTTCAATGGGATTCCCCCTTAGAGTGAGTGGAACTTTGCTTCGGGCGCAGATAGAGTCTGA
This sequence comes from Eremochloa ophiuroides, assembly GCA_038502445.1. Lineage (NCBI taxonomy): Eukaryota > Viridiplantae > Streptophyta > Magnoliopsida > Poales > Poaceae > Eremochloa > Eremochloa ophiuroides. The sequence continues at coordinate 46,529,813 of JAHLJS010000008.1, read as the reverse complement.
ACTCTGGATGCTAGCAGGTGCGAAGGGGCTGAGCACCGTGGTCACCAACAGAACCCCCTCGAGTATTTAGGAGTTTGCCCTATGGTCTCTTTATTTTTCCTTTGTATGAGTCTTGCTCGGTTTCTGGTGTGAGCAGGAGGGTGCGTGTGTGTGTGTGTTTGTTGTGTTTGTGTTTGTGTTGTTTTTTGTATGGCTATTTTAGCCTTTGTCTTTCTTCTATCTTAATGCAATGATATGCAATCCTCCTGCATATTCGAGAAAAAAGATTGGTGGGTTGTATATATTGTGTCTCCACGGAACTATATTCCGCGAAATGAGACCAATGATGACTCAAATCCTCCTAATGAGCCAACAAAAGTGGTGTTCTATCAAGAGGATGGGTTGCCAGGCTCTTTTGCCATTGATTTGGGGCTGAACTAGACAACATAGATCCAATTGTCTCTGATGATATAACCAATCCAGGTGATCTCTAATTTTTGGCCAAATTGAATACTGAAGCTCAAGGTGAAGATATGGATGATCTAGAGTATGATGGAGAGATTACCAAGATGATCTTCCTGAATATGCACCTAATGGCCTAGATGATTTTTATATTATTATTTTCTTAAAATAAATTTGTAATGTATTGCTACAAGTAATGTAGTGTTGAATGTTTTTGCTTATTGTATTTGTGTTGTCGCTCTAAAATATGTGCCCTTTTCATCTAACATTCAGGTTTCATGTATTGTATTTGTGTTGCTCTTCTAAAATATGTGCTCTCTAATCTACTTTTTTCATAATAATGCAGGAAATGTACGGGCTTCAACACAAGGGGCTTGCAAAAAAGGCCATGCTCAGCCACCAGTGGGAACTCCAAAGGGATCAATGCTGATAGTGACACTGCCAACTCTCGAAGACCCACCAATGGGAACTCTCAAGAGACCATTTTTAATGGTGGCATTGCTAATGTTGACACTGTCAACTCACAAAGAGTCCTTGATGAACAAATCAACACACAAATGTTCAATGGTGGTTGTCTTGACTCCAATGACGATGCAAGTGGCTCTTTATTGGTTACGGATGAACCTCCAAAAATGCAAGAGGGAGGAAAAAGAAATTTGACAGAATTCAGAGTGCCTCCACCTAATGAGAAGGTTATGTTGAAGCCTGTGGGTGACCAGTGCGTATAAGCTGAATCATTTTTGCTACTATTTATGCTACCTCCAGTGTGTTACTAGTACTAGGATGTGCACTATTGATTCAATATTTATCATTTTTATTTCTGCTGAAACCCTTTTGTGGTACCAGGACATGCACATGATATCTAGATAATATATTTTCGTTCAAGCCATTATTTTCTTATACACTATTCTTCTTGATATTCAATTTGCCTCCAAATGATAATATAACCAATTAAACTACAACCTCATAAATTTGCAACCTGAGATGTTATATTCTTTGTTATAGTCAATTCACCTATGGGGGCTACAACCCTAGAGACTACAAGTATGGTTCATAAGTTGGAGCTCTTATCAAACGGTTGTACCCAAGAATTTTGTCGATATCCGTGATGATGGAGACAGACTTGTTGAAACACTAGGCAGTAATGACGTGGCATGACTATTACTGCAAAAAGGATAACACTGGAATGACATATGCTAAACTAGTCAAGTGTGAATTCTGGGTAATGAAAATAACCATCATGTATCCTTTTTTGCTCTACTATGTGACTTTAAATACCTGAATTTTCCTCTTTATGCATGCAGAGAGTGTTCAGCGTAAGTCGAGCTGATGTGAGAAAACCTGACCTGTAATTTTGATGAATATCTATAGAAAAGAGTTTATGATTTGATATATCAAGCTCGTTTGGATGTTGTTAAGTTTCATGCAAGAATTTTCCTCTTTATGTATGCAGAGAGTGTTCAGCGTAAGTCGAGCTGAATGTGAGAAAAGCTGACCATAATTTTGATGAGTATCTACAGAAAAGAGTTTATGATTTGATATATCAAGCTAGTATGGATGTTGTTAAGTTTCATGCAAAATGTGATGACAATCAAGCACAGCACCATACATCTTACATAAGAAGAATACATAAACAGCAAGGTACCGTGGTGCAAACTAGGTGGCAATGTTATTTTCATGTGGGTGGCCGTCACGGTGAACTCTCATGAAAATAATTCGTGGAGGTAAACTCTCACAAAAATGTGTATTTCATGAGTCTAATACTGTGAGGGTGGATGTGTGACGGTGTGCTCTCATGCATTATTTTTGTGAGAGTAAAACAATATTCTGTGACCTGTTTTGCCCTTTTAAGAAATAACTGGATTCTGGTAGTGAGGTAGGGACAATGTAATGTTGATTGAAGGAATGTTATGGAACTGCAAAATGCATTCTATCTTTGTGCATCGATTCATGTATGATGTGGATACATATAGCTTGATCAAGCGGACTTGCATGCAAGGAGCCTCAAATATATATACTATTTACAAAGAAACGTGAGTTTGTTCCATCCCAAATATTAATTTCAGCAGCCTCCTCAATTTTTTATTTTGATAACAATTGCCTAAACACATATGTACTAGTGTTTTCTAAGAGTGTGCAACAGATGCAAATGATACGAGATTATTGTTTTCTTTTATTGTCTGAACTTGTTTGGACATGATTGTGACTTGCTATTAAATAATAAAGATATATATTCCAATCAATTCTTATATATCTATGCATAGATAAATACAAGCATTAGATCTACATCTTTGCATGTTGTATGACACTACAAACATGGGCATTTAGTTTCTGATTTTGTGAACTTCGGACATGCTTTTATAATCTTATTTTGCAATTAATGAATAAGTGTGTGCTTCTTGACGAGTCTAGCAAATTTGTTTTTCAAGCCCAATGCATGCCTGCAATTTATTTACTAAAGTATATAATAATATAATCATAATATATTTTGTTTATTTCATCTACTACTGCAAAATAGGTGAACAATGTTTGTGCGTACATTGAGCACTATTATGATGAGGATACAGTTGCTTCATTGATTACACTGAGCTAGGACCAATGTTTCCTTTATCGAATGCAATGCTACTATCACAAACGTCAAGGTCTTCTTACCAATTCAATATGGAAATATTAATTGTACCTTATATTAGCTGTTAATGTATATGCTCCATTCATTAGGTTGTAATTGTAGAATAGGGTAGTTTTATTTCTCCTCAAATATTATTAACTCTTTATGCCATATGTTCCAATGAAGAAAATATAATTAATATGACCAAGTAAGAAGTTATTAAAGCTTTCCCTTGTGCCATTGTTTTTTAACAAAAACCATGGGGAAAAAATCCCCCCAGCACCCACATAACTGAAAAAACTGAACCCAAAAAAGTTACATAGAGAGAGGCCACCGAGAAGGTGACCACACCACCAAACTCACACAAAGAAAGAATAAGAAAACAAGAAGGAGGAAACCACCTAAAAAACTAAGAAAACAAGAAACTAAACTAAAACTAGCCTAAACTAAACTAACAAGAAAAATGAGATTACAAGCTGTTGAGCAAAAACTTGACAGCGGAGTGAAGAGAAGGTTTGATTCTCAACAAGTGGACAAGTACTTCCAGGACTCCAAGCAGGGAGCTTTACCATAAAAATGAGGGCATTCCGTTCCACCCAATTGCAATTGGCCGCAATCATAAAAATTTCCATGAAGGAAAAGGAAAGGCAGTCTTTGCGATGATGATTCTCTGAGAAAATCTCAATTGAATCTAACCAGAAAATGTGTAGCACCTGGTTTTAAGGTCAAAACTGAATACACACCGTATGTGAGCCCAGAATGTCAAATCTCACATATAGCCACAAATAACAGGTAAAATCAAATGACAATTTTTAATATCTAACGTATTAATATAAAGAATACAACCTTAAATAGCAAACAATGGGAGCCACTCCGTTTTTCTAGTGAAGACTTCATAATCCATAGGGACAACTGACTAGTTGATCACAAGCCTAAACTCTTCTAGACTAACAATCTGGTACCTATCTAGGATTTTTATCAAAAAATGGAAAGTAAAGCAAGCGTAAGTACTCTACGTACTTAACATGGGGTTATGAAGCTCAATGGCTAACATTGGCTTACCTGTTGTTAGCATTTATAGTAGGTCAAGGTTTTAGCATTAAATTTTTCTCATATTGTGCTTAAGCCCCAAGTTATACCCACATGATCATATGTAAGATTTCATTATGCTATGTAACCATCGTCCTCGTCGTCATCCTCATCATCATCATCATCATCATCATCATCATAGATAAATCACATTGTCAGTAACCATCCATTCTTTGAGTTTCCTAGGCCACTCGTGACCAGTGAGTATGGCTGTTCATAATAGTTTTACACTGTGCAAAAGTTGTATACTTTCACCGTGAGTCATGTTGCCCATATACCTAGGATAATTACTCCCATAACACTTTCAAAGTGAGCAAGCAGGGTGCACTATGAAATCTTTAACAGGGTCCATCTAACAAGTTTGGACCACTAGGGTCACTCGGTACGTAGATGTAGGAACACTTTTCAATATGGCACAATACCTTCCCGGCTATACTCATAAGAACAGGGGTTGTCCTATGCCCAAAGTGGCAAAGCCCTATTGCGCCAAAAAGGTAACCTCTAACAAGCTAGAAAAGATTCCCAAAATTAAAGACCGAGTCATATAGCACTCATGGTTGTAGTGTCAGTTCCCAGCTTTTGCCAACAGATAAGTCCTTATGGAGGGCCAAGGGCATCATGTGCAAGACTATGAGCTCTCTCGCCCTATACTCTAGTAGTTGCTAAAAAGCAAGTTCTACCATTAGTTCCAAATAATCATTAGTCCATGTTATGATCATGTATCATTAAGTTAAGCTACTAGCAGTTCTAATTATATGCAATTATCCATAGGAGTCAATGTCACGATAACAACTAGGATGTCCTTACGGTTGTCAAAATTAGACACATGCACATGAACAATTGATTAAAGTGAATAGGACATCAAGGAAAAATTCCATGCTATACTTGTCTTGCTCCATGAACTATTGCTGGTCCTGTTTATCGAAGTACTGGTCTTGATCACCATCGAATTGCTCACCATCCACTCAATTGATCACACATCACATACAAGCATTCCATATTCATTCATGTGCGAAGCAAACAAGCTATTGATTAGGAACATTACACCAACAGAGATAAAACAAAGTAATAAGTTTATAAAATGAATCTACGTCTCGCTATGATCACATAGACGCAAAGATCATGAAATTCAAAACTAGAATGTAAAAATTATGAATTAAACAAGATTTTCTAAAGCAATTTAATTAATTAAACCTAAGCATAAAAACTAAAAGTTGTTATCATGAGTAACAACGGTATTAACATGTATATTATCAAATTATGAACCTAATACAACTTAAATGGGTCGAATCAGAGCTAAAACGACGATTTTATAAGCAAAACGGCATAGTCACAATTCTGTGAATCGTTAGAAACTAATAAAATTTGAATTAAAAATTCTGCACGATGTACTTTAGGCTTTCAAAATGTGAAAACGTACTCTCTAGGAATATGTAAAGGATAGCGAGATCTATAAAACAAGCCACAAGAAACGAAATGATATTTTATATAATATTAAATTAAGACGAGTGGTTAAATTTGAAGATAAAAAAGTCTAAGCGAATTATAATTTGAAACGGCTTGCCAAATCTTTGGCATGGTAAATTTTAATAGGTAACCAATCAGGTCCATCTCCATGCTGTCAAGTACCCCCAGTATGTAAGGCCTCAAGCATATGCAGCTAGTTAGTGGTGGCGTTGCGGCGGAGCGGGTGGCTGATGGTTTGGGAGGGCCTTGGGCTGCTACTTCTAAGCACTAAATGTGGTTAGTTTTAGTAAAATAATGTACATTCATTTTTCTCCAAAAGCAAAATCAAGAGACATGATAATCTTTTATCACAAAAAAAACTGAGCCTCTGATTCAGGAACATTATAGACCTCATGTGGGGTCAGTGGCGGAGCCAACTATTTGGCTTGGTTTGGCTCCCGCCATACCTAAACCATATAAAAAATTGTGGGGTCAATCTTGAATTTGATACTCATGTGGGGTTAATACTTCATTGCACCTTCATTTATTATAGGCCTTAAAATTATAAGTCCCGTTGCAACGCATGGGACATCTTGAAAAATCAACATTGGACAGTTACAATATGTACCAACTCTGTTTTCAGCACTGCATCATTTCGACAAAATGGAAACAATGGGACAAAACTGCATGCGCCAAACAGAAGAGCGTCTCTCTTTTCTTTCAGCTGATCTGTGCATTCAGCAAAAGAATGCCTGTACCTAAGGAGAAACCGGTATCTTTATCCATGCTTCTAACCTTTGATGTTCTCAGTGTTCAGACTTCAGAGCCGATACCATCATGCCAGCCACTCCCAAGCAGTCCATATTCAGAAATCACCAAGGCAATCAAAGATCATTGCCTGCATATTTGCTTGTGCTAGTCATCTCATGACACTACCAGTGTCAATCATCCCAGATTCCCAATTGATCAATCCAAATATTTCCATCCTCTGGAAAAGAAACACAGGAAACAGACAGGAAAGCTGCGACTGCGAGGGTGGTGAGAAGCACTGGGCACCTAGAACCCCCAGGAAAGCAGGTGCCTCTCATCTTTTGGTGCAAGGAGGCCTTTGCTCCACATGCAACACATGCAAAAGTTGCTTCTCACCACATGACCACTCCATGTGTAGTGGCTTCTTTACCAGTAATCGTCTGAATTGCTGTACCAACGTGAACGTGATGCTCTGCTTGACTGCCACTGGCGTGGATTAAAGCCTCTGTTGCTGTAGTTGTGTTCAGGTGACCTATGCATGCTCCTTGAACTAGATACTCTCCTAGTATTTCTTAGATCCTCTTCAAAGTCGTACTCTTGACGCTACAAAATCCAAACAGGACAGGCTTCAAAACAAAAAATCATTTATCTAGGAAGCGATGAAAACAAAGCAAACAGCATAAGACTGACACTGAGACTATAATAAGTTCAAAATAATTGTCATTGATGCAGTAATAAGTAACAAAAGTGAAGTCTCAAATAACCATGGATGATAATTTTTTTTTGTAGACAGGAAAACCTAGTGATAGTGGAGCTCTAAAGCACAATTTGTGGCAACGAAGGTCATGGATTCAAGTACACAAAGTCCTTAAAATCAAAAGAACTGTTGCTCCCACTATGTATTCTACACTTTTTTGCTATTGCTAGTCTATGTGCCCAGCAGCAATGAGAGATCCTGCAAGGCTCGACTGATTTATCCTTTACTCCTATTATTTCCAGCAGAATGTTTACACAACAATTGTGACTTGATGAAATGCACTTAAGTTATCTTCCCAAACTCTCAATATTCTCCAACTGTGTATATAATTAATTCAAGACTATGCAAATCTTACTGGTAGTCGGTTATCATTACCTTGCCCGGGTCAGAAAGAACATTATATGCCTCCCCAATTGTTTTGAACAGATGATCCGCATAAGCATAGACTTCCTTGACAACATCCCTCCAAAATCCATCTTCAGCATTCTCGCTCCTTACTAATAATTGAGCGGCCTGCAGATAAGTATTGTTAAAAGCAAGGTTTAATGTAATAAATAATAATCGTCAAAAGCAGCAAGGACCTTGTCTGGGTGATGTCTCAATGCAGCTTTCCGGTATGCCTTCTTAATATCTTCTGAAGAGCAGGATGGCTCCACTCCCCTGATACAGAAAAGGATAATTAGTAATTAAGTTTATCTCCACATAATATAAATGAAATAATATTTAAACTGTATTATGGCCTGACTATCTCACGACACAATAATTCTCTGAAACAGTTTCTGAGATATACTAAATGAATTTCCAAGCAATTAGTGCAACTACCGCTGCATCTCAAAAGAAAAACGCAATTACCAATGTTTCCCCATCACTAAGCAACTTTATTAGTAGAAAACTATTATGTTAGCACCACTCACTTGATTGCTTTAGACTTGCCAAAATGGGTGATTAAAGCAATTGACAAGAGGCCAAGAGGGTTTCCTGTAGAAAGGTCAGGAACAGGCCAACGAATCGTCTGATTTCTTGGAAGAAAGTCCAATGTCCATTGCAGTATGGTGGCCTGGATTCATAGCCTTGAGTCTTTGAGCTAGGCTCTACGATTTAGATGGTTGTGGGCAGAAAAAACTGATTATTCACGACCTTGGGTAGGATTAACTATTCAAGTGCCGCAAATTGCCAAAGCCCTTTTTGACGTAGCTGTTGATTGTATTTCGGGCAGCAGAGAATCAATAAAATTCTGGAAAGATCGTTGGCTACAAGGACCCTGGCTGAGATTGCACCCAACCTGTATAATTTGGTTCCAGAGAGGGTAAGTAAAGACTAGGACTAGGACACGTTGGGTGGCAGACATAAGAGGTGCTCTATCTGTTCAAGTCCTGGTAGAATATTTGCAGGTTTGGGACTTGGTTGTTGGGCACCTCTTAAATGCAAATTTTTCATTTGGCTAGCCATAAACAACCGGTGTTGGCCAGCAGACCGTCTGGCCAAACACGGTTTACCTCACCCATCGGCCTGTGATCAAGAAAAGCCAATTCAACATATCCAGGTTTCCTGTGTATCCATTAGACAGGTCTGGAGGTCTGGTCCTGAATAGGCTAGGCCTCCTGCTCCTAGGACTGACGTGACTTGTTTTCCAAATGGTGGTGCCAAGCAATCAAGGGGTTCGACAAAAAGATGAGGAAAGAGCTGAATTCTTTAATTAACTTGGTCACTTGGGAAATTTAAAAGCATCACAATGCTTGTGTGTTTCAAGTACCGCTTCCAGATGTCAAGTTGGTGCTTCAAGCTGTAACTCATCGGTGCATGGCGGGAGCCTCTGCTCTAAAGCAGATGCTTCTTCAGCTAAGCACAGAGATAGGAGAGGTGTTTTAGTATACTGAGGTGTGAGTGTGGGTTTGGGAGTTTCTATCCCTTGTTGTAGTAGACTTGTCTCTCTGAACTTTTATCTCCTCTTAATGAAATTCTCTTGCGTTGTTCGAGAAAAAAGTACCACTCATACTGAAAAGTAGGAGTCACGATTGCTGCAAACCTCTGTTATATGGATACAGCAGATCAGGAGCGTATCCTGTATCGGACACATATACGATACGGATACGTGATGGACACGGCGCCGATACGTACTCATGGAGTGTTGTAGCAGGCGCGGAGGCTCGGCTGCCGATCGCTCTGGGGACACGCCGGAGAACCAAGGACACCACCGCGTCTTCGGTCCCGAGGTAAAAGACTGACCAAAGTTAGTGTGCAGGTAAGTGCAGGCTCACGGGGGACAAGCGGGGGTCAGCCACTGCCGGCTCAGGGCTCAGCGCCCAGGGTCGAGCGGAGTCTTCGCTCGGGGAGCGAAGGCTCCCCCGCCCCGGGCAAAGGTCGCGAGAAGCCTGGAGCCTTCGGCCCACCTCGTCAGTGTCAAAGATCATCACGCGAAGGTTCTGCGACGACAACGTGGGACTCTTGGAGGTTCGTGCTAGAATGGGTGATTGGATTCATGGGCTAACCCTAGAAGGGTAGCTATATAGCAGTACTATACATGGGCCTCATGGGCTTAGCCTCATGGGCCTAATACACACACTCTAACACCCCCCCGCAGTCTGGACTACCGGCGCAGCGGAGTACAAGACTAGACAAGAAAGAAAACAAGCACAATACACAGGATCCCCCCCCCCGCAGCCACAACTAGCCACTGGTGATGTTGAGGCTGGAGCGAAACTCGGAGAAGGTCGAGGAAGGGAGGCCCTTGGTGAAGATGTCCGCAAACTGAGAGGTGGTCGGGACGTGAAGGACTCGGACGTCGCCGATGGCCACACAGTCGCGGACGAAGTGAAGGTCAATCTCCACATGCTTGGTCCTCTGGTGCTGCACAGGGTTGGGAGAGGTAGACCGCGCTGACGTTGTCGCAGTAGACGAGCGTGCTCCTGGCGAGGGGGCGGTGAAGCTCAGCCAGGAGCTGGCGGAGCCAAGCAGCCTCGGCCACACCATTGGCCACGGCGCGGTACTCCGCCTCGGCACTGGAGCGTGAGACCACCGGCTGGCGCTTGGACGACCAAGAGACAAGGTTGCCGCCCAGAAAGACAGCGTAGCCGGAGGTGGACCGGCGGGTGTCCGGGCAGCCTGCCCAGTCAGCGTCGGTGTAGACAACCAGCTCAGCAGAGGATGACCGGCCAAGGAGCAGCCCATAGGCGAGGGTGCCACGCAGGTACCGGAGAAGCCGCTTCAGAGCAGCAAGGTGGGGCTCCCGTGGAGCATGCATGTAGAGGCACAGCTGCTGCACGGCGTAGGAGATGTCAGGCCGGGTGAAGGTGAGGTACTGGAGCGCGCCAGCAAGGCTCCGGTAGGCGGTAGAGTCCGCGGGCCCAAGCAACGAACCCGCGGCCTCTAACAGCTTGCCCTGAGTGTCGACTGGGGTGGAACAGGGCTTCCAGTCAGTCATCCCTGCTCACTCCAGAATGTCACGAGTGAACTGCCGCTGGTGAGGAACAAGCCTGAAGGTCGGGGCTCAACAATGACGCCGAGGAAGTGATGGAGCACACCCAGATCCTTCATGGCAAACTCCGCCTAGAGAGAGGCAATAATGCGCTGGAGCAGAGACTGGGTGGAGGCGGTGAGAACGATGTCATCCACATAGAGGAGCAGGTAAGCAGTCTCACCCTCATGGTGGTATATGAACAGCGAGGTGTCAAACTTGGCCTCCGTGAACCCAAGGGTCAGCAGGAAGGTAGCAAACCGAGAGTACCAAGCCCGAGGTGCCTGCTTGAGCCCGTAGAGAGACTTGTTGAGCCGGCAGACCAAGTCAGGGCGAGAGGAATCCACGAAACCTGCCGGCTGGCTGCAGTAGACGGTCTCGGTCAGAGTGCCATGGAGGAAGGCATTCTTGACATCCAGCTGATGCACAGGCCAGGAGCGCTCGAGAGCCAGGGAGAGAACTGTGCGGACGGTAGCTGGCTTCACCACTGGACTGAAGGTCTCATCATAGTCAACACCGGGCCGCTGAGTGAAGCCCCGGAGAACCCAACGAGCCTTGTACCGCTCCAGGGAGCCATCGGCTCGGCGCTTGTGCGTCCAGATCCACTTGCCAGTGATGACATTGGCACCAGGCGGGTGCGGCACCAGGTCCCACGTCTGGTTGGCCAGAAGGGCCGCGTACTCCTCTTCCATCGCACGACACCAGTGAGGATCCGCCAAGGCGTCGCGGACAGAAGGAGAGACCTGTGGTTCCCCAGGCGTCGCTGCAAGAGCCCGGGGCCGTAGGACACCAGCCACGTGCCGCGTCACCATGGGGTGAACATGACGCGGGTGTCAGTGAAGAAGCGGGGGGTGGTACACCGGCGGCTCGACACGGGCAGCCGGTAGTGGTGGAGACGGCGGTGTGGGCGTCGGCGGAGAAGGTGCCACCGTAGGTGATCGTGGCGGCGAGGACGGTGGTGGCACAGGCATCGTGTCCAGCAAGGCCGGACGCACTCGGCGCTGGTAGACACGCACCGGGTGGGCGAACCACGCTGGAGTCGCCGAGGTCGGCGCCTCCGGCCCAGGGTCAGTCGCGGTCGGACCCGCGGAGGACGCAGGGTCAGGCGACGCACCAGAGGGCGCCGGGCCGGTGTAGGGTGCCGGCGATGCGAGTGGCGGAGCAGGACCCGCAGGACCAAACGGAAATGGTGGCTGAACCACCGTGTCAGTGGGAGAACGGAAGGAGAGGTCAAGATCGGAGATGGAAGTAGGTGTAGGAGGTGGTGGAGAAAGGGAAAACGAACTCATCAAACACCACGTGGCGAGAGATGAGGACCCGGCGAGAGGTGAGGTCATAGCAGCGGTACCCCTTGTGATCTGGGGAGTACCCAAGGAAGACACACAGGGTCGACCGGGGTGCCAGCTTGTGAGGAGCAGTGGCTGTGGTGTTGGGGCAACACGCACGCCCGAAGACACGGAGGTGATCGTAGCGAGGAGGGGTACCGAAGAGAGCGTGGTGTGGTGTAGGAGCTGGGCAGGCAACGGAAGGTAGCGGTTAAGGAGATAGGTGGAAGTGTGAAGGCTCTCGGCCCAGAAGTGGGCAGGAAGGGAAGCCTGGAGGAGAAGGGTGCGCATGGTGTCATTCGTGGTGCGAATCATGCGCTCTGCCTTGCCGTTCTGGGAGGAGGTATAGGGACAAGACATGCGCAAGTGGACACCGTGAGAGAGGAAGAAATCCCGAGAGGTGGAGTTGTCGAACTCACGCCCGTTGTCACACTGGACGGCCTTGATGGTGAGGCCAAACTGTGTAGACACTCAAGCGAAGAAGTGACGGAGCGTGGGAAATGCCTCAGACTTAGCACGCAAGGGAAAAGTCCAAGAATAATGAGAAAAATCATCAACCACGACAAGATAGTATTTATATCCAGAAATGCTCATCACAGGAGATGTCCACAGGTCGCAGTGAACAAGATCAAAAATGTGGGTCGCATGTGAAGAAGAGGTGGGAAAAGGAAGACGAACATGTCGGCCCAGTTGGCACGCATGACACAAATGCTCATCGTGAGCCCGAGTACAAGGTATGTCGGAACTACGACTAAGCTGCATCAAAGCATCACGGCCAGGATGTCCGAGACGGCGGTGCCAGGTAGAAGAGGAAGCAGAGGCGGCGAAGGCAGCGGACGAAGTGGAAGCCGAAGCCGAAGTGGTGGGAGTAGACGGAGGAAGCCGAAGCGTGTAAAGGGGCCCCGTGCTGTCACATCGGAGGAGTGGACGCCGGGAAGCCAAATCCTTCACAGTAAGACCAGAGGAGTCAAACTCAACAGAACAAGAATTGTCAGCTGTAAAACGACGAATGGAGAGAAGGTTGTGAACCATATAGGGAGCAACAAGGACGTCAGGAAGACGAAAAAAGCCAGGAGTGGTAGCGGAACCCACGGATGTGACAGGAATACAAGAGCCATTTGCGACCATGATGGATGAAGGAAGAGACGAAGGAGGGTGTACAGCCGTGAGTATACCGGGGTCGGAAGTGGTGTGGTAGGTGGCACCCGAGTCGGCGACCCAGTCGAGGCCGGTGGGCGGTGTCAGGCCCATGGTGCTGAAGGAGCGGGCCAGAGCAGTCGCATCCCAACCTGCAGGCACTGGCGACGACTGGGAAGGCAGAACCCACGGCGACGTGGGAGGCATAATATCCCCAGGTGGTGGAGCCCACGGAGCGGCCGGGATGGCACCGGCAAGCATGGCCGCCGGAGTGCGAGGATCACCGCCGGCACACTAGAAGGGCCACATGGAGATGCGCCCTGACCATGGGTTGCTGAAGGATGGCCAAGGTGCACCCCCTCGTGGTGGCGCGGGCGTAACCCCACGACCAGAACCAGCACCACACCCCCCTCCGCGTCGACGACGACCGCCACAGCCCCCCCACCCCCGCTCGGCCCAGAGGGAGGAGGACCAAGAAGAGACAACGGTGCCGGTGTGGGCGTACGCGGCGGTGGAGTGGCGGCCAGGGCAGTCGAGGAGGACGAGGAGCCCGGCGCGGAGAGGGAAGCAGGCTGGACGCCCTGAGTGAGCTCCTCCATGACGAGGTCGTCACGGACCTGCAGGAAGGAGGGGAAGGGCCGTTGCCGGGTAATCCAGGTCCGGAGGTGACCGTAGGAGGACGTTGAGGACCAAGATCCGGTCCTCCACGGGCCAGCCAAGGTCACCAAGAGAGTCCGCCATGCCCTTCATCCGGCGGCAGTACTCGCCGACGGAGAGGTCGCCCTGGACGAAGGTACGGAAGCTGGCGTCGAGACGCAGAGCCCGGGCCTCGGCATTGCCCAGGAACTGGCCCTCAAGCGCCAACCAGGCACGACGGGCGTCGGACGTGTTGCGGACGAGGTCGTGGAGGTCTGTGGTTATGGTCCCGAGGATCCAGGACAGGACGATGCTGTCGAGGCGCAGCCACCCGGGGGTCTGAGCCGCAAGCGGGGCGTCGATGAGGACGTGGTCGTCGAGGGCGTAGCGGCGCAGGGTGAGGAGAACCATGTCCCGCCAGCGGGCGTAGGAGGACGACTCTGGGTCGAGGACGACCGTGACCAGGTTGCAGATGTTCTGGACACCGCCGGCCTGGTAGTGGAGCTGCGCCACGAGCGGATCCGCCAGATCGGGGATCTGGAGAGGCGACACGCGGACGGCGCGCGGGCCGGAGGAGGTGGCGGAGGTGTCGTAGGACGCCGAGTAGCGAGGAGCTGCTCCGCCTCGCGAGCTGAGGTGCCAAGGCAGCGGCCGCCTCGCGCTCACCGCTCCAAGGCGAGGGCAGCCGCGCTCACGCTGGCCGCGCCTTCGGCGGCGGCAAGCCCGAGCGGAGAGGAGAGCCACGGCGTGGTGGGGTCGAGGAAAGGCGCGCCTGGGCCCCAACCGCGCCGGCCCAGAGTACCGGTCGCAAGCCAGGGTCTGGGGCTGCGCGGGCGGCGGCGGCAGGCCCTCAGCCCGGGCGTGGCCAGGGCGTCCCCGGGCGGCGGCAGGCCCGCAGCCCCGGTGGCGACCAGGGCGGCCACAGGCGGCGGCGGTGCAGCCAGGGCCGGGCCGGCCAACGGCGGGTCGGACCCGGGTGGCGGCGGCGCGCTGGCCAGCGGCGGCGGCGCGGCCCGCCGGGCAGGGGTGGCGCGTGGGCGGCGGCCCCCCGCCGGGCAGGGGCGCGCTGGGTGCGTCAGCCCCGCCGCCGCCGGCCATGAGGACCGCGGCAGGTGGCCTGCCGGCCACGTGCTGCACCCAGGAGGAGTAGGGGAGGGGAGAGAAGGTGGAGAAGTAGGAGGAAGGGGGAGGAGGGGGCCGGCCGCCGGCCATGGTGGCCGGAGAAGGGCGGCGGCGACGGCTGGGTGGGAGGGAGGGGAGGAGAGAGAAGGGTAAACCTAGCTTGATACCATGCTAGAATGGGTGATTGGATTCATGGGCTAACCCTAGAAGGGTAGCTATATAGCAGTACATACATGGGCCTCATGGGCTTAGCCTCATGGGCCTAATACACACACTAACAGTTCGGGCGTGGGGCAGCGCCCCCACGTCGTCCGGAGGTTCCAGCGCGGAGGTTCCCGAGCCGCAACGCGACAAACAAGTGGGTGTTTGAGACGCGAGGGGGGATTGACTCAGGTGCCCAAAGTGACGGTGATTGCACTCAAGGATATCCTAGGAATATTCTCGCCCCTTTGGGGGACTCCTGTGTAAATTGCCTCGACTCATGTACTGTAACCTATAAATAGCGATGTAACTACAGTGTACAGAGTTAGTTGAAACCATTTATTACTCAACCAAGAGCCTTAGAGTCTCTGATGTGACCCCGCCTTTGAGCGGAGGTTATCCTACCGTGTTCAGAGAACTCACTCGCCAACATGGAGTATCCGTTTTTTATTTGTTTTTTGCAATTATCAGTACGTACGTGCGGCGATACGTATCGATGAGACGGATACGGCCCAACCAGTCCATAAGCAGCACAACGCACGGGCGCATGGCAGCCCAACAAACACACACACCATCTCCCTAGTCCCCAACGCCCGCACTCCCGCAGCTAGCACCGCCTCCAGGCTCCAGCAACACGAATGGTGACGCCGGCGATGAGTCTTCGCCCCCTGCTCCTCTGCATAGGGTCCTTCCCCACCGCTGCCGGCGGCACCACGAGCAACGCAAGGGTCGACGCCATCCCCGCCGACCTCCACCGCCAGTCCTCCCGGTACGCGCTCTCCGCCGTGCAGAGCAGCCTCGTCCTCATCGGCTGCGGCTTCTGGTTCCAGGCCGCCACCTGTTCCCACACGTTTGCCTCGTGCGCGGCTGCGCGCTGTCTGTCCCAGCGCCGCGCAGTGGAATCTCCGGCACGGGCCGTGCGACGGCAACGGCTGCTGCGAACATGGCCTCTTTTCCGGTCTTACAAATGAGGAAATTGGGAGCTGATAGCCTGATACGCGCCTATTTATTAACAGTAAAACATAATAATAGAGCTTAGGTAGTTAAGTAGACTGCAACATTCATTGTTATCAGTTTTAATATGCATTTTATATTTTTATTTTAAAATAATAAACATGTCCGTGTATCGGATTTTTCAGAAAATTGCCGTATACGCATATCCGTATCCTTCCGATACCGATACGCGTATCCATATCCGTGCTGCATAGGTGCAAACTCAAGATATTCTATGTTGTTATCTCAGAATATCATATTTAAAGCACTCTACAAACTTCCAAATAATGATATTTTTTTTGCCAGTTTATTCACATTATTGTGAAACCAATGTTATTGGCTTATTGCAACACACATGGAAAAGCATAGTTCCTTAAGGAGCTAGTCAGTAAAGCGTATTTTGTACTAGTATCCATATAAATAAGCAATGCTATTTTTATTGTCTGTGTCAGGTAAAATTTATAACGGAAGGTGTTAAATGCAGGGATAAGCAGTAACTGCTTCCAAGGAATACAAACATTCAGGTTAACCAGGCACAAACTGGGGCAAGAAAATCATACTGAAGGAACAAAAGGGTAAAACTTACAAGATTAAATAAAAATTCAGAGGGGCATTGTTTTTTGCTTCTTCCTCTATGGATGAAAGTCTCGCATGTGCTTGCTTGAGATCTTTGTGCTTGTTAAAAGCTTTTGGTGATATTCCAGATACATTGACTTTCTTTTCAAGAAGAGAGATTAGCTTCCTTACATCATTAGCAGCTTGGCCATAATCCCTTATCATCTCGTATAAGGTGGCTCGTCTTGAAATTGCCTGAAATAGGTACATCATATAAGGTCTGAAAACAACCATGTAAAGCTTAAAAGTTAAAACAGTTTGCATGTGTCTCAGCGCTGGGAATGGATCATTTCAAAATGAAATGCTTATATAAAATAAAGAGCTGCAGCAGTATACCTTGGGATAATTTGTATCAAGAACCATGGCAAGCGAACAATCTGCTATTGCATCAGTAACTTGACTGAGTGCTTGATATGCAGCTGCGCGATTGCAAAAACAGACAGCTGAAAATGGGCGTGATTCACTATTGCATGCCAAAGCCGCTGAATATTTTTTGACAGCATCTGAATATCTACCAGCTTGAAACGATTCATTTCCAGCAGCCTAATGATCAGAAGGTAACAACAGATAAGTGATGCTAGTTCTGCCATCCATAAAAATAAAAAATCAAAAGAGGAATTGATATTTTGCTGCTGCAAAGATTAAACTTTAGGGTTTGCTAAATCATGTATCATGGATTTGCGAATCATGTGGTCACATGTCGGCAAAATAAGAGATGGAAATTCTGAATGCCACTAGACGGAGTGGCCAATATCAATTTTCAAGGACATGTAATTTCAGATTTATTCTGCGATTTTGTACTAAACATTAAAAAATAGATGTATATTATATCAATTTTTTCTGTTTTTATTCAGCAACATGCACTTTCTATCACCAGTACATCCTATGCTCAAAAGAGGAAAAGCAGCATGAAACCTCATCATGTTCCCATTTTTAGATCCAAACTAAACAGTCAAGGTAACTTTGGGACATTATAGTACATTTAAAGAGAACAATCATTTGGAAACTATTTCTTTCCTTGAATATGTGGGAGAGCTGCACATCATCATATTAAAAAGAGTACACAAACAAATACGTCACTGGCTCATATCATCACTAGAAACTTATGCAACATGTCCACAAAGAGATGCCATATGCTAGGATATTTTTAGATCTACCACATGCTAGTTTTAATCTCCATGAGAAGATAAATGTTGGAATACACATGGATATCAAAATGAGAACAAATAATAGCATATAATTACATAAAATGGGAAGTACTAGATATGATAAAAATAGATCACCAAATTTCAGCCACTGCTACTCAGTAAGAGAACCAAAGAGGCAACAAGAGAGATTTTAAAGCATACCTTAAGGGAAAGTAGTTCTCTTATAGTCGCTGACAATGATGAGAAATTTTCTTGGTATGTGCTCATATCACTGTGAGTTGCACCATACAGAAGTCATACATCACAATTCATTAGACCAGGGTGAACTGGTAAAACAAAGGAAATTCCAAAAAAAAAAAAAGACAAATTTACCTTTCTTTGACAAGTGTGACTTGCTCATGTTTCTTTAGCAATTCAAGAGCCTCATCAAGCTTGCCTGAAAGGAAATAAGACTTGCAAATGAGGTAGGGCCGCCAATACCTTCCAGAGAACTGCGTCTGTTCAGAGACTCTGGAATTCTTTGGTTCTCCATTGTCTTTGAATAAAACTGAATTTCTTTCAGTCGGATTTACAGACTCCTGACATAGTTGAATCACTTCTTCATATCTTCGTAGCTGTTCAGTGCAGCGATGACATTAGTAGCAAGAAAAAAAAAAGATATGACAAAAAAAGGACATTCCTTGAACATTTGTTAGTATAGACGCTCTTGTAATTCATTGAAGTAGGCGCTCTTAAAAATTTATGGAATTGGCCAAAAGAGAAAGAAATACAAACCATCAGCAATGCCTCTGCTTTCATCTCCTTGAAGCTGTCCGAATGTGGGCATATGTGCAATGCATTGGAGATCAATTCTAAGGCTTTTGTTGCTTCAGGAGATGTTCTTTTCTCAAGAAGATCCTTGCACTGGGACACCCAATCGGTCACTCTCTGCAGAAGTAATAAAAGCGCATGACTGTGGTAGAATGATAAACCTCATTTGTGGAGAAAAAAACGACCTTACATGAAATAGAGACCAAGGAAATAATAATGAAACAGAACACATCTAAATATAACCAATAATAGATTATATGGTGTTAAAGCACAAATAATAGCTAGGTGCAATCAAGGAAGCCAGTGGAACAAAATCAGGAAACAATTTTAATTTGGGCCCATGCTCCATGGAACTTTGCACCTGTATCATCTTTTTAGGAATAAAATGTCAGTGAAAATTCAAATAATGCTAGCACAAACTAAATCTTAAATATGGAATTTAAAAGTTAGTTTTAAAGAAGAATGTGTTCATTTCATGCCTGAACAAACCAATCCGCTTGATTGCACCTAAATATTGGTTCACACTAGATACACTCATACACATACCCCCAAACCAAGAGAAATAAATCAAGCCAAGGACCCAAGGTACAGGATAACTCCATTAGTTGTCTAGTGGAAAAAATGGGCAGCTTTGCTGAGCCCATAGATCGCAGCAAAAGTTTCCAGTTTGAAAAAAAAAATGTATAGAAATTACGAGCTGTTTGGTTCGGCAAAATGTAATGCAATTTGATTGCGGAGGGGAGCTGATAACGCTACTGCTGTTTGTTTCATAACCTCACGTTATCAACTACCTTGGAATCGGATAACGGTCTATTCATCACTGATACGGGACCTCTCAGAGTCCTATCGCATTGCGCCACTCCGCCCGCACGCCCGCGACTGAGGACACCCGGGGTGTTCCTCCTCACGCGCGCCGACGGCCGCAAGAACTCGTCGCAGTCGAGCTCTCTGCCTCCCTCAGCTCCCCTCCCCTCTCTATCTCTCCTTCCTCTCTTTCTCCCCGAAACAAACCCTACCCTAGATCCAGTCGCGATTTTTCCCTACGAGTGGCGGGCGGCGGCGATGGGCAGTGCGGCGGGCGACGGTGACGGGCAGTGCAGCGGGCAGCGGCGGCGGCGGGCGGTGCGCCCATGTCAGGGCAGACTGCAGCCTTGTTAATAATCGCAGGGCGTGACTGCAACTCCCCGCCCGTGGCGTACTCCATCACGATTGCAAGGTGCGTGTGCATCGGGGTCAGAACCACCTGCTTGAAACGGATGATGTTGGGGTGGCGAAACGACCGGATGTTCACGATCTCACGGAGAACATTCTCATCGATCTGCTTTATTTTCAGCTTGTTGGTTTCAGTTTCAGTTTTTTTGTCAGGCATAGTTTTCCTTGTTCCTCATGATCTTGGCCACCTCGAATTTGCCAGCCCCAATCTCACGAACGGGCCTGTACTTGTCTATCGGAATCCGATGGGATTTGGATTTGGATTGGATCCCTCCGTCTCTTTGAGCTAGCTAGCTATTGCTCCTCCTGCTTCTTTTTCTTGCCGATGGTCTGAATCTGAACAAGCAGAGATCTCCAACAAGCAGTAGTAATATAATTCTCCTCCTATGTGTCTCTGTTGCCGGTCGAGTATATGATGGATGAATGGATTCGCTGGCCTAGAGTCTGCAGCCTGGAGGGCAGCGGCGAGCGCGCTATGGAGCGGCTCGGCTGGAGCCTGGAGGGCAGCGGTGAGCGCGTGGTGGAGCGGCTGGGGTGGCGATGTCGCACGCGGCAGAACTGGAAGCGACGCCGGCTCGTGGCCTTCTTGGTTTTGTCTGTGTTTTTAGCGTGGAGACTGTTTGATACCTTTACACCGGGCAACCAAACAAAATAAGCAAACAGTATCGCATTTCATTGTGCCCCCGCAGTCTGTTTCCAATAACGTTTCCATTAGCTGTGAGTGAACCAAACAGCTTGTTAAGGGGAATCCAATTAGGATGTTTCTTAAAACATCCAGGAAATTGAATACAAAGTATGGGAAATCAAAGTGCCACTGCACTAACGTGGTCACACAAACAAGTATTTGTATCATGTTTCTTAATAAGTTACAATAAATCCAGGGGTCATGAATGCAACCATGTATACAAAGATAATTTGATTACGCTGAAGAGTTCAATCTCAATCATGCTCCTAAGTCAGTTTTACGTATTGCACAGCATCTTAAAACAATGAACAATAAAACCCAAATGATTTTGTTCGACACTATTGAATATCAAAGATTCAAGGCTAATGATAACACATGAGTAAGCCTGTGGAATGGTATTTTTGGATTTTGTGGATTGTGGGTGAACCCCATGCTAAAGCGTAATGCAAAACATTTAATTTTTCCAACTGCAATGAGCACTGTGGAGTCTGTTACAGAAGTATAATAGCTGCCCTTTCTAATATGCCTGTACAAGGCAATTTGTTATGGTGTGCCAAGTGTACCAGGGTCGGAAGCGCAGCCATGGCTAAGTGGAACGGGCGGCAAGCGCGCGGGTGACGCGCACGGCGAGGCTTCGACGCGGTGACCACGGACACTCTTAGAATCTAGGATCTAGATTTCCATTTGTTGCTCAGTTTGTTCAACAGCCAGTTGGTGAAGTTGTTAGGATTTGGCTATAAGGCCTAAATGCTTGATTAATGAGAGGGTAAGCTGGAGATTGATTCAATCTCTCCTGCATTACTTGAGTTCTGTTTTCCTCGTTCCCTGCTCTCGACGCCGATCGCCAGAACAGCGTCGAAACCTCGCCGCCATCAAGAACCCTCGCCTCGCCCTCCTACCTCTCATTCCTACTACCTCCGAGGGAGCACTAGCGAACCTAACACACCTACATGTACAAAGAGAACAGGCCTGCTACCTCACAGGTTAGCATCGATCAAGTATAAAGCCAGGTCCTAGGTGTCCTTGTGGGAGTGAATTTAAACATGCATGGGTTATAAAAAAACAGCCCTAGTAAAAAAGATACCTTGACTCTTTCCAAACCATCAGAAGCCTCAACAGATATTTTAGGGTCAAAGCTCCCAGTGTTACTGTTCAAACAGGACATGTAACTCCTTGATGCATCTTCAAGATCGCCCAATGCAAGTTGGCAACTGCAATTAAAGACGATAAAAAAATCACCCTAATAGACATTTAAGGAGGCAATAAAATCATAAAGAAAGAGAAAATATGTGCAACTGAAGCTGCAGAGTCAATAACCTCTGCCAAGTCCTCGAATATGCCACAAGTGAAGTAAATATATTCCCAGTAGAAGATATTTGGATTAAGTCCACTTTTGACCCCTCAACTATTGGGTTTGTCTAATTTTGGCCCTCAACTATAAAACCGTCTATGTTGTCAAAAAAAAAAAACCTATAAAACCGTCTAATGTTGATACCCCAATTGTCAAAACCATTCACTTTTAACACCTAGATGCGAGCAGGGCTGTTTTCACCGATGTGGAGTGGTTTTGACTGTGCCACGCTGGCCCCTCTTCCCTCCCGTTCATGCGCGCATGAGGGAGGTAATGGCGGCGAGCAGGCTATGGTGGCGGCGCGCGAGCAGCATGGCGTCGTGCGAGCAGGCTGTGGCACTCTAGCAAGTTGCGGCTGCGGCACCCAAGCAGCATGGCGGCACACGAACACGTTCTGGCGACAGTGCCCAAACAGCATGGCAGCGCGTGAACAGGCTACAGCGGCCGCCGCCTCCCTGCGCTGCACCCGAGCTTGCCACGGACGCTGCCTCGCGCCCCGGACCAAGCTCACCAAGGCCATCGCCATGGCTGCTCAATGCTCGCAGGCCGCCAAAACCATCGTCGCGTCCTGCTGCTCCGCCCTTCACCGAGCCAAACAAGCGCCTCCACCAGTTCCAACAAGCCATGGTGTCGCCGGCGCTGGCGTGCCTGGGCGGCACACCGTTGTGTTCCCTGTCGAGCCCCCTTCCTCCCGCACACGGCGCCTCTCCTCGGCTTCTCCCTGCCACAATGGCCATGGCTGCCGAGCCATCTTGGGACCGCGCAAGCCTAGCGCTGGCGCTGCTCGCCGGCTGGCCTCCTCTTACGGTTGTGGGTGCGGAGGCTGCATAGGGCCACAGCGCAAGAGGCCGCGCGATCTGCCTGCAGCGAGCAAAGGCACATGCAACTCAGCGTGGAGCGTGGGCACAAGGCGGTGGCGTCATCTCCATCTCCGGCAAGGTGCAACTTGGGCAGCTTTAGAAGCAGGGGCGGCATCGAGATTTTGCTCGTCGGCCACGATGAAGGGTGGGGGGTGGCACTAGCATGGCGGACGGCCCCGGCACCGCTACCGTGAGGATGGAGACGGAGGGTATGAGTGGTTGACGCGTGGGCCCACATGTCACTGAGATGTAGTCCAACATCCTACGTGGCGGGCAACACGGTCAAAACCACTCCATGTTGGTCAAAACAGCCCTGCTCGCGTCTAGGTGCTAAAAGTGAACGGTTTTGACAGTTGGGCTACCAGCATTAGACGGTTTTATAGTTAAGGGCCAAAATAAGACGAACCCAATAGTTGAGGGGTCAAAAGTGGACTTAATCCGATAAATTTTTGCCCATTTCAAATATAACATGGTAATGTTCAAGCTGAAATATCAAAGCACAATGGTGCTGAAACATGTACCCACAATTTCACAACTAAGCATATGGTTGAAAACATTGATAAGCTATCATGGCATGTTACATATGAAAGCAGCAGATTCCACCAGTGGGAACACAACAGAATGTTCTTAGACGTAATATGCTTGCAGTCACTGAACTCACCATACTTGCATGTTTAAAAGAATACCAATACATATTAACAAATAGAAGAAAAGGTTGAATTGAGGATAAAAAGAAGTCTTACTTAGCAGCTCTAACTTTAGCTTTAAGAAAGGTGGGGTCAATTGATATAGCAGTCAAACAATCCTGAAGCGCCTCCGACATCATGCCAAGTGACATTCTTGTAGCTGCACGGTTGCTGTAACACAGCATCAATGCACGGGAACAATGTCCAGAAACGTCACAGTGGGTAACAGAGTTTATTCCACGGGTATAATAATCCTCTGCAGTAGCAAAGTGTCCATTTGCATAGGCTTTATTTCCACTGGAACAAATGAAACAACAGGCTATGTTATATGGAATTGTGCGTGATCACGAGTTGATACAAATTTATAAACAAGTCATGAAAATTGAGATATTAAGATAGCATTAAACATGTTGACACAAACCTAGTTCGCCAGGTTTCACAAGTCTCCAAGGCCACAGAAGTAGAATCTCTTGATGGTTGCTCTTTCACTGAGTCTTCATTTTTACTTGTTTCACAGAAAACCCGCATGCCCTTAGTATCTTGTGAAGATTTTGGCTGTTCAAAAGAGTCAATAGTTGAAGGTTTCGATGCCAGGCTGCCCTTTGTTCTTAACTTCCTTCTTGTATTACGTCTTTGTGTTGCTGCAGAGATTTGTGGAGAGGATGATACACCAAATGTAAAGAGCCCACTGAAATTTGATGAGCTTGATCGAAAAGCAGCAGCCTCAACAAAATCATTGTGAGTTCTGTAGGTATTCTCATTACAGTCTTGCCCGATATTAGTGAAAGAATGTTGTGATGCATTACTTCGATCTCCTTCAAAACTAGAAAAGCTGCTACCAAAATTGCTCTCAGATGCATCTAGTTTCGGTCCTCTACCTTCATCTCCAAACATTGGTAGGTCTGCATCAATAACCACGTGCTTGGTTGCAGAAACTACATCATCTTCAGCACAACTGGTGTTCCAATTCAAGATAACACTATCACCTATGTGAATGGGCTGATCAGAAGTCACATTTGCCTCTGTTGGCACATGTTCAGCTTCTGCACGATAAGGCGAACAATCCATTGGTGAATAGTCACCTGCTAAATCTGATGCTTCTCCATTGGTACCGGCTTCGGCTTCCCTAGAAACAACATGATGGGGCTGAGCACTTTGCTTTAGCCTAGTTGGCCTTTTATTTTTCTTTTTGCCTTTACATGCTTCCCTTTTGTCCTTGTATGCAGATTTTATACTGTCTAAACCAAATAAGGTCTCTTTGGAATACCCAGGCAAATCCTGTTTGACGGAAAAATGATCGCCTGGAGCAGTTTCTGTTTCTGCATTCGTTGCCCCAAAACTGAAAGCAGGAACTGCATTCTCAAAAGTAGAGGAATTACATGAATTATTCAAATTTGTAAATGGGTATGACTCCTGAACTTTGGTTTGGGGAACAGCCCCATATCCTGAAGTTGCCTCTGCTTTGCTTTGAAAACAAAATTCAGGAGTGGGATCATTCAATTTACTTGCAGTCTGGGCAGAAGAAAAGCTAAAAACATTACATCCGAATCCAATTGCTTCCGGTGGTTCAGTAGCAGTTTCATCTTTCCTGCATCCTATATTTAACTTTGTCATCTTCTCTGGAAGAGCACCTGCACCCTCCAGTGTACCACGAGATGAACTACAGGTGTCAGGATTTTCATCATTGACAAAATTGCCACCGTCATCCATGGCTATGCTTGCAGAGTGCGAAACAGAGCTTCGGGTTTCATTTCTTTCAAATAAAAAGTTCTGCCGTGGACAATTAGAATTATCACTTTCCAAGCTCTGTGACATGACTTCTTCTCCTGCATCCAAATCTGATGTCTTCTCTGGAGGCAAACAGTAAGTGCCATTAGATGAATTAGAAGCGTTGCTATTTGATGTAGAGAAAAAATCACTGCTGGAACTAGAAAAATTGCTATTTGCAGAGAGGAATTCACTGCTCCTATCTGATGTGCTGCCGGTTTCCTTCCCAAAAACAGCGCCTGGGACTCCTCCAATCCCAAATGTAAACACTTTGGGTTGATAACCACTTTTCATCTCATGCAAGGGCATGTCACTTCCTATACTCAATCGTGTTATCTTTTCCGGAAGCGAACCTAAATCACCCACACCTTTAGCAGCAGTGGACGAACTGGTACTGGCACCAGAGCCGACATTGTTTATATTATCCACTTGACCACTTACTGCAGTACTTCCAAACCTGAAAGCTTCTGGTGCTGCATCAGTACGCTCAATCCCCCCACCCCTGGAAGGTGCCTGACTGCCTATATTGAACTGCATCGACTTCCCAGTCCATAGCTTTTGCATCAGTGGCATGAACTGAACTAGGATCATGTGAATGTGCACCAGGGGCAGCCGTGTTCTTACAGTCAGCAAAACTCCCAGCTCCATTAGCTCCAAACACAAATGCTTGCGGCACACCATTAGAACCATCTCTCTTCTCACTTTGCAAGGGTTTTGTGTGGCCTAAATTCAACTGTGTAAGCTTCTCCTGGAGCACATTAGCTTCCTTGTTAGAAAACAGACCAGATATATCAACACCAAATGCCGATCTTCCATCCTTTTCGATCCCTCCCCTGACCAAGACCATTACCAACCTCACCCGATGTGCGCAGGTTCAGCTTCTCCATCTTATCAGGGAGCTTTGATGAAGCAGACAAACCCTCCTCAAACCGAGGCAGGCTCTCCCTCACGCTCCCAAACACGAAGGGCGCCTCAGTGGGTGAAGCTACCGCCACTGCTGGCTCCGAAGGCTGCTGGCCCACTGCCGAAGCAGCACCAAACACAAAGCCTCCGGTCTGTCCATCCGTACCGCCGCCGCCGCCGCCGCCGCCGCCACCAAACGGGTTCCATGTTCCGGCTGAGGCCTGCGGCGCGCGGGAGCGGGAGGAGGCGGGCGCGTGGCGCCGCTTGGCTAAGCGCGGCGCGCGACGTGAAGACGGCGGCGCTCCGGCGGAGGCCTCGGCGCCCGGTGGCGCGAGGCCAAGCCCTAGGCCCGGGTTCGCCATAGAAGCCGCGGCGGCGGCGGCGGCGGCGGGGAGCTCGGAGCCGCTAGGGTTTTGGCGCGGCGAGGCGGGCGCTACCGCCGGTGGCATCCCCCGCGTCGGCGGAGCAGCGGCCGGCGGCGGCGGGCTCTGGAAGCCTGGGAATGGCCGAATGAGGCGGGGCCAGTGTGATCGATTGATTCGATGGGATCCGAGGTTACTTCCACACGGGCACACGGTACTTTGGTTGGTTGGCCAATTTCTGAATTCGTAGTTGGGTTGGGGAATGCCTTCGTATAGATTAGGATTTTGAATTCGGATACAGGTGTGTCTGCCACGTTCAAATTTCGAAGAGTTCTGACCAGTTTTTGCCATGCAAAAGAAGTGATCCTATTGGTTGTCGGCGGGCGGAGCACGAAAGAGCCCGTCTAGTCGTCCCGAGCGAATTTCGATTCGAGTACCTGAGCCTATTTCGCTCGTTTGAAGTTCAAGCTGATTCTGGTTATAACAACGAATGTGTTCAATTGAGCTACTTTTAACTTATTTTTCAACTAGATAATAATATTTTTTCTCATAACAAATTAATCATAGAAATTAGTTGTAGCTAAAATAAATCCTACCAAACAAGGTGGTCAACATCTTTTTTCGTTTTATTTACATCTATATATATTAATTCTAGTGTCTTAGAGATGACAACAATATATATATATATATTTAAATTCACTATCTAATGATAGTTAGCTGACTAATAACACATTATTTGACTTGTGTCGGTGCTACGATTGGCGGGTGCTAACACCGGCGAGTAAATTTGTACTTTGCTGTTGAGACCACGGGTGGTGTGCAAGGGGAACATAAGGAGTTATAGTGGTTCAGGCTAGAAATGGCCTACGTCCAGTGAGAGTCGTGTCGTGTTGCATTGCACCAACGTGCTTGTAGTAGGGGTTACAAACTTATGTGCGCCCCAGGATCAGTCACACACATAAGCCGACAAATACAAGGTAATATCAAAAGACAATGATCAAATACATAACGTAGTAATAATTAAAATAGAACCTTTAAGAAGCAAACAGCGGAAAGACACTCCGATCTTCGCGTGTAGACGCCAACTCCATAGGGACACAACTGACTGGTTGACCACAAGTCTAAACTTCTCCTGAGGTGTGGGGGGAAATAGCAAGAGTGAGTTCATGTCGAACTCAGCAAATATAATATGGGGTTTATGAGGCTCAAACAGGATAGACACGGATTTAAAGCGGTTTGCTTTTAATTAAGCATCTTTTATGCAATTGGATAGCAACACGTTGAATAAGCCCGTAATTCATGATCAATAGTAAACATAATTAATGAATAGCAACACTATATTAGCAACAAGTCAACATCACCCCAAAAATAACTATTCCATAAGACGTCCAAGGCCGCTCTTGACCGTGAGCTCGGCTAGTATACCAGTTTTACACTCTGTAGAGGTTGTGCACTTTCACTATGAGCCGTGATTCCCATTTGCTCGGGTTAATTACTCCCATAACACTACCAAGGTGAGAGAGCAGGGTTTCACTATGAAGCCTTTCAAAGGTTCGTCTAACATGTTAGGGCCGCTAGGTTTCCTCGGCAAGCAGATGTAGAGCCCCCCTTCCATATGGCACAAGGTCACGCAGGTTATACACGTATGGACAGAGGCCGCACTATACCCGAGTCGTCAAAGCCCCTCTTGCGCCTTTCGGTAACCTCTAACAAGCTAGAAAAGGTCCACATACTGAGCTAAAACTAGAACCATGTAGCCCTCATAGTTGCACTGTCAATCCCGATGTCATACTTACAGATCATTATCAAAGGTGAAGGATTTTGAGCATCACAAAACTATGCTCGAATCCCCTAGTTCCATGTTGCTAAAAGGCATCTTTTAATCTCTATTGCATATTCAATTAATCAGTTTACATGATCATGATTCCAGTAGCGCGCTAGCATCGACTACCCAATGCATAAACCAATAGGTGACAAGGTAGAAGATAACAATTCTAGGTAGCACTTATGGTTATCAAGATAGACACATGCACATGAATGTAATTATTGCGGTGAATAGGATAACAAGGAAGATCCCATGCTATACTTGCCTTGATCATAGTGCTCTGAAGAACTTGGATCCTCAACGTACTCTTGATCACCTACGTATTGCTCACCGTCTGAACTCGATCATAAAATCACCACACAATCATCGAGGCAAACATACACGAAGCAAACAAGATTTAGATTAGAAACAGTACACCAACAGTAGAAAAGCAGATTGAAAAGTTTATAAAAATAATCTACGCGTCGCTATGATTCCAACGATACAAAGTTGGCGCAAATCGGATTTAAAACGAGGAAGATATGAATTTTACAAGATTTATAATAGAATAATAATAGATTAAATATAATCTCAAATTTTAAAAGTTGAAAACATGAGTAACAGTAGCATCATTAGGTAGATTACGAAATTACTAATCTAACGAGACTTGAACGGATCAAATCGGAGCTAAAACGAATAAAATATGGCCGAAATAAACTGAGTGGTAAATCTGTAAATATTGAAAACGCCTTTTGAATTAAAACCGAGGAAATACGTTTTCTAAATAGGAAAGCGTAATCTGAGAAATACGCCAAAGGATCGCGGGTTAGAGCATTAAAAAGCTCAGGGGCTCTTTTGCAAAAGTGCCGGCGAAAGGGTATCTCTTCACTGTGAGCCGTTGGATCGGCCGTGGACGGCGCAGGTAGCTCGGGGGAAAGAAGAGCGGCTCTGGTCGCCGGAGTCGGGCGGCGCCCGGCCGATTCCTCGCCGGCAAGATGGCCGGAGACGGCGTTTTCGGGGCTAGGAAGCTCGGCACACCTCGGGATCTGGTCGGGAAGCCAGAGGAGTTCAAGCCGAACCTATCTATGGTTTCGGTTGCCACAGAGGTAGCTCGGGGAGGGTGCGGCGAGCTAGGTGGCGGAACTATGGCGGCGGCGAAGCTCGGCATCATGGCTATAGTGCACAAAACCGAGGGAGAAGGGGTCGGGAAGGTTCCTGACCTTGCTGCGAAGCTTGGAGTACAACCAATTTCGACAGAGAAGTCCTCCCGAGGAGAAATCGACGGCGGCGGCGGAGCTCGGGGCGGCGGCTAGGGCAAGATTGGAGGGCGTGGCTTGCTCGGGAACTTGTGGGGAGGGACGGCAGGGCTCGGCCGACCTATATAGGGGCGCGAGGGAGGCGTAGGAGATCCGGACTCGTCCGAGGATCCCGGCGGCGGAAAGCTTCGAGCAGCGGCGGCTCTGTTCGCGCGAGGGCAGGAAGAGGCAATGCCGCTAGGGCTAGATGGCGGCAAATAGGGGCCCGCCTGAACTTATATAGTCCCGAGGCGATGGGGATAGGGGAGTTGAATTCGCCTCGGATATAGGAGATCGAATCGAGGGCGGCGAGCGACGAACTCGCTCTGTTCGTTCTCGCGTCGGACTCTCGGCGAGCTGCAGAGAGAAACAGGGGAGGGGCTGTCCTGTGGGTCCCACAGGTCGGTAGCACCGAGCGCTGGGGTCAGCTGGCAGTCACGGCAGAGGGATGCTCCGCGCGCGCGTGCTCGGTCGCGGCGTGGCTCTCTGCTTTGGGCGCCCCGGGGAGAAGAAAGGAAAGAGGAGAAGAGGGACTGCCCTGTAGGGCCCGCCTGTCATCCAAAGATGGGAAGAGGGGGCGCTCAGCTTGCTGCGTCGGCTGGCTGGCTAGTTAGCTGGGCCTCGGCCCAAGTTAGCAAGGGAGGGGGCAGGCCGAAAGGAAGAGGAGGACTGGGCCCTCGGGCCAAAATCAGAGAGGGAAGGGTTTTCCTATTTCCCTTTTCTATTTTCTAATTTCATTTTCCAAAAGGATTTTCAAATTGGGTTTTGAATATTTGAAGTCAATCATAAACCAAACAATACAAAAATACATGCTCCAGCATGAATGCAACAAACATGTATATGGCCTAACATTAATTTTATATCTCAATAAATATTAATTTCCCTATATTGGAATGATCAACTAATTGCATAATTAAATAAATTCCCACTATTTAAAAGAATGCAATTTTTCGGGTGTTACATAGTACTTTGTGTGGCGATAACCGCGGAGATCGTCAGCCATGGCTCCAACTTGGTACCTTGGGAGTATGGCCGTTGTCATTCGAATGATCTTACAATGTTTGATTGGTGAGTTCCAAGGTGATGCACAGTG
Organism: Eremochloa ophiuroides; assembly: GCA_038502445.1. Lineage (NCBI taxonomy): Eukaryota > Viridiplantae > Streptophyta > Magnoliopsida > Poales > Poaceae > Eremochloa > Eremochloa ophiuroides. The sequence goes on along the minus strand of JAHLJS010000008.1, from coordinate 46,499,263 downwards.
CCGGTCGTGGTTGCCGCGTGGCGTGGCGTCACTCCTCGTACATGATCACTGTTCATCCTGCATGGCTTTGCGGGAGAGTAAGTCGCCCCTCCGGCACTTGTCCTTGAGGCTCGGGAACCTCGTCCCCATTGCAGAAAGGGGCATCACAACGAGATGGTAGTTTTCCTCTCTGGGCACGTTTCCTGTCGAGTGAAGTACCTCCCGAATGGTAGTATGTCCGAGTGGAGGATTTGTCCAATCTCCAAAGTGGGCCCTCATTGTTGACTCCCTTCCCACTCCTGTGCGGTTCGTAGGCCAGGGATGTGGTCTGTCACGGTCATGGCAAGGGAATCCCTCCGCAAGTGGGGCGTGTCACTGTGCGCTGTCTTTGAAGTGGTGTGGAGGTAGTGGGGTTGTCAGATCGGCCATCAGAGGAGGCTTGGTAGTTGGTACGGCAGGCGTGCGTGCGGGGGGGCGCGGTCGTGCTGTGGGGCCCGTTTGATGGGACCATGCCTGTAAAGTGGTCAGAGAGGTCCCTTGGAGTGCAAGATTGCTCTGCTGACGTCAGCGGGGCTCGGGCGAGTCGCGCCCGAGGGTGCTGTGAACGGTGGGGGGCTCGGACGAATCGGGGAATTGCGCCCATCCCGCCTTCCCGAGCCCTGCTGTCGAGGCTCGGGCGAATCGCAGAATCTCCTCCAAGGGGTTCAAGTGCCCAAGTGGGCACTGTACTGGCGCGGCGTCGGCGCGGGCCTTTGTGAGTAGTATCATCGTGGGCTTCCGCTAGACCTACTTGGGCCAGGACTTGTTTGGGAAGTGCGTTTTTGCATTGAAGTAGGGTACCCTATACTTTGGTACCCGACAGTAGCCCCCGAGTCTGTGGTGGAGTGGAGTTACTCCTCCAGAGGCTCAAGTCAATTTCTCCTGTCAGGTTTGGCAGAGTTTTTGTTATTTGATCCGGTGGGTGCGCGCGAGCACACCCGCCGGGTATAGCTCCCGAGGCCTTGAAGGGATCAAGGGCTAGAAATCGCGTGTGTAGATTCGTGGGTGTCTTTTAGCTTTTTTGCTGATGGTTTGTTTCATAATAGATGATCACAGGGTTTGAGCCTCCGATCCCTGGGCCGCAGCCGAGGGTCACGGGTGTTTTGCGATGGCAGCATGGCGTAGCCCCCGAGCCTCCGCCTTAGGCGTGAGGTCGATCGGTGGCATTCCTCGCTATGCTGAGGTGCAAGGGGAGCACCCGAGCCTCCATATCGTTTTGGAGATTGATCGGGTTCTTTCTTGTCTTTTAGTTCGCCTTTCACGCTCTTTTTCGGAAAGAGAAAAGTTTGGTCATGCTCGACTTCCCACGGCGGGCGCGAATCGGCATTTCTGGTGAGCTGCAAGCGGGTTGGTCCAAGTGGAGGTTCGTGCCCCGTTCGTTGGGGGTCGGCTTGTGGCCTGAACACACTTCAAATTTTTTTCGAGGGTCGACTTGTGGGTCCTGGGTCCCTTCGGCGGGTCCCAAGGGCCTGATGCCTCCCCCGAGGGGATCCCACATCGTCAACTCGCTATTGGGACTTGGACACAGCACGGGACGTCCTATTTTGACGCTCGGGCGTTGAAATATTGACCATTTAGTGGTCCATCCGCTGGCTGTCCCTGACTCTGTATCCCTTGGGACGACTGTTCGAGCCACTGTGGGGCTAGTCCTCGATCCCCTAGGAACGTAACGGGCGCCCGAGCTCGGGGTTCCTTCGTCGGGAAGAGATATATCGGCGAAATCGAGACGGCAATCATAATGATTCAATGCACCTTTTGAGGAGCGAAGCCTGACGGACGCGACGGTTCGGGGCGGTTGCGTGCGCACCTCCGGTGGCGATGCAGGGGATTGTGGTGGGGCCTGCGCAGTTAATGCTGTAGATTTACCCCGCTGGTTAGGATTCGAGGACTAGGTATATAAAGAAAAATGCACCTTTTTTATTTTTACCTTAGCCATTTTGCCGTCGTCCCTTGCCTCTCGCCTCCTCGTCGCGGTCGTCTTCCTTTTTGCTAGTTTCTCGCCTTCGCCGCCGTCGAGCTCTCTGGTGTGCCTTCGCTCCCCGCTCGCCTACTTCCCCATGGGCAATCTTCCCGTCGAGCCGTGGCCTCACTCCATGGTGACGGCTGCAAAGTTGGAGAATTTGGTGGCGAAGGGGTTGCTTCGTCCGATCTCCGGCTCCGGTCCGCCAGAGTGGATGGTCCCGTCTGTTGACCACCACGAGCCTGACCCGTCGTCAGGGCTATGTCGTGAGTTTCATAGCCTTCCATTAGCGGGGGCTCGGGGTGCCACCGCACAAGCTTGCTCGCGCGCTCACTTATCGCTACAGGGTGGAGCTGCACAATCTTAACCCCAACGGTATCACACAAGCGGCGATCTTCGTCGCGTTGTGCGAAGGGTTTTTGGGGTTGCCGGCAGCAGTGGCTCTTGTGGCTCCACCTCTTCAAGGCGAATATCTTTGTGAAGGCATCACGGCAGCTCCCTCGTGCCAGGCGGCTGCGCCCTCTCTCTACGTGACGTCAGCCAAAATAGAGCTGCCTCTATGGGTCTGTTGCATCATCCTTTGGGCTCTAATCTTGGTGAGGATTATCCCATAGTGGAGTATGCAGATGATACTTTGATATTTGTTAAAGCTGATCCCTTGCAGTTGGTCTTCCTCAAAGCATTGTTGAACTCCTTTGCAGAGTTGACTGGCTTAAAGATCAACTTCAGTAAGACCTCCATGGTGCCAATTTATGTGACTCCTGAAATAACTCAGCATCTTGCTGCCACTTTTGGCTGCTCAGTGGGTATATTGCCTTTCACATACCTGGGACTTCCTCTTGGTACCACAAGGCCATCAGTCACAGAATCCTGCCATTGGTTTGCCTGAATTGAGAGGAGAATGGCAGGTATATCTAACTAGCTCTCCTTTCATGGTCGTCTGATTCTGGTCAACTCCCTGCTATCCTCTTTGCCAATGTACTGGCTTAGTACACTTCGTTTCTCGAAGAAGGTAATTAAGCAAATTGATGTCTTCAGGAAAAACTACTTGTGGGATAGACAGGCAATACATCGGCAAGGGAAATGCTTGGTAGCTTGGTCTAAAGCCTACCAGCCCAAAAAAGAAGGTGGCCTTGGTATTCTTGATCTTAAAGCCCAAAATAAAGCTCTACTCCTCAAGTTTGCAGATAGGTTCTACAACCATGTTGACACACCCTGGGTGCATCTCACATGGGCCACCTATTATTCCAGTTTAGTGCCTCCTCACATAAGAAGGTCCAGTTGGAGCCTTCTGGTGGAAAGATGTCATGAAATTATCCACTGAATTTCAAGGCATTGCTCATTGCTTGGCTGGGGCAGGCAACTCATTTTGTTTATGGGAAGATGTTTGGAATTCTGGGTTCCTCAAAGCACAATTCCCTTAGCTGCACTCTTATGCTAGAAATCCTTTTGTCTCCTTGGCAGCCTTTCTGGAGACTGCTATAGAAGATAATTTTCACCTTCCCTTATCTATGCAAGCATCTGAACAGTTCCATCAACTCCAAATAATGCTTTCAACCATTCAAGACGATCCATTATCCTTGGATAAATGGTGTAATTTATGGGGCTCAGCTTACTCCTGCAAAAAGGCATATCTCAGCTTGATAGGAAATCAGACCGTGCCACATTACTTTTAGCAGATTTGAAAAAGCAGCTGCAGGGGCAAACACAAGTTCTTTTTCTGGCTTCTAGCGCTGGAACCGCCTGAATACAAGAGACCTTCTCCACAGAAAGAATTGTCACCTACCCTCCTATCACTTGTGTGCTGTGCAATGATCAGGTTAACTGGGACAGCTCACTCAATTTTGAAGAGATGATGAATTCAGTTACGCACTCTATTCGGCGGGGGATTTTTATGGACATTGTGATAGTCACTGCTTGGTGTATCTGGATCACAAGGAATCATCTTATTTTTGAAGGGCAACCGGCTTCTTTGAGGTGTTGGAAGCTTAGTCTTCGTGAGGAAATTAGCTTTTGTAATTCTTAGGTGCAAGTCCTCTAAGAAATCTCTTCTTCAAGACTGGCTTTCTTCTTTTTAGTTTTCTTTGTTCTAGTCTAGTCTTGTACAGAGTTTTGTATAGCCTTTTCCTTTTGTACAGACTTATATTTATAAAATGAGTTCAGCGGGGGATTCCCCTTCTGTTTTGCTCAAAAAAACCAAGAGGCAGTATGTCCCGGCCAAGGCCACCGCTTCCAACAAGGGGTGGCATGAGGGATGGTTCTACCTGCGGAATGACGACGGCGCGTTCCCTCCCTACACCGGCAAGGTGATCAGGGAGGTTCCTCCCTGCTGGAGCTGGGGCCTCGACAGGCGCAGGAGGAAGCACGTGGAGCCGCTTCTCGAGCTTCTCAGCATTTTGAACAGTCACAGCGTGACGGCGGCCACGGTGGCGGCTGTTGGCTGTCCTTAGCAACATAAATATAACATCATTTTAATACTAAAATAAATAGAAGATAGGGCTTTTATCTAATCTTTCCATGAAGTTTGTTGTGTACCTAACTTATAGGGATAGCACGTGGAAATGCATGGAAATCTCAAGGAAAGCGCACTTCCAGGAAGCGTATTCAAAGAAGGCGCAAATCAAGAAAATGAGAAAGCCTAAATTATACAATAAACCAAATCCATTCGTAACCACGGGGAAGGCCCAGGCCCACGGAGGAACCGACCACCCGAAGGCGGTGGCCAGATGGCATTCCCCAGGGACCGACCGCCCCCGGGGGCGGCCGCCCCCGGGGGCGGCCGCCCCCGGGGGCGGCCGCCCCCTGGTGAGGCCTCCCAAGCCCATCGTCCTCAGGCGGTGCTCATGGCGGTTTGGCAAAGGCGGTTTCACCTCCTACCATACTTAGAACGCCCAAACCACTCTTGATCAACTATAAATAGATGTGCTTCACCCCCTCCAACGCACACACCAACATTTAGAGCACTACACCTCACATTTCTTACTTGTTCTCTCTAGTTTAGTAGTAGTAGAGCAAGGCAAAGCTATCAAGGAGAGCTTGTCTCCTTGGAGGAATCAAGAACATCTTGGTATGAATACACATCGGTTCTCCTCTATGAGCAAGCTCTTATCTTATTTATATAACAATGCATCTGAATTAGAGTATAGTCTTGTCCATATTATGATCATAACATGTAAACTAGTTCATAGTCTATGTGTTATGTTCTTGATATGTTCATCAAAGTTCTTCATCGTTCATCAAATTAGTATGAATAGAGGAAGAACTAAGGATGGGATAATAGTTCGTTGTACTGTCATGGTTGCTCCTAGCCAAGCCTGTCAATCCAAAGTGTTGGGGTCCCGGGGGGCTAGGAGTTGTTTCCAATTACACGGGCGTGGTGCTCGGGTATGCGGGAATCAACGGATATGTCGGTACCCCACGGGCAGAGGGGTAGGTGGGCAGGTGGTGACAGCCCTGTGCATCCCTAGCATTCCCCCACGTTCGGGTATTGAGTAGGAGTTCGTAAAGTCTCTATCGGCTGGCAGACCAGCTGTGGGGATCTCCCTATCATTCCAGACTTAGTCCAGATCCTAGTCTTATTAATTCGATTGTAATTACTATTCGTTGCATAGCTGTATATGACCAATGCCTACTCACGTAGTTATTTTTTATTCTTTATTTTATCTTTTATCCTTGAGGTTGCTCCGATGTGTGTGTCTACTATCTTATAAACCTGTTTTAACCCCTACCGATGCTATGCCTACCTATGCATTCAATAAGTGATCATGTTTATACCACAAGGTAGATGAATTCACCATGCCCTCTTACAGGAAATTATAAATACGACATCCTTGAATACTCACGGGTTGAAATGCTACAATGATAGTTCTGTGCGCTTGCAGAGTAATCTTATTCCTTACTGAGCTATCGATTGGCGTACCTAAGTACCGTTACTTAAGGATTGTAATTCTTCTTACACCTCACGGCGCCGTGCCACAGTTTTGCATATCGTAAGTAATGACGGTTAGGAAGGCCAATCCGGCACTTCTAACTGCTATTACTAGACTGCATTACTTAGGCCGGCGTCACTAAGGGCCAAGGATTACCTTTCTGAAGTAATGGTGGTTGGGAATGTCAACTTATATTTCTAGTATTATTATTAAAGACGGACCTTTAGTCTATCTTTAGTAGTGATGCTAAGAAACACCAACAAGCATTTCTGGCGCCATTGCTGGAGATGGACTTTTAGTCTATCTTTTGTAATGACGTTAAAAAATAGCCAACAGCGGCGCAGTTCCATCATCGAGCCGTGCTGCCCCTAATGCGTCAGGCGATCTGAATGGATCGCATGAGGCCGGGCACACCTGCGAGAGGGTTCCTCGTTGCTCCCACGCGATAACACCCCCGGGGAGGTCCTTGAACGCGTCAGGCATATGCTGAGCGGCGTCCCTTCATGGGACCAGTTGATGCGCGTACCGATGTGTCCCCACCCGCCTCATATCCACTTCGTGAGTACTCATCGATTCCCTCCCTCTTTCTTTCCATGCGATCTTCTCTTCGCTTTTGTTCACACGTGTGCGCCCCCCGCCTCTGTCATGCAGGGACTCAAGCAGGTGATCAAGTCGATTGAGCCACCCGTTCCCGAGGATGTGAAGCGCAGAGCGGTGAATCGTGCCCTCAATGAGGCGGCCAAGAAGAGAAAAGATGATAGGAAGAGGAGGAGAGACGAAGAAGAGGCTCGCTCGTGAGGAACTTGAGAAGAGGCGTCGGAGGCAGGTGAGGGAGGGGCTCCCGATCGAGGAGTCTCCCGAAGAGGAGGACGAGGAAGGTGACGACTACAATGATGATGATGATGATGATGATGATGATGATGATGATGATGATGATGAGACTTGGCCCGTGATGGGCGCAGAGCCCGCGGTGGGCGCCAACGAGCCAGGGAAGGCTCCTATGTTGGCGCACACCGGCGGAAGTGCCGGAGGCCGTAGCTCGAGCCCCCGAGCAGAGTTCATGGTGGCCACGGCTGGAGCCGTGGTTTCTGGTGGTGAGGCCCTCGAGGCCGTGGCCCCGACGGCCGACGGCCGCGAGGGGTCGTCGAAGGGGCCAGGAACGGGCTCGGGCCCGGTGCCCGAGCCACCAAAGGTCGCTCCTTTGACCGCCGCCGGAGGTGGTGTCCAGGAGACGCCGCAAGAGCAAGCTGTTAGGTGTGAAATCTGGTTCGCACTCAGCACACCAGCGAAGCCGGAACGGTCCTGCGGAGCACAGAGCGAACAGACCCAGCTAGCTTTGACAATCGGCATGGATGAGCACCGATGAATCTCTAATTGTGCCAGTCAATTTGACCGGCAATTGACAAGGAAAAAGAGTCGATCAGTAACACAATACGGAACCACTGGTGTGTCCCGAGTGGTTGTAAATATCAGGCCCAATGGACCTTCTCAATAAGCCATCGGCTAGAGAGCCGACACCCGATCGTGTGAATCGATTGCATAGATTTGACAAAAACATTCGATTTCTTATTAACCGATTCAGAGATAAACATGAATGAAAACAAATTATATTAAACAGATCTAATTCATACATCGCCTTATGCATCAAAACATGTCTTAATCTATCACATCTATTAATTAGGATCGACTAGATCGTTGCAGCTAATTAACACACTTGAATCAATCTTGACATGAATCGGAACACAAGACAATGCATAAAAGAGATCGGAAGAATACAACGTGCAACAAGCAAGCGCAAACAGTATCGGCTGAACAACCGATCTGAAAGTATAGGAACCATAGAAGCTTATAAAGTAAATGATGCTTTGACTCTTTGACTAATCTACCTAACCCGTCGCTTATGTCAAGGAGATCGACCGAATCGTTGCCGCCCGTGACATAAGCTAATGGTTGGATCTATTAATCAAAGACCCTCCACTCAATTTACGTTATTACTTGAGTAGCGGGCTATACATAGTCAAGATCTGAACTAACTGGCTAATGACAAACAGATCTACTCGTCCTAAACATGATAATCAATTGATATTCAATTAGTAAGATAGATACAAAGATTTAAGTCTAACAAGAACAGATCAAGATTGGGCAAATTGATGATGCTTAAAATAAATAAACAATAAATAATCATAAGCAATATCGGTAATTTAATGAATCTAATTAACATGCCAAGTTAATTAGAGTCGATAACTAACCCTCAATTCAATTTAAGCATGACTTGGACCAAATGAGAATCGATAAATACCCGAATCCATCTAACAATGTTGCACGAGCCAGAATCATACTAACAATACATGACAAACACGAGTGTGACGGTACTTACAACAAGGCTGCGTCCACGTGAATGACACCCAACTTATCGAAGGACTCGCCGATTCTACGTTACTCCTACTCTTAGGGTTTTTAGGTCGGTGGACCGGAAACAAGGGAACTGTTATTGTATTGATTGACGTGAACTGCCGTGGCCCTTTATTTATAGGGCTATCGGACTTGTGGTACAAGAGACAAGATATCACCTATCTAGCCAATCTAACTAAATATAGTATCATTTTCTATATATCCTGCGGCTTTCTTTCCCTTGCATGTGAACTCTATTTTAATGTACAAGCTTCACGTGTCTATTTCCTTGCCACCCCTAGCCGAATCAAAAGATCTTCCTTCCTTGCTCGTGACTCCAATACGTAACTGTCCAGTATGCACACCTTCCGTTCCGTTCTTTTAGGCTTCTTGTTTTTCCTTCCGTCATATCACACTGGGACTTAACAAATACTAATAGGCTGTACGTGTATGAGCACTTGCAATAGCCGAACATTCAAGCCCAGATAACAAATATGTAACCATGTATCTCCTTTCTTTATTTGCTTGCCTCTGTTAGGATGTATAGCAATTGGCTTTTGCGGCACTTGATGTATATCTTTATTTGTTTGTGAGCCCTTGCCGTGGTCGCTTGCCATAACTGACGAGGGGCGCCTCGTGCTGACGTGATCAAATATCCGACCCTAGTCTTCCGATGGGCTTTTTCCTTTCGATATCGGCTATCTGTTCTCTGTTTAAATTTTGGTGTAAACATAGGCCTCCTAGTTCAGAGTATGAATCTCATACTTCGAACTATTTCAATCTGATGGTCTTCTTCAAAAGCTGAGAAACCTGCTGCAGGAATAACAAGTTTAGTCCTCCTTCCTTCAATCCTTGAAATATAATCACGTTCTCACCATGTTTTCCACACTTCTGCATGTAAGTCCCTGTAAAACAATAATTCTCTAATACATGTGGAAATAGGTCAGTGGCAAGTGCATATGTGTGTAAATATTATAGTTTTCTCCATTTAGATAATAATTGGTGGTGCGATATAATCGCTACTGATCACCAGTAAAATCCTCCAAGCTTATCTCTTGCGGATTCGAGCAAGTGAATAATCTTTGGTTGTTGATTAGGAGATGCTGCAATGTCGGTCACATCGCAAGAGTATCACATTTATAACTAAGATTTTTTTTAAATTTGAATAGAATGGTACTTTACTCATCCATCTATCTTCTTAACCATGGGGCTTTTACTTCTCACTAAGTCCTTAAGCAAGTGCAAAATAGAACAGTTACAGAACTGCTTATCTTTCATCCCTGGATCACTTTTCTTCCGGAGTTTCATCATTATATAAAATTGTGTCACATAATATTGCAAAGTCAAAAACCAAACCTCAAGGAGATACAAGTCATATACTTCGATCAAGAAGTGCAAGTGAATTTTATTTTTATCTTCCATGTACATGTTATTCTCTCTAATCATCTTAAAACTATGAGGTTATTGGGCCTTTGGCCATCTTTTATTTTTATTTGGCTAGCACGCGATCGTCATTTTTTTATTCTATCTTTCTCAGTTCTGGCGGACACGTGTCCGTTGTTTTTCTTTCTGAGTTTATTGAATAGCCTCATATCTTATCTTAATCAAAGAGAGAATGTCCATGCCTCATCAAAGAATTTATTAGTTTATAACGTGTATATGAATCTTGATATTAGGAATATGACTATAATCTCACTAGTGGTCACAACAATTTGACAAAGCTCAATATGACATTAAGTAAATTTATCGATCATTTCATAAAAACTCTCCGAATTTCAAGTATCTCTTAGGATAACGTCATAGCAAATTCTATCTCCATTCACATTCTACAACCACTTTTAGACAAAGTTCAAACTTTATGCAATCCACAGGTCCTAAAGATTTCAAGACAAATATCAAACCACTAAACCCAAATCTTAAAGAAATCGAAATTATAAACTAGACACAGGGTGAAACATAAAACAGAGCATCTATTCATCATTTCAATAATGGATAAACTAAAACACTTATATCACACATTTGTATAGTGAAATTATCCTCAGGATTTTAAAGTTTTGCCTTTTAAATATTTTTAATTTTAAACTTTGAAACTGCGAGGGTAGAGTTCCACGTACCACCGTTGAAGATGTATCGTGATGGATCGCTTGACGTCGTGCAACGTGTGTGCGTGGTGAATCCTGGCCCCCCGAGGTATAGCTGATGAAGGATCTTGAGACGCGAGTGTCCCCTTCAAAGGTCTTCGCCATCAGTTCTTCGTATCTGTATGCACGCTCCTTCATTTCAGGCCGATAAAGATGCTGATGACTTCTTTCGTTATCTTGAAATCGGCCGTTGCAATCTGAGACTTGGACTGGATGTAGCTTGATATTGTGAACTGGTTGCCAGCCATCAGAAAGAAAACGTCCTCTTCAACCCCTGCTATTAGCATGCTGCTTTCTTCTACACGCTGTACACTAGCCGATTTTATTTCAAAGACCCGATCGGCTTGCACAGATCAACGCAGTTGGCGAAGCACTATGGGATCCTGCCCAACATACCCTCGCAAGTTAACCTTGAAGGCCGCACTTGGAATTTGGTCCACCTTTGACATTGTGCCACTGTCGTGACTGTTCGCCAAACAGCCTGCATGGCGACGAGAGCGCCAATGCTACAGGGGAAGTAGTGACAGGAGTCTCCCTCGACTTCGTGCTGTAATAGTACAGGATCATCATGCTTCGAGTCTTGTGCTCAGGGAGAAGCACATATTGTTTCGGCTCATGCAGAAGGACCACCATCGCAGGTGCCAAGAGGAGACGACCACCAGAGAGCTCTTAGTCGGACGAATGTACAGGGTCCATCGGGTTGTAGCAGGATTCTGCATTTCATCCGATCCTATTTTTTGGAACAGCCGATTCTACCTTTAGGATAGCTGATCCTGTCGGCAAGCTTCAATAAATATTATTTTCATTATCCCCATTACTTGTCCGAAGGACTCCATCTAAGAATTTATCCAACACGTGCCTGACTCCCATTATTATTATTTTTTTTGGCAAGCATCAATACATGGACTCGATCACCTATGCTGCAAAAGCTGAGAACGGGCCAAACGCGGCTTCAAACTATTGTTGGCGAGAGCCGCTGTGACTAAATGCTATTCATTTCTTTTAGCCGATTCAGCGCAGATATACTAGCAATCGGCTCATTGTTGAAAACATCGGCTAACTGACCTTCAAGTATTGCATCTGATTTAATTAAATGAATTTCCATGCCTCGAATCCCTCTTCTCATTGCTGTATGCCAACCTTCTCCACGATTATCTTGGCACCGAATCCATCCGAATATTATGTAGCCAATATTCTCTAAGCAGATATCCTTCTTCAAACTCTTATAAGAAAACCCGAACATCCAAGTGTACTGGTAAATACCCGTTCTGCTTGATCGGCTTCTGCTCCTTTACTATCACTCTGATCTCCTCAGAGCAATGTATACGGGGGCATACGTACACGGCAGTGGGCATCAGCCAAGCATACACAGGTTGGAAGCGAGTAGATTCCAACTAAGGATTTCACATTTGTGATGATAGCTTTCAATCGGCCAGAGTATTTGAGCTCAGCCGTAGCAGCAAGAATAATCACTACTACTGATGATGCTTCTTTAGTTTGCTTCGGCTTTGAATTTGGTATATAGCCGAATCAAATGTATTTACTTAAATGCCGACCGCGATGACGAAGTCGGCAGTTTGGAGCATTGGATTCCAAGCGATGTACTTGCCAATCAGCTCGGCATGACAAAATATTTCAACAGCCAATATACCTTCAATTACTAATCCGTTGTCTTCATGAATTTTTCCAAATTTGATGGCCTCCTTGAGCACAAAGAAAATGGTAGGTCGGCTCTGTTACCCAACCATCAGTCACCATCCAAGTAGCAAAGACAAATGATGAGGCAAATGAAATCTGATATGCATGCAGCCAGATGATGATCATGGCGTCGGCTATTTAAACAAATTCAGACCGGCTTCTATATTCAATGTTTTATTCTGATCATAGCCCTACTGCTAACGAGCCTGAGAAATAAACTGATAGTATTTGCTTTAATGAACGGAGACACAACCTATCATCGGCCCTAATGCCCTGGTCAATCTCTTCACACTTGATCTTGGGCGATCGGCTGCTAACTCAATCGTGGCTTCAATTCTTCGTGCATCTGACCAGCATATGGCTATGTTCGGCTGGCTGATTGTTGTGAGAGAAAGGCTGGCTGATTGTTATGAGAGAAAAGCACTATAAAATAACTAGCCGATGCTGACTGGTAAGTTCATGCGAATAGAGCCATAATAATTGATCGAACTCCATTCCGTACGCGTACCACAATGCAAGCTTGCCAATGAGAGCATTCGTCTCAATATTTTTCTGGTAAGCACAGACATCTTCCGAAAGTTTTCTATTGTGTCCAAACTTGCAGTATTCTGATAGGAGTGACCCGAACCAATGACAATAGTTGAACATGTTTGAGTCTGATCAACAAGGATGTCATCAGCAACCTATGTCGGATAAATCGGCTCTTCAGAACTAGTGGATCGCCGACGTTCCTCTTGACATGTCGCCTTCTAGCCGACAGTATATCACATCAATGGTTATGGTATTATTTATCCTAGCACTGCTGCCAGGTTCGACCAATGTTGCACATCTCGGAATGATCACTTAGCTAGTTACCATAGAATACCCTTTCCTTATGCCGTAGCCAAAAACTGATCACCTTCAAATGGTTGGATACGTATATGTCTCTTCAAATAGCTTCTCTTTTTTTTGGCTACCTCCAAATCGATTGCATTCACTTAATCAGCCACCATAATACAGAAACCGCAGAGTTCAACATCGGCTTATAATAAGAGCCAGATGACTCAGCGTCGATCACGAGGATATCCATTGATATTCAAGTGCACTTGTCCACTTACTAAGGCATTTGACTTCTAATCAAAGGATTGTGGGTTCGAGTTCCACCAGGCGTGCGAAAAAGTGTGTTGACGCGAAATCTGGTTCGCACTCAGCACACTAGCGAAGCCGGAACGGTCCTGCGGAGCACAGAGCGAACAGACCCAGTAACTTCGACAATCGGCGTGGATGAGCACCGATGAATCTCCAAGCGTGCCAGTCAATTTGACCTGCAATTGATAAGGAAAAAGAGTCGATCAGCACAATACGGAACCACTGGTGTGTCTCGAGTTGTTCCAGATATCCGGCCCATGGGCCTTCTCAATAGACCATCGGCTAGAGAGCCGACTCCCGATCGCGTGAATCGATCGCATAGATTTGACAAAAACAACCGATTCCTTATTTAACCGATTCAGAGATAAACATGAACGAAAGCAAATTATATTAAACAGATCTAATTCATACATCGCCTTATGCGTCGAAACATGTCTTAATCTATCACATCTATTAATTAGGATCGACCAGATCATTGCAGCTAATTAACACACTTGAATCGATCTTGACATGAATCGGAACACAAGACAATGCATAAAAGAGATCGGAAGAATAAAACGTGCAGCAAGCAAGCGTAAACAGTATCGGCTAACAACCGATCGAAAGTATAGGCACCATACAAGCCTATAAAGTAAACGATGGTTTGACTCTTTAACTAATCTACCTAACCCGTCGCTTATGTCAAGGGGATCGACCGGATCGTTGCAGCCCGTGACGTAAGCTAATGGTTGAATTTATTAATCAAAGACCATCCACACAATTTATTTTATTACTTCAGTATGTCCTATACACAGTTAAGATCTGAACTAACCGGCTAATGACAAACAGATCAAACAGATCTACTCGCCTAAACATGATAATTAATTAAGCAAGATAAATACAAAGATTTAAGCCGACGAGAACAGATCAAGATTGGACAGATTGAAGATGCTTAAAATAAATAAATAATAAATAATCATAAGTAACATCGGCAACTTAATGAATGTAATGAACAAGCCAAGTTAATTAGAGCCGATAACTAGCCCTCAATTCAATCTAAGCATGACTTGAACCAAATGAGAATCGATAACTATCCGAATCCATCTAGCAATGCTGCATGAGCCGGAATCGCACTAGAAAGACATGATAAACACGAGCGTAACGGTACTTACAGCAAGCCTGACGTCCACCGGATGACACCCAGCTCGTCGAAAAACTCGCCGGTTCTACGTTACTCCTATTCCTACGGTTTTGGCCGGGGTCCAAAAAAAAAGAAACTGTTGTTATATTGATTGACGTGTGATGGGAGATACAAACTGCCGTGTCCCTTTATTTATAGGGCTATCGGACTTGGGGTACAAGAGACAAGATATCACGTATCTAGCCAATCTAACTAAATATAGTATCATTTCCTATATATCCACGGCTTTCTTTCCCTTGCATGTGAACTCTATTTTAATTTACAAACTCCACGTATCTATTTGCTTGCCACCTAGCCGAATCAAAAGATCTTCCTTCCTTGCTCGTGACTCCAATACCTAACTGTCCAGTATGCGCACCTTCCGTTCTTTTAGGCTTCTTGTTTTTTCCTTCCGTCATATCACACTAGGACTTAACAAATACTGATAGGCTGTACGTGTATGAGCACTTGCAATAGCCGAACACTCAAGCCCAGATAACAAATATGTACCCATGTATCTCCTTTCTTTATTTGCTTGCCTCTGTTAGGATGTGTAGCAATTGGCTTTTGCGGCACTTGGACGTATATCTTTATTTGTTTGTGAGCCCTTGCCGTGGTTGCTTGCCATAACTGACGCGGGGTGCCTCGTGCTGACGTGATCAAATATCTAACCTAGTCACCTGATGGGCTTTTTCCTTTCGATATCGGCTATCTGTTCTCTGTCTAAATTTTGGTGTAAGCACAAGCCTCCGCCTCTGACGGGCCGGTGGAGAGCCAAGCGACAGGCGGTGGTAGGAGCAGGGAGAGGACACCGCCTGCGTCGGAGGTAGGCGACGTTGGCACCCCGGACCTCGAATTGGGGTCCGCCCGGACCAGGGCGTCTCCGCCGATGGGCGGTGACACGGAGACGGTGTCCGGAGGCCAAGCGGAGCCCCCGTCGGTGGGGAGATCCCAAGATGCGGGCGTCCCGGACATCGAGGTGCTTCCTACCCCACCGCTCGCGACGCGGCCCGCGCCGTCCACGAGGCTGGGCACTCCGGCTAGCGCCGGCGCGGCGAGGAAGAAAACCTCGCTCCCCAAGATGAGGTGATTGCCTCTTTCGATTTCTCTTTGTCGTTCTTTCGCTGTGGGTGCCCACCCTTCTTCTTTCTTCGCATCAGGAAGCGTTAGGGGACGGTTCTCCAGGTCCCGCACCAGAAAATTCTGAAAGTGCAGGCCCGGAGTTCCGCCGGAGGGGCAAGTCGAGCGGCATCGGTGGATGTTCCCGCGGTGGAGGTCCGTCCAACCGGGGGTCCGGTGGTGGTGGCCGAAGTGGGCCCATCCTCTGATGTCGTAATGACCGTGGCTGACGCTGCCGAGCCAGCGGCCGCAACTGCCGCAGAGGAGACGGCCCGGGCTACGGCTCCCGAGGCTCCCGCTGATGTTTTCGGGGACGCCTCGGGGGCTCCGATCGTCACCGTCTCTTCAGGTCTGGTTGACGCCGGTGTCGTGGCCATAAAGCCTCTTCCTCCTGCGAATTCCATGGCACTGGTCCTCCAGGGAGCGCCTCCCCGGATGCTTATCGGTTCCCGCATCGAGTGGACCGACCGGGCTAACCCTGGAGCCCCACCGGTCTTCACGCTGCGGGACGACATCGAGGCTGCGCGCTGGGACGGCATCCAGGATCTTGGGTGATCGTGGTCAGAGAACCTGCGCCTCCTCGCGGACTCCATCGACTCAGAATTCCAGGAACGACTCCAAGTGAGCACGGTTGGCTCAATCCACGCATCGTTTCGGTGCTTTGGTTCGGTGTTTCCGCTTAACCCGCTCGCTTATGATTTTTCCTCAGGAGCTCATGGAGACCTCCCACGAGAAGTCCTGCTTCCTTCGCTAAGGCCTTGGCCTCTGGAAGCAGCTGGAGCTCAAGGGGCAAGCCCTCGCACGCTCCCAGGAGGAGCTAGCCAGCGCGACCGCCCGGCTGGCCGAGCTCAGCCTCGACCGCGACTCCTTGAAGGACAAGGTCGCAGAGGCTCGGGACCGGGTCGCCCCCCTGGAGGAGCGCATTCGGGAGCTGGAGGTTGCCCTAGCCGAAGCCGTGCAGGGGCGGGACGCCGTGCAGGCACTTGCCGTCGTGAAGGAGTCCATCGTCGACGTCCTGTCGTCGGACCTGGACCGCTCCCATGCGGCTCTGAGCCAGGCGGTGGGCGAGGTCGACGCTGCCCGAGAGAAGGCGAGGCAGGCGTGGGGAGAGGTTGAAAGTGCGTCTTACCTTTTTTGGTTTTCATCTGTTTTGGTTATCCGTCGTTCTCCATCTTCTTCGTTTAACCGACTTGCCGCCGCAGCTTTGAAGGTGGAGGCCATCAGTCCCCAAGGGACTGTTGCCACCCTCAACGCCACCCACGACGCCAAAGTCGCCGATCACCAGGACCTACAGAAGGTCGCGCGTGTGTTGTGCAATGCCCTCGGCACCGTCGGAGAGCCCTCGGCGAGCTCGCTCAGAAGCCGCTTGGAAGCCCTCCACGGGCGGGTGGACGACCAGCTCAAGGAATGTAATACCCCGGGTATTATGGCTAATTAATTATGCCATGTCATCATGTTTATTATTAAGCATTTGCATTTGATTATGCTTAGGGCCCTTAGAGTGGTTTATTGATAGATGCCTTGGATGATGTAATTGAATTATCAATTGAGAATTAAAAATAAATCAAAAGAAAAATTCCAATTAAGCTTTAAATTGACTCAAACACCTTTTTCAAAAACTATTTGGAATTTGATGGGAGTGCCTTAATAAAAGTTGTAGATCTGTTGAAATGAAACAACTTTTATTTTGGAAGATTTTGAAGTTATAATACAAAAATTTAAATTAAACTCAAATTACTATGTTGAAATTCAAGTTCGAAACTTCAAATTCAAAAATATTAGGAATTTGACAAAACCTCCTTAATAAGAGTTATATAGATCACTGAGTAGGACAACTTCTATTTTGACAATTTTTCAAGTTGTTAAAGAAATTTAAAAGTAATTTTAAAAATTCAGTTTGAAATTCAAAACCCTCTTTTACCCCCTTTACTGTAGTTTCAAAACCATATAGAATTTGGGTTTGGTTCAAAAACAAAAGTTGTCCAAAATTTTGAAACCTACAACTTTTGTGTTTTCACTTTTTCAAGTTAGTACTCAAAATCTGGTAAATTGAGTCAAAAAATCGAGAGGGGGGCACTGCACTGCTACAGTAACCCGCCCCCCCACTCTGTTCGCGCACAGGAGCTGGCCGTCGCGGCGCACGCGCGCGCGGCGCCGCCCGTGCCAGCCAGGATCCTACCCCCGGTCGCGGCAGCACGTGTAGGGGACCCCGCACCGTCCTCTGCCGCTTCTGTCTCCCCCTCGAACCGGCTTAAAGGTGACGGTCTCCCTCCCGTTTCCTTCCCCTCCCCGCTCGGCGCCGGTGATCACCTTCACTGCCCCGACCAAATCGGCCTCAATCCGTGCACCATTCTCCAATTGCTTGAGCATCCAATCTCCCTGCTTTCTTGCGCACCTAGTGCATCCATTTGGGCTTAGGTTCGTGCCCTGTGATCCGAGAACGCCTGTCGCCGTCTCTGCGGAAGACCGGAGCGCCGCCGCAGCCGTCTCTCACGCGACGAGCTCGCTGTGGTGAGCCTCTCCTCCTTCGGTATTTCGTTTGTGACTCTCTGTCTCATGCTCTAGCTCATGCTCGCGACGGTTTTTCATTTCGTTCCCTAGGGTCGCCGGAACGAGACTTCACCGTCGGGGCCGAGTCGCTGTGTCCGCCGCCGTAGTCAACCTCGTCGTTCTACTCCGTCCCTGCCTCAGCCAACCGTCGGGCTAGGACCGTGGTGAGCTTCTGATCCTCCCTGGCCCTTTTCCCTTAGTTCTCCGGCATCTCCGCGACCGGAACATGGTCGCCGTGCCGCCGCAGGTGTACGCGCGCACGGCTGCGCGCGAGGTTGAAGAAGGAGCTAACAAGCGGGCCCGGCCTGTCAGCGTCCCTGGGCGTACGCGCGCGTGCGCGGGCGAACGCGCGGGTGGAGTTGGGCCGGCCCGCTGACGTTGGACCGCCTCGGGCCGAACCGTTTTCTTTATTTTGAAGGGATTTCCAGTGGATTTTCCATTTTAATTTTGAATGAATAGTACTTCCATTTGTTATTTTCATAGGAATATTCCTGTTAATCTAAAAATCATAAAAATAATTGTGGGCACTCTCTAGAGCCTGTAGTATTTTATAAAAATATTATATATAGGGTTTGAACATTTCCTGTGGGAACTAAAAATCAGCATATTAATTAGTAAATGTAACTTTGAGCAATTTTAATAAATTCCAGAATTATCCAAAAATCATGAAAATTTATGTGTTACTATTTTAGGGTAAGATCTATCTGTTGGGTAAGTTTGAGCTCATTTGGAAAGTATTAGGACACTTGTTTATTAGTTATGGGGCGTTTGATTAGTAGAATTAATTTAAGCAAATAATCCCTGTTGTATTGGTGTGATTTTGGATTGATTGACTTCAAGGGACTTTCACCATAGTGATCCTTGACAGAAGTATTAGGGTCGCATGTTGGTGGTAGTAAAGCTGTGCAGCGGCTTTCTGTGACCGTTAAGATGGTCAATAAAACAAAAGTAGGAAACATTGCTTTTACCTTCCGTAAAGCGTTTACAACCTTACCGTCAAGGAAAGTTGTACTCAAGATCTTAATGGTTTACTTTCAAGCATTTCATTTGTTGTCCTCATGCCATGCTAAGCATACACCATTACATACGTGTAGTGCCCGTTCCCGAGGAGGTCCAGGTCGAGGCTACTGCTGAGGAGGTCACTCCAGAAGTCATCCAAGGATTCGACATCTGCGGGATTGATCCCGACCCGACGCTGTACACGATTCAAGGCAAGCCCCGGTGCATTCAGCCTCGCCTTTTGTTTTATAAAATTATTTATCACTTGAGTCTATTATTGCATTAGGTTGTTAGGAGTTGTTTGTCTCCTATATTGATGCATTACCTGCCTTGATACATAATATCCCGGAAACCTGTTTAAAAATAAAAATATTCAAAAATGCTTAGCCCTGCTTAATCAATTTAGATTTGCATAAAAAGGCTATTTTGACCCATGAAAATGTGACAATTATGAATCATGAGAAAAGGAAAAAGGGGTATAAGTCCGTTCGGAAATTGTGTACTTGGGTAGCAGCCCCGATGCACCGTATCCGTCGGAAAGGGGTTTTCCGTTCGTTGGTTGTGAATTTGGGTTAGAGTCCCAATGCTTGACCATCGGCGGAAAAAGGGATTTGAAAACCGTTGGGACACTTGTACTTGGGTTGGAGTCCCAATGCAATGTCGCCGGCGGAAAAAGAATTAGGGACCGTTCGTTTTAGGCCTGCTGTGATCGAGACTTTGCAACTAGCCACATACTACGGAAAGCTCTGACTCCGGTGGCTCTACTACTTGAACCGACAATCACGCACTGGGAGTGGAGAGATGGCGAGAGCAGCGTGTACCCTCGTGGCCGGCGTGCCTGGAAAGGAGAGGAGTACTGTGTTCTCGGGTGGCGCAGGACCGGTTCAGGGGTAGAAAAATCGTGGTAGCCGGAGTTGGTATATGCAAGTTTAAGTGCTACATATGCAGTGTGGATAGGGATCCCCAGCTGAGTACTAATCGATTTGAATCGTCGTTGCTCCTCGGATATGGAGACTTGATCCTTTGACCTACAATTGAAAAGTGGTTCGAAACTAGGTGTTTTTGAGAATGAGTAAGAATTTTGAAGGTATAATGATATCTGAAAAGGGATATGGAATTATGGATATGATTAAAATAAGACTGAGTTAAAATATTGAAATAGGATAGTAATGCTTTTCTGCAAAACTTTTGACTCTTGCTGAAGCCTCATCTTGACTCCCCTTAGCCTGCATTCCTGAGTCTCATTCCTTTTTCTTAGTCGGGTAAGTCTTGCGGAGTACCCCAGTACTCAGGGTTTGTTAACCCCATGTTGTAGGGACACAGCAACCGGAGGTTTGTTTCGCCCCCTGCTGTGTAACAGTGGTGCAGGAGGGATGTGAGGAGGAGTAATGTTGAACCCGTGGGCAGGGTTCTTATCGTTAAATACTTAATGTTGTTGTGTCGTCATTCCGCTGCTACTTATTTTATTTAAGTTCTGTAATATTCGCACTTCAATCGTATTTGGACAAACGGTTTGTAATCTAAGTACCTTATAACCTTTCCGCATTTTCACTCTGATGTAATTTGTTATGAAATGTTGTAATTCTGTAATGGCTTCGCAATGGGATCCTGTCGGAGGAAGTCGGGCGCTAATGTAGCCCGGCAGAACCTTCTAGATCTTTTGGGACACGGGCCCGGCTGTCAGAGGTCACTAGTGACAATGACAGGCGCCTGTGGGCCATGGGATTTAGCCGGTTCTATCACAGGAAGCTCTCCTGACGGGCGTCCAGAAGACGCTGGCGGTGGCGAAGTCTCACTATGAGAACTTTGACACCGATGCCGTCAGCGAGGGCTTCCTTGAGGCCTCTGACAATGGGCTCCTTACGCTGATCGGCTCGATGGAGGTCCCTGAAACGACGCCGGCGGCACTCTTCGAAGACGACATGAAGCTCCCCCCTGAACCTGAACTGAGAAAGAGCTGGGCCATCGTGCCCGTTTTGAGGAGACACTTATGAGGAACAAACATGCGGCCCTTCGTGGCCTTAATATTTATGTAAATATTTGCTGCATGCTTATTTTTTAGTTCGTTTTTGCTTGGCGTTTCTCAAAGTGGTTCTCTCAGTCAGCACTGAGTCTGGGCCATCGTGCCTCCGGAGCTATTTCGGCGTCGTATCTTTAACGGCGTAGATGCGGCCATAACCCGAAGGGCTTCGATGGGGCAAACACTTAGAAAAAGGTTCGGTCGATTTCGCCCGAGTCCCCTGCCTTAACCAGCGTTATTCTTAAGAGTTCTCTCTGAGTGTGAGTTACCCTTTGGGCGTAGAGTGGTGAGGGGAGATGCCGTATCCTGGAGGTGTAGGTGGTCTCGCGGCTCGGCTGGCTCTGCCTTTTGGGGTTTCTTTTGCTTTCCTGAGTTTCGTAAGTTTGCGTTTGGCTTTTGGGAGGAAGGGAGCTCGGGGGACAAAATATTTTTGAAAATTTTGTTTTTGTTTTCGCCGAGACTCGGAGGAGTCCGGGGGTTCCCCCCGTCCTAGCCCCCGAGGGAGGGTTGGTCCTATCAAAGATAGGGCCGAGCCTCACTTATGTTCTATAAATTCGTCCGTTCCTGAGGATGGGCTCGCAGAAAATCTTAAAACCATGCGCCAAAGAGAGGACGAGTCTTTAATTGATCTCAATATTTTACAGAATGTACAATGCCTGAAACTTAAGGGAAGAAGCGATGTAGCTGTTCTATGTTCCAAGCGTTGTTGTAGACCTCGCCCTTCTCGTTTGCCAGCTTGTACGTTCCGGGTCGCAGCACGTCGGCAATGACGAATGGTCCTTCCCACGGTGGTGCTAACTTGTGGCATCCCTTGTTGCTGAGCCTCAGCCGGAGCACCAGGTCGGCCACGAAGGTTCGGCCTCGGATGCGCCGAGCATGGTATCTGCGTAGGGATTGTTGGTACTTTGCGGAGTGCAACAAAGCGATATCCCGAGCATCGTCGACCTAGTCCATTGCATATTCCCGCGAGGTTTGATTTCCTTACTCGTCGTAGGCTTTGACCCTCGGTGCGCCGTACTTCATGTCCTGGGGAGCACAGCCTTAGCGCCATAGACCAGGAAGAAAGGTGTGAACCCCGTGGCTTGGCTCAGGGTAGTTCTTAGGCTCCATATCACTGCCGGGAGCTCGGTTAGCCACCTTTTGCCAAACTTATTCAATCTGTTGAAAATTCTTGGCTTGAGGCCCTGCAGAATCATGCCATTGGCACGCTCCACCTGGCCGTTCGTCCTCTGGTGAGCAACCGATGCCCAATCCACTCGAATGTGGTGATTATCGCAAAACACTAGGAATTTCTTCCCGGTGAACTGCGTGCCGTTGTCTGTGATGATGGAGTTCGGGACGCCGAACCGATGCATGATGTCGGTGAAGAACTGCACCGACTGGGTTGAGCTGATTTGGGTGATCGGCCGAGCCTCGATCCACTCTGAGAACTTGTCGATGGCGACAAGTAAGTGAGTAACGCCCCCGGGCGCCCTTCGGCTCAGGATTCTGGATCGCCTGCCTACTAGAGATTGGTAATTCTGCTGTATTACCTCTTATTATAACTTTGTGCTATTTCAATACTATGTTTCGGTCTGTTATGTTCCTAGTTTATACTAGTAGTATATTTGATATAGTTATGATTGGTAATGGGTTTATGCATGAGTTCGAAAAGTGTTTAATCCAGTACTTGAGTGGGTTAAGTGGTGGACATTATAGGGGCATGGTGCCTAGATATTGTTTGCCAGCGAATGCGCTTTATATGCCGAGTCATGTGGTAGATCGTGGATGTGACACTCCCGTTGAGTCCTTTGTAGTCCACTCCCCGTATGTAGAGAGAGTAGAACTAAATTATGAAGGTAGACTTGCTCTGTTCTTGTTCTTCCTGAATAATGTTCCTGATGCATAGATAAAGAGTCAATTGTGCTATACATGACTGTATATTTGCTAGAGTAGATGAATAACATAATTAATTACTAATGACATAAGAATCTGATCTCTTAAGTAATCATATGCTTTGGTTGACTTTAATTTTGAGTAGTCCGCACCCCTCTGGACAGTTATCTAAGCCTTTATTATCATCATATACATACCTTTATTATTGGCTTACCCCTGTTTAAGTATGTGCTATGTGATTGATTCTATTCATAAGTAATGTAACTTGAATCTATCCACTCATGCCTGACTCCATACCTTCTCTCTGTTGTAAAAATATAAATCGACAACCCTGGAATACTCGGGTAAAATGCTACAATGGTATAATTAATCTGTGTGCTTGCAGATACTTTAAACTTGATTATTTATATTTTATCTTCTTTAGTCACTTGCATTCATAATAACTGTTTAGTATTATTCTGGGTAGTTTCCATACATTTCTCTTATATTTATGTTAGGGATGACAACTTAGTTATTGTAAGAGATATAGGTTTAAAAGTGGTGGCTAAGTAATTTACCAAGTGACACTTAATTAATACCAATAAACATTTTTGGCGCCGTTGCCGGGGAGAAGTAACGGAAAGGCATTTGAGAAAAAGATCAAGTACATACTTAGTGATGGAATCATACCTAGTACCTCTGCTTTTACAGAATTACCTCTTATTTTTCTTGTCTATATTTTATGCAGGGTATTACAGGATTCAATCAACTTCATTCATCTGAATCAAATCAGTGCAAGAAGAAGCTAACACCAAGTTCTTGAAGCCATGGCTGAGAAAACATTGCGAGAGTTCGCTACACCAAGCACCGAGAACATTCGCACCGGGCCAGCACTCAACACCGATAATTTAGAGTTCGAGCTCAAGCCAAGCCTCATTAACATGGTTCAAGCTATATCATTAAGTGAAAAGGCACATGAAGATGCAAGTGCTCATATTCAGAATTTTCTAGAGATTAGCAGCACCATCACCATCAAGAACGTTGCTCAAGACACCATACTACTCCTTTTATTCCCATTTTCACTCTTGGGAAGAGCGAAGCAGTGGTTCTACGCCAACAAAGATCACATCAACACATGGGCAAAGTGTTCTAAGGCCTTCTTAGAAAAGTTTTTCTCTATAGGCAAAACCAATGCCTTAAGAGGAAAGATTACTGACTTTTAGCAGCAAAAAGAAGAAACCATTTCAGAAGCATGAGAGCGCTATTAAGAATACATCTCAAATTGTCCCATCATGGAATAGAAGATTGGTTACTCCTACAAGGTTTCTACCATGGATTAACTCAAAGGAGTCGTAACCAACTTGATGCAACTGCTGAACGGTCATGGAAAGCTGAAGCACTTATGGAGAAACTAGCAAGAAATCAAAGCTGGACCCATGACAATACTCAACATTGTCATCAGAGTGAGGAGACAATCGTAGAACAGTGTGCATTATCAACCAAGATGGACGTACTACAAGGTTGGCTCACACAGCGAGGCGACTACAAGAAGGATCGTCAAGTTATTCAAGATACATTCAACACACAGAACAAACGGGGAGAGTACTTAGGAGTGAAGTTTGATCCACCGCAAGAAGACATCAATGTCATTCTCAACAACTCTACTCCACAAAAGCAAGGATGGAATCAACAACAATCCATCCAAGGTAATTACCCAGGTAAATATCCTAAACAACCATCCTTGAGAAATTTGATATTAGAGTAAGCTAGAATTAATGATAATATTGCTAAGAAACTTGCTTCTACTGATAAAATCTTGGAAAGTATAAATGTCAAAATGGATAACTTTTCTGCTGCATTGCCTTTTGCCACTAACCATGAGCAGGTCAAAGCTATAACTACGAGAGGTGGCAAATCAATCCAAGATCCCCCATATCCAAAAGGAACACATCCGAGAGGGACAACTAGGGTACCGGCGGCACTAGCAGAACCAGAAGAAAAGAGAGGCGCTGAAGTGGAAGAAGTTGCACCACAAGAGCATGAAATGACACAAGATTTTAATGACGTCAACTTCCTACCATTTCCACGAAGAATCCAGAAGAATCAATAAGATGAGCAGTTCGGCAGATTTATTGAAATCATTCAGAAGTTATATGTCAACATACCATTATTAGATGCCCTTCAAGTCCCCACTTATGCAAGATACATCAGAGATATCCTCAATAAGAAGAGACCACTGCCGACCATCGAGGTCATCAAGCTGACAGAAGAATGTAGTGCGGCTATCCTCAATATAGCACCGAAAAAGAAGAAGGATCCATAATGCCCCACTATCGATTGCTCAATCGGAGAACAATACTTCAATAATGTATTATGTGATCTTAGAGCAAGTGTCAGTGTGATGCCCAAATCAATCTTTGAGAAGCTCAGATATTCCACCCTGGAAACCACATCAATGTGCATTCAACTGGCAGATCAATCAATTCGCTGCCCTGAGGGAATTGCGGAAAACATTCCAGTGAAGATAAGAGACTTCTTCCTGCCAGTAGATTTTGTGGTCCTAGACAGGCAACCAGACTCGAAAGTATCCCTCATCCTTGGGAGACCTTTCTTGAGCACAGTCAATGCTCACATTGATATCGAGGCAGGAGAAATCAGATTCAACATAAATGGGAAAGAAGAGCAGTTTGCTTTTTGACCAAGACCAGAACAACAACCCACTGCAAACATGGTGGACGGAAAGGACGAACCAGCTGGATCACCATCTCCCGGATTGGAGAATTCACCCGTTAACTAAGCAAGAAAAGGAAATCCGATTCAGCGGACAAGAAAATCCCGAACCTTCGCCGAGAGGTAACTTGGTATTTATCCGCATTTATTTTCCGCATATGCATTATAAAAACAAAATAAAAATTTGCATAGTAACATTTTTAGAGTCTCATATAGGTTTTTCCTGGAGCGTAAAAACTCCCGGTAGAGTTATTTCACCACAGAGTCAGAAAATTATAAAAAATTTCACATTTCAATTCCTTGCATTTTGTAGTTTCATAAAAGTATTATTTTCTTAGTTCGTATTTGCATGGTATTTGTCTACGGTAGAATACGGGAGACACATGGGTCCCACACCAATCACACCCATCACCTCCACCTCCATTATCACCCACTATCATCCACCATTATTCACTACCATCCATTCTTTTCCATCAACCCTATCACATTCATGCACCACTATGGGAACCAACCATCAGAGCATCAAAGTGCTTTCACAGGATTAGGATTGAGGTAGAGAGTACCCACGAGAAAAGAGAGAGCAAGTGGCCACCAAGTGAGGTCGGCCGACCCCACCCCTAGGTCGCCCGACATGCCTCTTCCTCTCCTATAAAATCCCAAGCTCTCAGTTCATTCTTTGCACCATCTCAAACCTGAGAGCACCCCTTTCATCTATAATTTCATTCAGAGAGTTGGAGTGGTAGCTAGCTCCTCATTTGGAAGAGTAGAGGGAGCCTGAGAGTGAAGCCTGTGTGTGGGGGGATAAACCCCCGGTACCACAAGACAAGACATGGGTCGCACCATCAAGCTGGTCCGGCTCAGAAGACGAAAGTGTGCGGTGTAAGGCACTGCACCGTACGGTTATTGTACCAACTTAGTTAGTTTACTTGTAATCTTGTCCCTTCAGACTATATAAGGAGGGACAGGGATCCAACATGTAAACTCAACCCATCAGATATCATTGAAATATAGTCCACCAGCACACAGGACGTAGGGTATTACGCCTCGCAGCGGCCTGAACCTATATAAATCTTGTGTCTCACGCTCTCTGCGTAATGCTATTTGTCTCAGACGCACCTCCACCTACCAATCTACTACCTTGGGCATACCCCTCGGTAGTCTATCGGCGATATTCCATCAACAGTTGACGCGCCAGGTAGGAGGTGTGCTTCCTGATCCCATGACGAGCAAGATAGAAATCCTTTTGCGTTGTCGTCAACAACGACAACGTCATTCGCCGGCGACGAGCCAGGCAGAATTTTCTTCGTCTACATCCACCGGCGGCTTCCACGTAAATCCTGCTCCAGCACTCCAGCAGATTTGGCGTCAGACGATACCTCCGTGAGCCACGGCATCGGTTTCGTCCTGCCCTTGCAGCACTCGATCGGATCTACATGGTGGCCGTCGTCAACTACCAAGCGTTATGGAAGGCCAACAGATCTAACACGGCAACCTGTCTCGTAAACGGCAACTTGCACGGAAGACATCTGCCTGGTTGTGGCTGGGCATCTACGGTCTAGTGACGCACGTACTACATCGATCTAACAAGCGAAGAGAAACAACGCGATCTACAAGGGCCATGCAAGTCAACCATATAGAGATATGCAAGACGACGCATCAAGCAAGCTAATTGTAGCAACTCTAGTTTTTTTTTTAGAAGGTAGCAACTCTAGTTGATATCCTGTGTCGGGCCCTCGTCATCGCACACATCGTTCAGCGACCAGCGATGCCTGCTCACCGAGACTCGCGTCACCGACTCCGCTCAAGATTGGATCACCAGGCACGATCTACGAAGTTTGCATGGAGACCGTGAGGATCAAAGACTCGCATGTATTCATGCATGAGAAACATGCACGGAATTCTCCACGCGTTCATGAGAAAGCTAAGTCACGTTTTTATCTTAATTATATTTTATTCTTCGGATTTCTCCATAAATCTATATAATATTTATTGGCAGAAAATCGATCTCATTTTCCATCGTCAACACTCTATGGCAGCATCAACAATAGCAAGCCCGAAGCCATCAAGTGAGCCACGTCGAGCCATCACGCGAGTCACGCCAAGCAACTCCTTGACATGCCGACCACTCCGCTCGACGTCATCAAGCTAAGTCATATTTTTAATATTCTTCTACATATTCTTCGACCTCCATATATCTCCGGAAATTATCTTTATGGTTATTCACCGCCGACCTCTCCATAAGCCCAGACAAAAGCTCGGGCAACTCGCTGACGATTTCTCCATAAGCCCCGACTACGCTCGGGTACTCAGAAGATTTTCTCCGCCAACGAGATACTAAGTATCTCTCCGTTCTCTTCTCTTAAGAGTTGCTTAACGTACGTTGGTAGTACACGCCTTAATTCGTGAAACCTGTCTACGCACCATAAGCTGTAAACTCACATGGTCATGTTAAGAAACCTCTAAACCATACGCCGGGTCAGGTGGTTAAACGTAACAGGCCAACTATTAGGGGAAATTACGTGACCTGACAAGAGTAAGAAACGGACAATCTTATCATGAGTTCTATAATATTGGGATCCGCTCCAAAACCTACATCATGTACTACCCACTGTACATATTTATTTTGCAGGAACTCACCGCCGAGCTCTCGTCGCTCCTCGCCATCCTCACGTTGCTCGGACACCGTCTCCGACCACGGTGGGGACTCGTCACCGCTCCTCATCGTCCTCGCGCTACTCGGACACCGTCTCCGACCACGCTGGGGACTCGTCGCCGCTTCTCGCCGTCCTCGCACTGCTCGGACTACGCCTCCGACCAGATGGGGGACTCGTCGCCGCTCCTCACCGTTCTCGCACTGCTCGGACTTCGCCTCTGACCAGGCTGGGGACTCGTCAACGATCTTCGCCGCTCCTCGCCGTCCTCGTGTTGCTCAGACTTTGTTTCCGACCACGCTGGGGACTCATCGCCGCTCCTTGCTGTCCTCACGCTGCTCGGACACTGTCTTCGACTACGCTGGGGAGTCGTCGCCGCTCCTCGCCGTCCTCAAGCTGCTTGGACTATGCTTCCGACCAGGATGGAAACTCGTCGCCGCTCCTCGTCGCCGACCTCGCGCTGCTCGAACACCGTCTCCACTCTTGGGACTCGTCACTGCTCCTCGCCATCTTCACGCTGCTCGGACTACTCCTCCGACCAGGCTGGGGACTCGTCGCCGCTCCTTGTCGCAACTGTCGGTGTTTTACGACCGATAGCCCGTCTCGGGGGTGCCCGGGACGGTTATTTATTCGGAGGGGTGTCAGCGTATGCAGGAATTCAGTGGTAAACACAGGTAGACAATGATTTATACTGGTTCGGTATACGGAAAGTCATGGCGCCCTACGTCCAGTCTGGGGTGGATAATATGTTGCGCCCTGCGCTTCTAGACCGTGTGGTCTGTTGTGGTGATGATTGTCTGT
Source organism: Eremochloa ophiuroides (assembly GCA_038502445.1). Classification (NCBI taxonomy): domain Eukaryota; kingdom Viridiplantae; phylum Streptophyta; class Magnoliopsida; order Poales; family Poaceae; genus Eremochloa; species Eremochloa ophiuroides. Next base: position 46,470,115 of record JAHLJS010000008.1, on the reverse strand, counting down.
TGAGGTGCCGATCTAGAGAGCCCTGCCCTCCTTTATATAGTCCAGTGGGCAGGATTCCTAGTCGGTTACAAAGTAGAGATCCTAATAGGATTACAAACTAGTCCTAATAGGATTACAGGAAAGGAATCCTAATTGGACTAGGTCTTCTTCTCTCTTTCTTGTGGGGAACCCCTGGTGTCCCGCATCGACAAGCCCTTGAGCATCTCATGGTTGATCTGTAGAGAAATCATGAAATGGTCTTGAATTCTTCTGATGACGTGCGCTGAAAAGCGCACCCATTAGGTGTAGCCCCCGAGCCATTTGCTTGTTTGAAACAAAGAAGTTGGAGGGTCTTTTTTCTAGAAACTTTTGGAGGGTATGTGTACCCTACAACCCCCGAGCCTCCTGCTTGTTTTGTAAAAAGAAGTCGGAGGGTCTTGAGTAGTGTTCTCCTTCTTGTTTCCGAGCCTGTCGAGTACTTTATGATGATTTTTTTTTTTGCGTAGCCCCCGAGCTTGTCGAGTACTTTCTGATGAATTTTGGGGCGTAGCCCCTGAGCCAGTTGCTGGGTTCTTTTTTGGTTGTACCGAGTTGTTTGTGCGTGTCGGCCTACTGATCCAAGTTCTTTGGCTGATGATCCACGTTGTTTTTGCGATTGTCCAGGTTCTTTCTGCGATCGTCCAGGTTCTTACTATGATCAACCGGGTTTTTTCTGAGGTTGTCCAGGTTCTTTCTGCGATCGTCTAGGTTTTTTCCAAGGTCATCCGAGTTCTTTCTGAGGTCATCCGGGTTTTTTCTGAGGTCATCCGAGTTTTTGCTGAGGTCATCCGAGGTCATCCAAGTTCTTTCCGGGGTCATCCGAGTTTTTTCTGAAGTCATTCATGTTCTTTCTAAGGTCATCCGGGTTCTTTCCTGTCTTGTCGGCACTATTAGCTGTCGGTTGGGTTCTTTCTTGGTCATACTGAGTTGTTCTTGTATATGATCGCATGCTGATCCAAGTTGGATACTTGCGAGCCTAAAGCTTCGGGTGGGTAGTCTCCTCAATGGAGGCCCCGTATCACCCCACCTTGGAACTCGAAATTACCACAAGGGTTGAAGGAAGGGCGGCAGACTGGAACTTGCTTCGTCCGGTGCAGTAGTAGTTGAGTAGGGTAGCTCGTGGAGGCGTGAACTTTATCCGGCAGATTATGATTTCAAATTTAATTCCCTGTAAGATAATCATACAAAGGTATATAATAATTGATATATTCAAGATATCAAGATATCAAGTCGAGAGCGGATCCCAGCATTATAATATGCATGTAAAATTTTTTGCGTCTTGCTCTTGTTAGATGATGTAAATTTTTCAAGTAGTTAGCCTGTTATGTTTAAATACTTGAATCCTCGGTGTATATATGGTTCAGAGGTTTTATTAACGTGATCATGTGAGTCTTATGGGGTAGATACGCTTCACGGATTAAGGCATGTGCTTATTCGAAAAATTTAATGGCCGTTAAGAGAAGACAAAAAGTCCATAATAATGATTTTTTTTTAATTGCTAGATCGGTTAGTCTTACGGGGTAGACAAGCTTCGTGTATTAAGGCGTGTGCTTACTCGAAAAAATTTAATGGCCGCTAAGAGAAGACAAAAAATGCATAATAATGATTTTCTTCCATTGCTAAATCGGTTAATTTTCTGAGTAGCAGCCTGTTACGTTTATGCACTTGAATCCCCGACGTATGGTTTAGAGGCTTCATTGACGTGACCATATGAGTCTTATAGGGTAGACAAGCTTTACGGATTAAGACGTGTGTTTACTCAATTTTTTTTTTTAAAAATGATCTTTTTCTTCCCGAGCAGCAGCCTGTTACGTTTAAACACCTGAATTTCTGGCGAATGGTTCAGAGGTTTCATTAACGTGACCATATGAGTCTTATGGGGTATAGATAGGTTTCACGGATTAAGGCATACTACTCGAGTAAATCGACGCTTTTTAAGTGAAAATTAAATATGGTGGTAAGAGATATATTCATAAAATTAGAATTAGAGCATGAATTAGCTTGATTTGTAGCCGGCTTGTAAGATGCCGCATAGACTAATGCCGGGCGTGAATCGATGATCATCTTGTTCAAGTCGAATCCGATTAGTACCCGGTGCATCTTGCTGGTGGCTTGCAAGTTGCATGTCCGTGTTGTAGTCGATCTCGGCTTTCGAGTAGAACGATGTCGACTTGCTCGTTGATTAGCATCTTGGTTTGTGGGAAGCTGCGTCGTCGAGGCGTGAGCCGGCCGTCTTGTGTTCAAACTGCTCGTCTCAGGTGAGCCGGGCTCGGGTGAGCTTGCAGGCCCGGGCACGTGCGCGTAGACGATACTGAACCGAGTAGATCATGGAGTACGTGTATAGGTGCATGCTGGTCTCGTCTTTGGCAACTTGCAGTCGACTTGCGTGTCTGATCACGTCTCCCTTTTTGCTATTGTACTTGATGCATCGTCATTGCTTTGATTGCCATCGGATTAATTTGCGTGGAAAGCTGCTTGCGACGCTGGCGGGTGGGTGAAACAAGCAGCGCTGAGTTGACATGTTGACGCCGAGGGTCGCCGAGCTGTTGGTCTTGAGACGTGAAGTCCCGCTGTTGTATGACGATGAGTCGACGAGATTCGCGGCGAGTTGTCGACGAGGGCCGATGAGTGCCGTGACGAATCTTGATCTTGATGTCCACCGAGCCCTCAAACGCAAAGCGCCGAGGACCCCTATCTGACGCGCTAACTGTTGGTGTTTTATGACTGATAGTCTGTTTCAGGGTGCCCGGGACGGTTATTTGTTCGGAGAGGTGTCGACATATGCAGGAACTCTGTGGTAAACGCAGGTAGACAACGATTTATATTGGTTCGGTATGCCAGAAAGTCACGGCGCTCGATGTCCAGTCTAGGGTGGATAATATGTTGCGCCTTGCGCTTCTAGACCGTGAGGTCTGTTATGGTGATGATTGTCTATTGAGGTACCGATCTAGGGAGCCCTGCCCTCCTTTATATAGTCCAGGGGTAGGATTCTTAGTCGGTTACAAAGTAGAGATCCTAGTAGGATTACAAACTAATCCTAATAGGATTACATGAAAGGAATCCTAATTGGACTACGTCTTCTTCTCTCTTCCTTGTGGGGAACCTCTGGTGTCCCGCATCGACACCGACCTCGCGCCGCTTGGACACCATCTCCGACCATGCTGGGGACTCGTCGCCGCTCCTCGCCGTCCTCGTCGTCGCTCCTCGTCGTGACCAACCGCGCTGGGGACTCGTCGCCAAGCTGTCAAGTCACTCCACGCTGTTCGGATCAGGGTGCTGATCTTGGGCACCATATCGGGGGTCTTGATACGCGTCTCGCCGTGTTTGGGAACTCGTCATCTCTTCACATGATCAACAATTTCAAGAATTTTTGACTCTGACACCACGTGACTACGTCACCTACTATCAGGTTTGGGGGCTAAGTGGATACATTTCACCTAACGGTAAAGGAATTGGTTCTGGCGAACCAAAAGTGGATATACTTCACCAAGAGAGAGCTCTCTTCAAAAAATTTTCTGAGCTCGTTACATCCGTCTGGTCAAGCAACTCTGAAGATCTGCACCTCCCGACGAATGTAAGGCGCTTGGGGACTAGCTGTGGGGGATGAACCCCCGGTACCACAAGACAAGACATGGACTGCACCATCAAGCTGGCCCAGCGCAGAAGACAAAAGCGTGCGGCGCAAGGCACTGTACCGCACGGTTATTGTGCTAACTTGGCTAGTTTACTTGTAACCTTGTCCCTTCATACTATATAAGGTGGGGCAGAGATCCAACATGTAAACTCAACACATCGGATATCATATCAATACAATCCACCAGCACACAAGACGTAGGGTGTTACGCCTCGCGGCGGCCTGAACCTGTATAAATCTTGTGTCTCACGCTCTCTGCGTAACATTTGTTCGTGTCAAATGCACATCAACCGATCAATCTACTACCATGGGTATACCCCTTGGTAGACTATCGGCGATATTCCATCGACACTGAGAGAGTAGAAGTTCTTCTGTTTTCCTGAGGGAAAAGCATAGCACTTAGAGGAAGTGCTGTCCAACTAAAATCAAAGTAGAAAGTCGCCTCAAATTTGAGCTTAAAACATTGATCAACTTGAACGAACCCTTCAACGACTAACCTTTGAACGACTGACTTCTAGACGGCTAACCTCTAACATTTTTGAGCTAACTCTTGTGCAAGTTTTCTTTTGTGGTGTGCACTAACGTTTTGCAGATATAAGCTGGCTCAAGAAGAAGTTCACCCGTGTGGGATCGTCACGATCTACCCGGAGCCGTTCATCGAGCAGCTCGGATATGAACGTTGACCCTCCATCTCAGGAACTGCCTGCTGCACCCACTCTTGTCTTGACAGATGAGAAGCATCTGAAGCTGTGATGTTCTGAGAAGGCCAAGTTCAACGTCATCAAAAACCTTCCATTCACACTGACGAGTGTCTTCAGCGACGACCTTCTCCACGATACAGGTATGGACACCGAATTCCCCTTATCTTTCATGAGATTGGTTGGGAGGGATTTTGGCAAATGACCGAGCTGGGTAGCAAGCTTCTCACTGCCGAATTTCTTTGCACGCTTAAAGTTGAAACTAATGGAGTTTCTTTTCGACTATTTAACAAAGAAATTTATTTAACATGGAAATAACTTAGCCAATGTTGACGGTTGTTAAGTACCAATTTTATACCGTCAACTAATGCCTAGGGAAGATCAATAATAGAAGCATAGGGGTTATTACTGACAAATTCCACGAGTTTTGCTGAATTGTATATTTTTCAGGGATTATTCTAGAAAGGCTTAATCGAATGATTAAAGTGCTTAATTACCACGAAACTTAACCGCCAAGGAAACATCATCACCAGAACACTAAAAGCATCTGGAACACACCCGAAGCACCGGTGCCCGAGACCCACCAGAGTGGGGCCAGCCGGCGCCCCCAGGGTTTCGGCCCACCTTCTGGAGTCTTCTTCCACCGCCTCTCTGGAGTCATCTGGGCCCTTTGTTCAAGTCAGTTTGATCCCACGGCGCACGTTCATCCCACCGGGATATAAATAGAGGGGCAGACCCCCCTCCCAGAGTACCAATTCATTCCTCCTGCTTCATTTGTCAAGAGTAGATAGAAGTTAGGGTTTCCAAAGATTACAAATAGGGCTCTAGTTCTTCAAGTTCATAGTTTAGGCGTCTAGCAAGGTTCAAGTAGAGTTGGGCGCTACGCTTGGGATTCCAGATCTGTTCGTCTGGAGATCGGTAATCTTATCTTGTATCTCATTAAGACTTTATTTTATTTTAATATATTGCTACTTATTCAGTTCTTAGTTTATTCTAATTGCATATTCGATATAGTTATGATTGGTGATAATTATTGTCGTATGATCGTAAAGCACCTAATTCAGTACTCGAGTAAGTTAGGTGGTATACATTATGTAGACGTGGTGTCTAGATATATTGTGTACCTACAGAGGCACCCTGACGTGCCGGGTCGTGTGGTAGTCCGCGTAGATGACAGTTGCGTTGGTTCCTCTGTAGTCCACCCCCCGTACGTAGGACGAGCAGAGCGCGGTCGCGAAGGAGGTGACCCTTGTGTCTTAATATCCTCATTAGATGATGCTCCTTATGATGTTTTCTGAGTTGATTATGCTATAGATGAAAATGTGTAATGTGGCGTAGGCTGTAGACTTTGTATTTAGTAATTACATAGGTTTCCTTTAGTTTAGCCGAATCTCGAGATTGTCTTACTACATTAGCGAGTCTCTATATTCTATCTCTGGAATACCATTTACCTCATTTACTCAGTTATCATTTACCATTTATCATTGACGTATTTATCGCTAAAGCACTAGAGTTATGGATTATCATAGGTCTACACATTTATTTTTCAAATCATTATAGTAGATTATCCTAATGAGTAGAATGCCCATTTATCCTTTGGCATAAAACAAATCAACAATACTCGGAATACTTACCGGGTGAAATGCTACAATGGGAGAATTATTTGTGCGCTTGATGATATATTCTATAGTATTATTTTTAGGAGGCAAGTGAAGATTATTTTACCTTTGATTTTTGACATCATGTTAGGGATGACAACTTAACGTGAAGTGATGTTAAAAATACCAATAGCCAACACCTTGGTTTCCTTTTGGAATGTGTGATAGACATGGATGTTGCTCTGCCTGAATTTTATAGACTAAAATTTTGGAAGGAAATAACTGATGAGAATAGCTGTAAACATCATGTTACTGATTCCATTCAGTTGCCTACTTTGCGCTTTATGCACCATTGCCTAGGAATTACAGGGATGATGTTCGCATTGTTAGGATCGAGGATTTGCAAATCTTGTTTGCCATGGCTAGACGTAGGAAAGTTTCACCTGTTTATGCCTTGGTAGAACATTGGATCAAAACTTTTGAGAGGAAGTTTGGGCACATCGAGTATACCTCTTTGGTAACTCGGCTTGTCGGCTATTTGGGTCTTTTAGAAAATGCCACGCTTGATTTCATAACTGAAGACCGGCCCGAGATTACCATTGAATATTTCAGACAGGCCCAAATAATAAAAGGAGGGAAGAACAACATTCCCATTACTATGATTTATCGTGGCGATGCAACCGACATCCTGTTGCCTAACCCGGGACTCCGATTGTACGCTGCGCCTTCTTTTATTGTTTTGCCAAGCAGGGCCACTGTCGGCAGGAGCGCATCAGCACACCTGGACCGCATACCGCAAAGGTACTATGGCGCAGACCTGACTCCAAAGGGGCCAGCATTCATAGGCTACCAGGTGTTCAATCACACGGGCACCTCATGTGGTTATCATAACCCGTGGGAGTGATAGGTCCGAAGTGGCTAGAGGGGGTGAATAGCCAATTAAAAACTTTCTACAACAACAAAACTTGATCACAAGGTAAGTAACAAATGAGGCGAAGCGAATTCTTTGCGCTAGCCTACTAGAGGGTTGCAAGCCTTCCTAACCGGTCTAGTTAGAGTCACTAGGAGCACACAAGCTAATCCTAAGTTGAGCTACTTACTCCTAGGTGAACAAACTAGCTACTTCTACCACTACCACTACACAAGCTACTACAACACAAGAGTAAAGTGCACAAATGTAAAGAGTAGGGTGTAGAGATGATATACCGACGTGTAGAGGTGATAGCCAAACACCAAAAGATATACCAACACACTCGAAGGTGGTGGTCACAATAAAATCCCAATCAACACACGGAGACAAAGATTTATCCCGAGGTTCACGTGCTTGCCGGCACGCTAGTCCCCGTTGTGTCGACCACGACTCGGTGATCCGGTGGCTAATCGACGACAATCGTCAAGCTCACCAAGAGCTCCACAAGAATCTACCACGAGAAGGATAACTCAATGACACGAGAAATTTACTAGAGCTACCTTGTGGCTTCTCCACCGGGGAAGGTGCAATACCCCTCACAAGATCACCGGGAGTGGCTGGAGACAATCTCCAACTCCGCCAAGCTCCTCCGCTGCTCCAAGCTATCTAGGTGACGGCAATCACCAAGAGAAATGAGAGAACTCCGCAGCAAATACGAACAACAAGTGCCAATGAATGCAAAGATCAAGCAAAGCACTTTGATCAACTCTCTAGCTCACAATGGATGAGAATTATGCAATCTATGTGAGTGAGAGTGTTGTGAGGGTGCTCAAGAGGTGTATCAACAAGTTAGAGAGCCAAGAGAGCGAGTATGAACCGGCTAAGTGGCTTAAATAGACAGACACACACAAACATAGCCGTTACTCACTTTCTGCGCACCGTCGGACGCTAAGCGTCGGATGGTCTGCGCGGGGCGTCGGACTAATGATCCCGGTCCGACGCTTTCTTCCTTGGCGAACCGGCGCGTGCCACATCAGCTCGACCGTTTGAAATCGACCGTTGGCGTCACGAACTGCAGACCGTCGGACTGAGCGAAATAGTCCGATGCTCGTCGGCTGAGGCCGTCGGACCAAAGCACTGAGGAGTCCGACGTTTCCAGAGAGGTCCACGAGTGCCAAAATTCGTCGGACATCGGTCCGACGCTCGGCCTCGGACCAACGACGATTGTCCGACGCCCTCTGCGGATGCCACGTGTCGAACGATCGACCGTCGGACGCTGGAGACGTATAGTCCGACGCTCGGAAAACTCCAGTCCGACGCTCCTGTTCACTGAAGCACGAAGACACCGTCGGACGAAACAATTAGTCCGACGCAGTGCCTTCGATCGGTCTGACGCCCTCAAAACACAGAGCTGCAGGGCTACCGTCGGACGCTGGGAATTGGTCCGACGCCTGTCGACCAAAGCATCCGACGCTCGTTTTCAGCGCGTTTCGAGCTCGTGTCAAGTCCTTTGCTTATGTTGGCTTACACATGTTATATGTAAAACATTTCTTGCAAAGTGTTAGCCATTTTCAAAAGGTTTTGCAAAGGGTTTAGAGTTAGCCACTAGATCTAAATGCAATGCATGATCCAAACATCTAATGGCACTTGATAACCGTGTTAACCATGGAATTACTCCCCTCTTTATAGTACGGCTATCTATCCTAAATGTGGACACACTCTCTATAGTGTCCCATCCACCAAAATGGAAAGAGCCCTATTGATATACCTTTGCCTTTAGCTCAATCCAAATCACCAAGTGTTGAAGTTCTTGATCTTCACTTTGATGGGCTTACTCCAAGTCTTTGGATGCCTTCATCACCTCCACACTTGATCCTCTAACCATCTTGTAATCAAACACTTAGGCATAATGGTTAGATACTTTGGTGTCATCAATTAGCCAAACCAAACATAGAGCTTTCAGGGAGGCAACCCCGTCCACACAATCGGAGGGATCCTGGCAGCAAGCGAGCAGCACCCAGTGGCACCACGGCTACTATGGTCATTACAAGCAAGGTAGTGGTCAGTTTGACATGCAGGAGGAGACGTCTGGTGGAATGCACTACCAGCCCGGACGTGCTTCCTACTCCGGCCCCAGCTACCATGAGTACCAGCAGGACCGACACGAGCTTCGCGCGCAGCTGGGCAGGATTGAGGAGACGCAGACGCCCTCATACAAGCCCAGGACCATATCCAGCAGCGCTAGGCAGTACACGACAACAACAGGGAAGCGCTCTTCACCCACTTCCACATTCGACCACCGTACCAGTGAGACTGCACCAACAGCTAGCTTAGGGAGGACCCCCGCATGACTAGGTAAGTCATCTCAACCCGCTTTGTTTTTAAATTTGTGTGCTAGTATTTTGCTCTAGTTTGTTTAACTAGTTTGCTTTAGTTCGTTTGGTTTGTTTGAATTGTGTAAATAAAGGAATTTTGAGAATCTGAACCTAGATAATCGTTACTCTAGTGCCATGCTTAAATTAGAATTTCTCCCACTATTGAGTTATTAATTTTGACTTAAGAATTTATTCTAAAACTTAAAATCTATGGGAGCATACTTAAGCTAAGTCTAAATAATTGATAGACATGATATAAGAAAGTTTGAGCTGCTATCTATCTAATTCATTATGACACTAAATTCCAGATGCTTTATTTTAAAAAATACTAAAATCAACATGATGAGTTCCTTGTATGACCAAAGCTGAAATTCCTATCAGAGCCATATACCATGTTTAGAATAGAAAACCTTTCACATATATGCTGCTTATTTTGCATTGAGTTTAGTCAAGCTTTGTTGCATACCCTATGAGAGCTTTGTCATACTCTTAAAATCAAGATCACGCACACTCCACCCACATAGGCACTATCCCTACACTGGGGGTAGGCGCCACAATATGCCATTCCATCTAAAAATGTTTTGCTCCTACACTGGGAATAAACACCAAAAATAAATATATTTTCACCCAAATAAATGCTCCAAGTTCTTGTGAATATCTCTAAAAAATAAGAAGTTACAGAGAAGAGGCATAAGGCTAGGCAAAAGTGAGACTTGTGAGAGAAAACAATGGGTACTTAGATGCCCGCATGAGAGGAAAAATGGACAAGTATCCAATGAAATAAAACAATGGGTACTTAGATGCTCGCCTGAAAAAAAAAGAAAGCTAGCCCATGTTGGCCTGCAACACAAGTTTCAAGTTTCAAAAGAGAGATTTGTTTTCAAGGAGCAAAATAGAATTAGCCACCACATACACCCCTCATACCACACACATGCACATCTTGATTTAATTGTATGACTTAACTCTCTTTGAATCCATTGTTTGACTTTACAATAAATGCTTTGCAAGTAAGTGTTCACTGTTTTTCCACCTATGAGCTCCACAAAAAAGCCTTATCAGTTATAGGAAGGAAAGCATACGCCTTATTGCTTTGGTGAGGATCCACAAATATCATATATATGAGAGATTTGAGAGAGAATCATACAAGTGCAACTCTGAGTTTTATTTTGAAAACACAAAAAATACGGAAATAGAGGTGAATTAATGGATTTGATATTTACTGCTTGAACTAATCATTCTATCTTTCAATTACCCAATGCTAAGTGATAGTGAAAGTCCCATGATTGCAGGTCATATGGATAAATTTGAAAGTTAGATTGATCACTCTGTTTTGGTAGAGATTTTTAATGAAGACATGTGTGCAGGAGTAATTCATTGTTTGCTCAGGGACGAGCAAAGATTAAGCTTGGGGGAGCTTGTTGATGGTAGTTATTGTTCAATTTTAAGCATCAACAAGACATGAAAAATGGCATAAAAACATCCTCAAACATAGGATAGGGTTTAAACTGACAGAATTCTATGAGTTTTGGTGAATCTGTGTTTTGCAGGGTGTTAATCAGAAAAGGATCAATGGAGACCCACATGTCAGATCAAGATATCGAATTCCGACGTGAAAGTAGAACAAGAATATTCTAGAGAACACCAGAGACACGCTAGACGAAGCAGGGCCTACTTGGCAGAGAGAGAGGGTCGGCCGACCTGTCAGACTCTCCTCTTTGCCTCCGCTTCGACGTGGACCCACATCCCGAAATTTCACGCTCAAAGTTCTAGTTTAGACCTAAATAGTAGATTGAAGTAGAGTTGAGCCTTTGGCTTAGGATTCTGGATCGCCTGTCTACTAGAGATTGGTAATTCTGCTGTATTAACTCTTATTATGACTTTATGCTATTTCAATACTATGTTTCGGTTTGTTATGTTCCTATTTTCTTCTAGTAGTATATTTGATATAGTTATGATTGGTAATGAGTTTATGCATGAGTTCGCAAAGCGCTTAATCCAGTACTCGAGTGGATTAAGTGGTGGACATTATAGGGGCATGGTGCATAGATATTGTTTGCCTGTGAATGCGCTTTATATGCCGGATGTGACACTCCCGTTGAGTCCTTTGTAGTCCACTCCCCGTATGTTGAGAGAGTAGAACTAAATTATGAAGGTAGACTTGCTCTGTTCTTATTCTTCCTAAATAATGTTCCTGATGCATAGATAAAGAGTCAATTGTGCTATACATGACTGTATATTTGCTAGAGTAGATGAATAACATAATTAATTAGAAATGACATACTCTTAAGTAATCCTATGCTTTGGTTGACTTTAATTTTGAGTAGTCCACACCTCTCTGGAAAGTTATCTAAGCCTTTATTATCATCATATTTATATCTTTATTATTGGCTTACCCCTGTTTAAGTATGTGTTATGTGATTGATTCTATTCATAAGTAATGTAACTTGAATCTATGCACTCATGCCTGGCTCCAAATCTTCTCCCTGTGGTAAAAATATAAATCGACAACCCTGCAATACTCGGGTAAAATGCTACAATGGTATAATTAATCTGTGCGCTTGCAGATACTTTGAACTTGATTATTTAAATTTTATCCTTTTTAGTCACTTGCATTCATAATAATTGCTTAGTATTATTCTGGGTAGTTTCCTGTCACGGAATACCGGCGATAGTCTACCGAGGGGTATAACCAAGGTAGTAGATTGATTGGTGAAGGTGCGCCTAAGACGAGCAAGAGCTACGCTGGTAGCGTGTGACACAAGATTTATATAGGTTCAGGCCGCCGTTAGGCGTAATACCCTACGTCCTGTGTGCTGCTGTATTGTATTGCTAGTAGATGAGATGAATTGAGGGGATCCCCTGCCCGCCTTATATAGTCCGGGGGGCAGAGTTACAAGTCGGTTTTACCATACATATCAGATTACAATCCTAACCGAACAAGGAAACTAATCGGCTAGATACAAGGAAAGCTATTTCCTTGTCCGTCAAGTCTTCGGCGGATATACGTGATCCTCAGAAGATCATGTAGACGACGTGTCCTTTGTAGTCCAGACCTGATCGGACGACTCGGCCCATGTCTAGTCATGCGGGTATACGGGTCTATGCCCCCTTAGCTAGTACTTGAGCACCTTGCATTCATCGGGAGATGCTAATCTTCGGAGTTGCTTGACCAGACGAATGTAAGGAGCTCAGAAAAAATTTGAAAAACCTTCTCTTTGGTGAAGTGCATCCACTTTTGGTTCCTCGAAAACAATATCTTCACCATTAGGTGAAGTGTATCCACTTAGTCCCCGAGCCTGATAGTGGGTGACGCAGGCACGTAGTGTCAGGGTCATAGTCTTTTATTTTTCATAATCATGTGAAGCATTGACGAAGCCCCCGAGCACCTCCTGTGCTCGGAAGTACAGGCGAAGTGACGAGGTCCCCGAGCACTTCAGTGCTCGGAAATACTGACGTAACGACGAAATCCCCGAGCAGCTTTGGCACTCGGAAACGCTTGACGAAGACAAAGTCCCTGAGCAGCTTTGGTGCTCGAAAACGCTTGACGAAGACGATGAAGTCCCCGAGCAGCTTTGGTGCTCGGAAACGCTTGGCGAAGACGACGAAGTCCCCGAGCAGACTTGGGTGCTCGGAAACGCTTGACGAAGACGACAAAGTCCCCGAGCAGCTTTGATGCTCGGAAACGCTTGACGAAGACGTCGAAGTCCCTGAGCAGCTGTCGACCAGTGCCGGCCCGCCTGAGCATGAAGTGGAGGAGATTACTCGTGAAGCTACGAGAGAAGCGCCGCCGGTGATACTGCGAACGTTGAGGCGAGTCGGCGAGCAGTGGTCCGTCGTCGTGGAGGAAGCGGCGGCGGACAATGAATTGGAAGCTTTGAAAGCCGATATAGCCGGGGCCCGAACCGACTTGAGGAATGTGCTCCGATGGCTGGGTCAGTTGTCTTCACGAGTTCAGGTATCTGCACCCTCCTTTGATTGTTATTTTCCAGGTTACCCTTTGTCACGTCCTTTTTTTGTCGATAAGGCGGTGCACAATACGGCTGAAGATCGACAGAAGTCCCTCCAGCGTGCTGCAGATAACGCCAGGCTTCAGGAGGAGACCGTGCATCTAGAGAAAACAATGAAAGACCTCCGCGAGCAACATGACACATTGCAATTACATTGTGACGAATTAATGACACGTTTCATTTTATCTTGACTCCTCTTCTGTTCTCAAGTCTGAAGCTTTCGCGTGCAGATTTGCAGGATGTGTTTGAAGGTGCCGTGAAGCGAGGAACTGGCGTCTTCATATTACTTCATTATTCTACTGAGGGATTCTGACCCGCCTTTTCTTTTGTGCAGTTAAGGATCTGGAGAGTGAGGTGTCAATGCTCCAAGAAGCAGCTCGGAAAAATGAGGCAGATCGTCTTGGTGAGTTGTCTGTGCACACGGTTTGTTCTTCCTCATCTTGTTAATTTTTTCTCTGTCTTGTAGCAATGGACCAGAGGAACCGGGCGCAGGTAAATGACTTGGCGCAATGTCTTGAGGTTGCTGAAGCGCGATTTGATGCCTTGGCGGAGGGAATTAAACCCGTCCTTGACATCATCGAGTATGCTCCCGCCGATCCGCCTGCTGGTGTCCCAGGACCTTTTGACATCATCTGCCATGGCCAGCAGGCATTGCACTTCTTCAAGGCTTTCTGCACCGATGCCACCGAGAACGTGGCCGCCCATGTGCTCGGAGTGGTCCGCTCGCATTATCCCGGCGTGAAGAATGACCGAGTGAAGACAGGGTATGCGCAGGGGACCACCGAGGAGGAAGAAGATCGGCTGGAGGAAGAGGCGAAGCCTAGCGGCACTGTTGACAGCAGATGTGCAACTCTTTCCCACAGAAGGGATTTAGCCTGCAAAAAACTGCGATCTATTTCTATGTGAAGATAAAAAACCAGTAGTTTTAATGTTGTTGCCCGTAATGCCACTTAAACAAATTTTAATTTTATATTCGGCTTTCCTTTGTTGGTACCGAAGACTGTCCTAGCTTGGACTCGCATTTTGCAAGGTGCCCGAGCATAGCCGGGGCCTTCCGAATGGTCGGAGAGTAGTGAGGATATTTATCCTTTTAGGGAGAATTGACGACCGATGCCCGCGCCTCTTGACCTCGTCCTCAGGGCTTATGTGTTAGCGAAGACTTAACGGCCCAGGCGTCCCTGGGGCTTACGTGGTGGTGAAGCTGCCCGCGCCTGGCGGGGGTTACGCTTATCGTGGGCGATGGCTTCCCGAATCTATCGGGGCGGTCGAAGAAGTGGCGAAGTTCAGCGGCCTGTCGGAGACAGGGCTTATGTGTTGACGTGACTAGGATGCCCGAACGGGTGCGGGGCTTACACGTAGTCGTAATTGTGCTGCCCGAGGAGGTGCGGGGCTTATGCATTGGCGAAGTCGTGCTGCCCGAACAGGTGCGGGGCTTACGCATTGGCGAAGTCGTGCTGCCCGAGCAGGTGCGGGGCTTACGCATTGGCAAAGTTATGCTGCCCGAGCGGATGCGGGTCTTACGCATTGGCGACGAATTCACTGATCTGCGATTGTAGACATTCATGTGTACAGAAGCAATATGATTTTTATTGAAGTAATGAAACACGAAATACACATATCAGCCTCGATACTCTGTCAAGGATAGAAGCGACGGAGGTGCTCAATGTTCCAGGAGTTGGGGATGTCGACGCCATCAAGGTCGCACAGCCTATACGTGCCTGGCCGAGTTATGGCTCTAACCATGTATGGTCCCTCCCATGGAGAAGAAAGCTTGTGCATGCCCTCCTTGTTCTGTTTGCGCCGGAGGACGAGGTCACCGACCACAAAGAACCTGCCGTTGACGTTCCAGTTATATTATCGCCGCATCCCCTCCAGGTATTTGGCCGTGCGTACACAGGAGGCCAGACGCTCTTCTTCGAGTCTGTCGATGTCATCTGCTCGTGCACCGTCAGACCTTTCTTCATTGTAGTTCTCAATTCTACGAGCTCAGAAAGCGACATCGGCTGGTAGCACTACTTCTGATCCGTAGACCATAAAATATGGAGATGCACCAGTATTGCGACTAGGCTGTGTCCTCAAACCCCAGACGACTGCTGGCAACTCGCCGATCCAGTTTCCTGGGCTTCTTTCGATGACTTCATGTAAGCGCTTCTTGAGGGCTTCGAGCAACATTACGTTTGCTCTTTCAACTTGTCCGTTAGCTCGAGGGTGAGCCACCGAGACATACTTTACCACGATCGTTCTTTCGTCGCAGAAATCCCAGAAATCGCGTCCACTGAAAGTAGTACCTAGGTCGGTGATGATGCTGTTCGGAAGGCTAAAACGATGAGAGATGTCATTGAAGAACTCCGCAACTTTGGCCGTTGTTGCCTTCGCCAATGGCTTGTATTCAATCCACTTGGAGAATTTGTTGATGGTGATGTACACGCAGTGGTAGCCCCCTTTAGCAGCCTTGAAAGGACCTATCATGTCGAGTCCCCAAGTAGCGAATAGCCAGATGCAGGTATGGTCTGTAGCTCCTTCGTTGGGACGTGTATCTGCTTTCCGAAAAACTGGCACGCCTCGCAGTAACGTACAATCTTCTCAGTGTCCTGGACAGCAGTTGGCCAGTAAAATCCTGCTCTGAAAGCTTTACCGACCAGAGTGCGTGAGACTGCATGGTTTCCACACATGCCTCCATGTACTTCTTGGAGTATCTTGATGCCCTCATCTTGCGTGACGCACTTCTGAAATACTTCGCTCTTAGCGTTTTTACGCATGAGTTTGTTGTCGACGAGGACGTAATTCTTGGACCGTCTCACAAGATGTTCTGCTTCTATTTTATCTTCGGGGATTTTGGCTTCGAGCAGATAGGCGATAAAGGGTGCCCTCCAATCATCTGTGGAGATAGCTCGTCAGCTGCCTGGTTTTCGACTCGGACGATGTGGTGAAACTCGATGCCCAAGAATTTTCCTTCGAGGTTTCTAATTGCAGCGACGTAGGCGTCCATCTTCTCGTTGTTACAGCCCAATCTTTATTTACTTGATTGATAACCAGAGCAGAGTCCCCATATACCATCAACCGCCGGATGCTGAGTTCGGAGGTGATCTATAGGCCGTGGATGGCGGCTTCATATTCGGCAGCGTTGTTGAAGGCTTTGAAATAGATTCTCAATACGTAGCGGAGGCATTCACCGGTTGGTGATATGAGGAGTACGCCGGCGCCTGCGCCTCCAATGCTCAGGGATCCGTCAAAATACATCGTCCAGTGTTCCTTATGCTTTGTTGGTGCTTGCTCCTGCACTTCCTTCCATTCGGCGATGAAGTCAGCCAATACCTGAAACTTGATCGTCGTTCGGCTGTGGAACTCCAGAGAGTAAGTCCCCAGCTCCACAGCCCATTTCATGATTCTGCCGTTGGCGTCTTTGTTGCGTAGGATGTTGCCGAGAGGATGTTGGGTGACCACTACAATTTGATGAGCCTCAAAATAATGGCGGAGCTTGCGTGATGTGACGAGGATGGCATAGATCAGCTTCTGGACCGTCGGATAGCGAGCTTTGGACTCGTTTAAGACTTTGTTGATGAAATAAACTGGTCGTTGAACCGGATATGCGTGACCATCTTCCTCCCGTTCGACGACTATCGCCGTACTGACGACATTGCTTGTCACGGCGATATAGAGGAGCAGAGTTTCGTCCTTTTTGGGAGCTGTAAGGAGTGGAGGATGTACCAGGAACTGCTTTAGGTCCTTGAAGGCCTGGTCGGCTTCTTCCGACCAGACAAATGTTTCGCATGCCTTGAGGAGCTTGAAGAAAGGGGAGGCCTTTTTCGCCTAACCTGGAGATGAATCGGCTTAGGGCCGCCATGCACCCAGTGAGCTTCTGAACATCCTTAACGTTGGTCGGAGGCTTCATTCTCATGATAGCCTCGATCTTTTCTGGGTTGGGTGTGACAGAACCGCCTAAATCACATGGCCCACAGGCACCTGTCATTGTCACTAATGACCTCTGACAGCCGGGCCCGTGTCCCAATTGATCTAGAAGGTCCTGCCGGGCTACATTAGCGCCCGATTTCCTCTGACAGGATCCCATTGCGAAGCCATTACAGAATTACAATATTTCATAACAAATTACATCAGAGTGAAAGCGCGGAAAGATTATAAGGTACTTAGATTACAAACCATTTGTCCAAATATGATTAAAGTGCAAATATTACAGACCATAAATAATATAAGTAGCAGTGGAATGACGATACAACATAATTAAGTATTTAATGATAAGAACCTTGCCCATGGGTTCAACCTTACTCCTCCTCACATCCCTCCTGTACCACTGTCACACAGCAGGGGGCGAGACAAACCTCCGGCTGCTGTATCCCTGCAACATGGGGTTAACAAACCCTGAGTACTGGGGTACTCCGCAAGACTTACCCGACTAAGGAAAAAGAATGAGACTCAGGAATGCAGGCTGAGGGAGTCAAGGTAAGGCTTGAGCAAGAGTCAAAGGTTTTGCAGAAAACATTACTAACCTATTTCAATATTTTACTCAATTTTATTTATTAATAATCCATGATTCCAAATTCATTCTCTTATATCATCTTACTTTCCAAAATTCATTAACCATTCTCAAAACACCTAGTTCCGAACCACTTTTCAATTGTAGGTCAAAGGATCAAGTCTCTATATCCGGGGAGCAACGACGATTCAAATCGATTAGTACCTAGCTTGTGGGGGTATAAGCCCGTATACCCGCATAGTCATACTTGGCCCAAGTCTACCGAACAGGCTTGAACTACCAAGGACGCGTCGCCCATACGATCTCCAGGAGATCGCGTATATCCGCCGAGACCTTGGCGGGCAAGGAAATAGCTTTCCTATGATCTAGCCGATTGGTTTCCCAGATCGGCTAGGATTGTAATCTGTTATGTATGGCAAGATCAACTTGTAACCCTGCCCCCCGGACTATATAAGGCGGGCAGGGGGTCTACTCGATTCATCTAATATACTAGCAATACAACACAGCAACATACAGGACGTAGGGTATTACGCCTCGTGGCGGCCTGAACTTGTCTAAATCTCCGTCTCGCACGAATTGTGCTCCCTCGTTCGTCTCAGACGCACCCTCACCGTCTCATCTACTACCGCGGGCATACCCCTCGGTAGACTATCGCCGGTATTCCGTCGATAGTTGGCGCGCCAGGTAGGGGGTGTGCCACCTGATTCCATGGCGAACAAGGTGATTTTTTCAAGCTCCATCGAGCTCCCGACGCCGGGCCAGATCTTCATGGTGGGATCCATCACCTGGGTCATCGGCGCAAACGGCGAAGGGGTGATTCTGGACGCAGCCCAGATCCCCTCCGTGTCTCCTCCGATGAAGAGGCTGCCACGCTACGTTCGGAAAAACATCAGCAACGACGACCTGATCGGATCTATAGATTGGGTCACCAAGAAGCTATCAGAGGGACTCCAAATCCTGGAGTCCGTGTCATCCATGATGCATCACCCCTCATCGCCGTCCCACGACACAACACTGGTCGTCACCGTCACACCTCTCGAGCGCATCGCCGAGGAGCGACCTCGAGGGGACCGTCCTCCGAACGGCTACTTGCCGTTCGGTCTACAAAACGTAGCTTCCAGCTTCGCTCAGACGCTGGGTCGACACGTCGGCACCAGCTCCTTCATCACCCCCGACAACATCCGCCCCGACAATTATGATCAAGAGGGTGGCCTTCCCGCCGATCTTCCCCCCATCAAGCAATTCTTTGGGGGACCGTCCTTGCCATCAGCAACGACAGCGACCCGCTGCCCAATGAGACCGTAGAAGCCCGAGCAGCCCGCGAGGCAAAGAAGGCCGATCGCAGACGACGCCGCGAGCAGCAAGCTGAAGTGAGGAGGACTGCGGTGAGGAATCTGGAGCCCGAATTTTGCATGCTCAGGCAGTACGAGGTCTGCACGACTCCAAGTGCCAATGTCGCCGTCGCGATCGCCGAGGCCAAGAGGCTACCCCAGACTCCAGAGCTCGGACGGCTCACCGCTCTTCTCCAAGCAACTCAGGTCCAGATCAACGAAGGAAGACAAGCACCATCTCATAGCACGGCATCTGCTACAGAGCTCGTCGGCGAAGATGGTGAGATGTCTCGCGATGGTCGGAGACCTCATCGGCGAGACGGCGACCAAGAGGTGAACCAATCCGACCTCCGCGCAAAGCTGAAGACCAAAGACCTACGCGGCCGCATCGAGAACAGGAGAGAAGCCAGACACTCAGCAGAGGCCGAGCGACGAACAGAGTATGATCAGACGCACGGCTTCCCCAACGACAAGACCACCCCGGAACTGCCATTCACGCCAGCACTCTGAGCAATTGTCTGGCCTCCTAACTTCAAAGTTTTCGGCGTCAAGACTTACGACGGAAGAGCCGATCCCAACAAATGGCTCAACGTCTACGAGATCGCCGTCCAAGCCGCCGGTGGAAACAGGGATGTGATGGCCAACTACCTCCCGGTCGTGCTCAGCGCCTCCGCCAACAACTGGCTTCATAGTTTGAGGCTGAACTCCATCGACACTTGGGATCAGTTGAAGGAGAAGTTCGTCAATAACTACCGCGCCACCTGCAAGCAACCGGGCACGAAGTATGATCTTGAAAGGCTCCGGCAAGGCTCTCGAGACTCCCTGCGAGACTACATCCGGCACTTCTCGGAAATCAGAAATGACATCCCCGGCATCACAGATGCAGAAGCCATCTCTGCGTTTATGCGCGGCCTGAGGCCCGACGAGGAACTGCGGAAGAAATTATACCGCACTAGCCCGACCACCATCGCCGAGATGCTACGCATCGCCAACAAATATGCCGATGGAGACGACGCAGCTCATCACTCCATTCACAGTCGCCTCCGCTTCCCCGACCAGTCGCGGCACCAAGAAGAAGGCCACCGAACTGATCGGCGCCAGGATGATCGAGCTCCTCGGAGAGACTACCGCCGCGATGACCGCGACCACCGACGACGCCTAGAACATCGCCGCTACGACGAACCCAAGAGCTCCAGGGCTGGAGTGGGGCGCGGCCACTACCAAGTTTATAACACCCGACCAGCCCCAAAGCACAATTATGAGGAGGCCTACTCCAAGCTCCTCGATGCCCAGTGCCCCGTCCACAAGCACCACAAGCACACCATGAGGGAGTGCGAGGGTTTCTCCAGGAAGTTCCAAGTAGAACAGAAGAAGAAGGCTCGCGTAGAGTCTGACAGGGACCGGCGCGATGATAGCGACAAGCCTCCAGGCTTCACTGACGCACACCGAACCGTTTCCACCATCATCGGTGGACGCGCCGCCATCGAGTCAAAGAGGGAGCAGAAACTCGTCAATAGACGTGTCAACTCCGTTGCCAATTCCGACAGCGCGATCGCTGATCCAAGGCTTCCTCCTTGGTCGCACCAAGACATCCTTCAGCAGGGCCGACCAGTGGACCCAGATTCCGTACTTGGGTCGCTTTCCATTGATCGTCGATCCGGTCATACGCACGACGCGTTTCCGGAAGGTGTTAATCGACGGCGGCAGCGGCCTCAACATCCTGTTCTCCGGAGCTGCCAAGGAACTCGGGCTGAAAGAAGAAGACTTGCGGCCCACATCGGCCCCCTTCTGGGGTATCGTCCCGGGACAGCCATCATATCCTCGAGGGCAGATAAACCTCCCGGACCAGTTCGGGCACCCACAGTGCGTCCGCATCGAACACATCGACTTCTTGGTGGCCGACTTCGACGCCGCATATCATGCTATCCTCGGTCGACTAGCTCTGGCAAAATTCGGGGCCATCCCCAACTACACCTACCTCGTCATGAAGATGACAGCGGAGAACGGCGTCCTTTCCATTCGCGCCGACCTCCAAGTTGCATATGCTTGCGAGCGGGAGGCCATTGCCATGGCTGAAGCTGTCGAAGAATCCATACTCATGAACATCTGTGCCGCGGACGCAAAGCAACTAGCTGCAGAAGACCAAGTCATCCTAGAGAAGACCCCACCAAGATCAGCCACCAAGAACAAGGAAACGAAGGAGGTTATCCTAGTCCCCGGCGAGCCAAACAAGACTACTCGCATCGGGGCCGATCTCGATCCTAAATAGGAAGACGCGCTCGTCAACTTCCTAAGGGAGCACGTAAGCACTTTCGCATGGAAACCAGCGGATATGCCCGGCGTTCCCAGTAAGTTGATCGAGCACTCCTTGAATGTCTTGAAGACCGCCAAGCCAACCAAGCAGAAGCTCCGGCGATTCTCTCCAGACAAGAAGGAGGCCATTAGGGTAGAGATAGCTCAGCTCCTAGCTGCCGGCTTCATCAGAGAGGTGTATCACCCTGATTGGGTAGCCAATCCAGTGCTTGTAAGAAAAAAGAATAATGAATGGAGAATGTGCATTGATTACACCGATCTCAACAAACACTGCCCTAAAGACCCCTTCGGTCTTCCACGAATCGACGAAGTCGTCGACTCAACAGCAGGTTGCGAGCTACTCAGCTTCCTCGACTACTAATCCGGATACCACCAGATCGCTTTGAAGGAAGAAGACCAAGAGAAGACATCTTTCATCACCCCTTTCGGGGCTTATTGCTACAAGACCATGTCTTTCGGATTGAAGAATGCTGGAGCAACCTACCAACGGGCGATTCAAGCTTGTCTCGACGACCTTATCCCCGACGTCGCTGCCGCATACGTTGATGACGTCGTCATCAAGACTCGGACGGCAGAAGACCTCATCTCCAACCTCGAAACAGTTTTCAAGAAGCTGGACAAAGTCCAATGGAAGCTTAATCCAGGCAAGTGTATCTTTGGCGTCCGATCTGGCAACTTGCTCGATAACATCATCAGCAAGCAAGACATCCTCCCTAACCCGGAGAAGATCAACATGGTTATGAGGATGAAGCCTCCGACCAATGTCAAAGATGTGCAAAAGCTCACCGGGTGCATGGTGGCCCTTAGCCGTTTCATCTCCAGACTGGGCGAGAAAGACCTCCCATTCTTCAAGTTACTAAAAGCTGGCGAGAAGTTCACCTGGTCGGAAGAGGCAGATACGGCCTTCAGAGAACTCAAACGCTTCTTGACGAGTCCTCCGCTTCTCACAGCTCCTAAAAAGGACGAAACATTGCAGATCTACATCACCGCGAGTAATAACGTCGTTAGCACTGCCATCGTCGTTGAACGAGAAGAAGACGGTCACGCCTATCCGGTCCAGCGACCAGTTTACTTCATCAGTGAAGTCCTCAACGAGTCCAAGACCCGTTACCCAACGGTGCAGAAGTTGATATACGCTGTTCTCGTCACCTCAAGAAAGCTCCGTCACTATTTTGAAGGATATTCCATAGCAGTAATCTCTGAATACCCCCTGGGTAGCATCCTCCGAAACAAAGACGCCAACGGCCGTATCCTAAAATGGGCAGTAGAGCTGGGAACATACTCCATTGATTTCCGAAGCCGAATAACAGTCAAGTCGCAGGTACTCGCCGACTTCATAGCTGAATGGACAGAGATGCAAGAGTCTCCGCATCTGGCACAGGAAGAGTATTGGACAATGTTCTTCGAGGGTCCCTTAGCATCAACGGTGCCGGAGCCGGAGTACTCCTTATATCGCCCTCCGGTGAGCGCCTCCGTTACGTCTTGAGAATTCACTTCATGGCGTCCAACAACGCGGCCGAATACGAGGCCACCTTGCACGGTCTCCAGATAGCCTCCGAGCTCGGCATCCAGGTTAACAAGGACTGGGACTGCAACAATGAGAAAATGGACTCCTACGTCGCCGCAATCAGAAAAATCGAAGGGAAATTCCTCGGAATAGAATTCCATCATATCATTCGAAGCGAAAATCAGGCGGCCGACGAGTTGTCAAAGCTCGGATCATCCCGGTCCGACGTCCCCGCCGGCGTTTTTATCCAGGATCTGTTCAACCCCTCCATACAGACTGATGGCGATACCAGCAGCTCCGCGACCGACCAGATAGTGGTATATATTCCAACCCCTGAAGAGGACTGGAGAACCCAGTTCATTGATTACCTACTGGAAGCAAGGGTCCCCGAAGATAGGACAGAACTCGAGCGCCTGGTAAGGAGATCCAAAAGCTATGTCCTGGTCGACAGCAAACTCATGCGCAAGAATACCAGGAGCAAAGTCCTACAAAAATGCGTCCCACGGGAAGAGGGTCTCAGGATCCTTCATGAGGCTCATAGTGGCATGTGCGGCAATCACGCGGCTTCACGTACTCTGATCGGCAAGATTTTTCGAGCAGGTTTCTATTGGCCAACAGCAGTCCAAGACGCCGAGAAGATAGTCAGAGAATGCGAGGCATGCCAATTCTTTGCCAAGCAGACACATGTACCAGCCCAAGAGTTACAGACCATCCCTGCGTCGTGGCCTTTCGCCACATGGGGACTGGACATGGTTGGTCCATTTAAAATGGCAAGAGGGGGATTTCGCTCCATCTATGTCGCTATCGATAAGTTTTCCAAGTGGATTGAGTACAAGCCGTTAGTCAAGGCAACGGCAACCAAAGCAGCAGAGTTCTTCAAGGACATCTCCTATCGTTTCGGGCTTCCGAACAGCATCATCACCGACCTGGGATCAACATTTACTGGAAGTGATTTCTGGGACTTCTGCGAAGAAAGAAGCATATCCGTCAAATATGTGTCCGTGGCTCATCCTAGAGCCAACGGCCAGGTGGAGAGGGCAAACGGTTTGCTGCTCAACGCCCTCAAGAAGCGTCTCCACGTAGTCGTGGATAGAAGCCCAGGCAACTGTATTGACGAATTACCGGCGGTGATCTGGGGACTTCGGACTCAACCCAGCCGGAACACAGGCGTATCGCCGTATTTTATGGTGTATGGCTCGGAGGCAGTACTACCTGCAGATGTAATCTATCGATCTCCAAGGGTTGAGGCGTATGAAGAAGTCCACTCCAACGAGGCCAGAGCAGACGAAGTCGACAAGCTAGAGGAAGAATGCCTGATCTCCTGTGTATGAACAGCTAAATATCTGGAAGGGATCAGGCGATATTACAATCGCAATGTCAACGGCAGAGCCTTTGCAGTCGGCGACCTCGTTCTCCGGTGGAAGCAGAGCAAGGAGGGGACGCATAAACTATCATCTCCCTGGGAGGGGCCATACATGGACCAGGCGCATATAGGCCCTCCAACATAGACGGCATCGACATCCCCAACTCCTGGAACATCGAGCACCTGTGACGCTTCTACCCCTGATCTAGGGATCAAACCAGATATGTGTATTTTCATTTTATTATAAATAAGGGCAATACATTGTTATTTTTGATATTTTTGCCTCCATTACATTTTGTACAGCTAAACGTCTTCGACAATGTGTAAGCCCCGCCACTGCTCGGGCAGCACGTCTTCGCTTATGCGTAAGTCCCGCCACTGCTCGGGCAGCACGTCTTCGCCTACGCATAAGTCCCGCCACTGCTCGGGCAGCACGTGTTCGCCTATGCATAAGCCCCGCCACTGCTCGGGTAGCACGTCTTCGCCAATGCGTAAGCCCCGCCACTGCTCGGGTAGCACGTCTGCTCGGGCCGCATGTCTTCGCCTATGTGTAAGCCCCGCCACTGCTCAGGTAGCATGATTTCACCAATGCGTAACCAACGCACCCGCCGGGCAGCATCTGGTTCGACGCCGCGTAAGCCCTAAAAATGATAGGCCGCCTAACTACGACACTTCATCGACCACCCCGATATATCGGGTAGCCTTCGCCCACGACAAGCGTAACCCCCGCCTAGCGCGGGCAGCTTCGCCACCACGTAAGCCCCGGGGACGCCTGTGCCGTTAAGTCTTCGCTAACACGTAAGCCCCGAGGACGCTTGGGTAGTTTAGCAGCGTCTCCAAAAGCCCCGGCAAAAGCACGGGCGACACGCAGGGCGTGTAGGATTATTCGTCGACCATACAAGACATCGACCATGCTCGGGCGTCTCAATTCAAATCCCCTCGGTGGGAAAAAGCTGAACATCAGCATTCAAAATCTTAGCGGCTTCCCTAGCCTCTTCTTCAAGCTGGTCTTCCTGCTCTTCGGTAGTTCCCCGCGCATGCCCGGTCTGCACTCGGTCGTTCTTCACTCCTGGGTAGTGTGATCGGATGACTCTAAGCACATGGGCGGCCACATTTTCAGCAGCATCCATGCAGAAGTCCTTAAAGAATCGAAGAGCCTCCCATCCATGTTGCACGATGTCGAGGACACCAGGACCTTCGGCAGGCGGTACGGCGGGCGCATACTCAATGATGTCAAGCACAGGCTTAACACCACCAACCAAGGCGTCAAGCCTTCCGTTGGCAGCCTCAAGGTGACCCGCAAGGTCATCGACCTGCGCACGATGCCTACGTCCCATCTCTGACAAACAAAGCACGTCAGTCGCACTACAAAAATAAAAAGGAAGGGGAAAGCCGAACACAAACAGGCAACCTGTCATCGTCTCCAGGTTCTTCCGGGCAGCCTCTCGCATCAGCGCCACCTCAGCCTCCAGCTCAGTGGCTGCACGTCACAAAGAATACAATCAGATCATCAAACCAAGACATCTTACAAATGGCGAGACGTCGCACATACTCCGCTTCGTGGACCCATCCAGCAGCTCTTGAAGACCTACATGCCACACAACTGGTGTTCAGAGAGCAAAAGCGGGACGAATAGCTATCAAGAAGTACAAGAGTCCAACATACCTTTGTTCTCCCGCAATAGACTCTTCTCGGACTCCATAAGGTCCGAGCAGTGCAGCTCCAGGGTTTCACGCTCCTCGCGCATGCCTGCCATCACCCCCTCTAGGCGAGTCACCTCGATCTGCAGCTGTTTGTTTTTCTCTGCTACATCCCAAAGGCGGTGTAGGGTTTTCCAGCGATCTTTGGCGGTCTCATACACTGCCTGGAAGACCAAAGGAGCGACAGATTATCAAGTCCATATATCGTCAGGATAAAATATGACAGGCGTTACCTGCACACGCGACGAAAGGTTTTCCAGACGACCGAGAAGCTTTCTCAAGTCCGCGCGAGTATCGCGGATGTCATTCTTCAGTCCATCTATCTCGGCGTCAGCAAGATCTTCCTCCGTGGCGACAGCATAGGTGCTCCCCACCATCCGATAGGTGCGAATCAATGGCACGGGCCCCTTCGGGCGACTTCTTCGATATCCGCACCCTCCGGGGAAGCGCTTGTAGAAGGCCGAGGACATGGCCCTGCTCGTGCCTCCGAGCTGGTCTCTGCTCCGTGATCAGCACTCCCAGGAGGAATGGTGCTACTGTTCCTCGGCGGCGACGTCCGAGTTTCATCTTCACGGCTCGGCTCCTTGACATTCGGCCCTGGAGGAGAAGCCGGAGGCGGCGGGGTAGGCATGCTCGGCTGCTTGGGAGGAGATGGTGAGCCTTGCGCATCAGCTATTGAGGGCCTCTCGGGCGACTTCTGGGGTGATTCATGTTCTGAAGTCCAGCCAGCGCGGAAGCCCTCGGCTACACCAGCTTCCGAAGTCGTCATCTTTTCAGCGCCGGGATTCTCAGCGTCTTCATTAGAAGGGTCCCTACATTTCCAAGACAAAATCTCAACACTGTTTGGATCAAAAAGGGAGAAATATGAAGAAAATCCTACTTACATTTCTGAGCGACGACGCTTTCGGCCGAATTTCTTTCTTTGACCGGAAGCTCCAGCGGCAGCGGCAGGCGCATCAGCCTTATGGCGTTTTGTGCTCGGTTCATCCTGATCCGAGCAAGGGGCATTGGCGGCGGCTTGGGCACGGTCCTCGGAAATCTTTACTGAACCTTCCGCAGCTCGGACGCCACTGGAAGATCCAGCCTTTTCCGACACCGGCTGTTTCCCCCGAGCTGTTCTTTGGGCCAATGTCTCCTCATCTTCTTCGTCAACAGACTCTCTTTCTTCCTCGGATGGTTCAATAGAGTCGTCCTCGGCACGTCCTTGATGATAACTGTGCATCGCGTCAACTCGGCCCGGCCAGTCAGCGGTTGGTACATCGGAGAATTACACCTTTCGGTCCTGTCCATTTATCTTCAAGAGATCAAGCAGAAGTTATGGTATAAGTACAATATGAGCGATGGAAGAGCTAGGGCAGTTCAGAACTTACCTCCGGCGGGGGATTCTTCAGATTAAAAGCCGCATTTTGGCCACGGTTCCCTATATGAGAGCCTTTCCCAAAATATTCTTTCAAGACTTCTCTGACTTCGGCTTCGGATAGATCTCCGGATGAGCACCTAGTCGGATCATTCCGACCAGTAAATTCAAAGGCAGGATGAACCCTATCCCTGCAAGGTTGGACGTGACGAAACACAAAATTGGTAGCAACCCCAACTCTATTCAGGGTCAAACCCTTGATGATTTCTAGCAAATCATTTACTTGTCCCAGCTCCTCTACATGCGGTTTCTCCGTCCAGCTATTCTGTTTTTCTGGAATCTGATCCACGGCGCAAGGACGCTCGGTTCTTGGTTGGGGATATAGAACCATCTCTTGCTCCAATCACGCACACTGGTATTCAGAGGGATTTGGAGGTAATGTACGGACATTCCGTCACGCATTTTCAGATACACTCCACCAGCAACTCGAGAACCTGTGCCGCTCGATTTCACAAGAACGAAGAGATGGTGGAACAGATTGAAGTGCGGGAGAATGCCAAGGTACGCTTCACAGAAGTGGATAAAGATGGAAATCAAGAGGATAGAATTGGGATTCAAGTGGCATAGGGAAATCTGATAATAATTAAGCAACTTGCGAAGAAACGGATGGCATGGCAAACCAAATCCGCGGGTAAAATAGTCAGAAAAGACAACTATTTCTCCAGAATCAGGCATTGGATATGGTTCACCTTGTGATATTCTCCAGCCACCGGTTGCCTGGTCAGGAAGGAATCCCCAGGCCAAGAGCGCATCGAGCTGCGATTTTCCCAATACCGACGGCTGCCATTCGTTCGACATGCGGAACTCCCCCGATTGTGCCTCTTTTGACTTTTTTGACTCGCGGGTGCTCTTCCTGGTGCCCGTCATGGCAGATCTGGGCGGGGGAGAGGTGGAATCGATGATTTTTCTGTGGCGGCGGCGGAACAAATGGAACCCTAGACGGCGGTGGAGGAATAGGCGGAGATGGATGTGGATTTTGGGATTTGAATGCGCAAGAAGACAAACCAACTGTTCGCCTTTCTATTTGTTCCCCTTTCAAACAGCACAGGGGTATTTTCGGTTCACAAGTAAGACGCCTTTTTAAGCGTTGTATTATGCTTTCTTCGTCAAATACAACCAAAGGTACTCGGTCATACAGCAGACAAGGAGACGCCGTCGTCTTCGCCAAGCTCGCGTTTCTTCAGATCCATTAAAAGAGAAGGGGAACTTGAAGATCGCTTTTTGCATAGAAAAGCTATCCCGGGGACGCCGTCGTCTTCGTCAAGCGTCTCCGAGCAATAAGCACTGCTCGGGGACTCCGTCATTTTCGTCAAGCGTCTCCGAGCAACACTGCTCGGGGACTCCGTCGTCTTAACCAAGCGTCTCCGAGCAATAAGCACTGCTCGGGGAAGTCATCGTCTTCGTCAAGCGTCTTCGAGCAACACTGCTCGGGGACTCCGTCGTCTTCGCCAACCGTCTCCGAGCAATAAGCACTGCTCGGGGATGCCGTCGTCTTCGTCAAGCGTCTTCGAGCAACACTGCTCGGGGACTCCGTCGTCTTCGCCAAGCGTGTTCGAGCAATAAGCACTGCTCGGGGACGCCGTCGTCTTCGTCAAGCGTCTCCGAGCAATAAGCACTGCTCGGGGACTCCATCGTTTTCATCAAGCATCTCCGAGCAACACTGCTCGGGGACTCCGTCGTCTTCGCCAAGCGTCTAAGAGCAATAAGCACTGCTCGGGGACACCGTCGTCTTCGTCAAGCATCTCCGAGCAACACTGTTCGGGGACTCCATCGTCTTAACCAAGCGCCTCCGAGCAATAAGCACTGCTCGGGGACTCCGTCGTCTTCGTCAAGCGTCTCCGAGCAATGTTGATCGGGGACTCCGTCGTCTTAACCAAGAGTCTCTGAGCAATAAGCACTGCTCGGGGATTCTGTTGTCTTCATGAAGCGTCTCCGAGCAACACTGCTCGGGGACTCCGTCGTCTTCGTCATGTGTCTCTGGGCGACAAGCTGCTCGGGGACTCCGTCGTTTTCGCCAAGCGTCTCCGAGCAATAAAGTGCTCGGGGACTTTGTCATTCAACCAAAAATGATCAACGATATCATCAAAATTTATGACCCTGACACCACGTGACTATGTCACATGCTATCAGGCTCGGGGACGAAGTGGATACACTTCACCTACCGGTGAAGGTATTGGCTCTGCCGTGGCAAAAGTGGATACACTTCACTAAAGAGAAGCTTCTTTCAACTTTTCTGAGCTCCTTACATCCGTCTGGTCAAGCAACGTTGAAGGTCTGCACCTCTCGACGAATGCAAGGCGCTCGGGGACTAGATGTGGGGGTATAAGCCCGAAGTGGATACACTTCACCTGCCGGTGAAGGTATTGGCTCTGCCGTGGCAAAAGTGGATACACTTCACTAAAGAGAAGCTTCTTTCAATTTTTTTGAGCTCCTTACATCCGTCTGGTCAAGCAACGCTAAAGGTCTGCACCTCTCGATGAATGTAAAGCGCTCGGGGACTAGCTGTGGGGGTATAAGCCCGTATACCCGCATAGTCATACTTGGCCCAAGTCTACCGAACAGGCCTGAACTACCAAGGACGCGTCGCCCATACGATCTCCAGGAGATCGTGTATATCCGCCGAGACCTTGGCGGGCAAGGAAATAGCTTTCCTATGATCTAGCCGATTGGTTTCCCAGATCGGCTAGGATTGTAATATGTTATGTATGGCAAGATCAACTTGTAACCCTGCCCCCCGGACTATATAAGGCGGGCAGGGGGTCTACTCAATTCATCTAATCTACTAGCAATACAACACAGCAACATACAGGACGTAGGGTATTACGCCTCGTGGTGGCCTGAACCTGTCTAAATCTCCGCCTCGCACGAATTGTGCTCCCTCGTTCGTCTCAAACGCACCCTCACCGTCTCATCTACTACCGCGGGCATACCCCTCGGTAGACTATCGCCGGTATTCCGTCGACACAGTTGGGGATCCCTATCCACACTGTATATGTAGCACTTTAGCTTGCATATACCAACTCCGGCTACCACGGTTTTTCTACCCCTGAACCGGTCCTGCGCCACCCGAGAACACAGTACTCCTCTCCTCTCCAGGCACGCCGGCGATGAGGGTACACACTGCTCTCGCCATCTCTCCACTCTCAGTGCGTGGTTGTCGGTTCAAGTAGTAGAGCCACCGGAGTCAGAGCTTTCCGTAGTATGTGGCTAGTTGCAAAGTCTCGATCACAACAGGCCTACAATGAATGGTCCCTAATTCTTTTCCGCCGGTGACATTGCATTGGGACTCTAACCCAAATACAAGTGTCCCAACGGTTTTCAAATCTCTTTCCCGTCGATGGTCAAGCATTGGGACTCTAACCCAAATTCACAACCAACGAACGGAAAACCCCTTTCTGACGGTTACGGTGCATTGGGGCTGCTACCCAAGTACACAATTCTCGAACGGACTCCTGCCCCTTTTTCCTTTCTCATGATTCATAGTTATCACATTCACATAAGTCAAAATAGCCTTTTTATGCAAAGC